>CAJNDS010000879.1:52500-472458 GCA_905221605.1 Symbiodinium natans | reverse complement strand
AGGGTAGGAACAACTTTGCGGGTCAAAATTTGCCGGGATTCCCTTGGCACCCTGGAAAAGTCCTGCAAATACCACACAAATCGGGAAAGGGTAGGAACAACTTTGCCGGTCAAAATTTGCCGGGATCCCCTTGGCACTCGGGAAAAGTGATGCAAACACCACACAAAACGGGAACGGGTAGGAACAACTTTGCGGGTCAAAATTTGCCGCCTTCGTATGCCATGAGAAATGCGCGGCTCGATTTGGCCAAATTTTGCCCGGAGGCTGCCCGGCAAAATTTGGCCAAATCGGGCCCCTGGACATTGAAATGAAATCAATTTTTCAATTCCCCGATACTAAATCACGAGCCCGGGCCTCCCCCTCAACACTAAATTACGAGCCCGGGCCTCCCCCCAATACTGAATTACGAGCGCGGGCCTCCCCCCAATACTAAAGTACGAGCCGGGGAATTAAATAATTTAAATAATTTTAATGCCCGGACGCCCCCCCCTGGTGCATTTAAATTATTTAAATTATTTAAATTATTTAATTCCTGACCCCCCAACCCCGACCCGCAAATGTTGTTCCTACCCTTTTCCGTTGTGTGTGGTATTTGCAGGACTTTTGCAGGGTGCCAAGGGGATCCCGGCAAATTTTGACCCGCAAATGTTGTTCCTACACTATTCCGATTTGTGTGGCATTTGCAGGGCTTTCGCAGGGTGCCAAGGGGATCCCGGCAAATTTTGGCCCGCAAATGTTGTTCCTACCCTTTTCCGTTTTGTGTGGCATTTGCAGGATTTTTGCAGGGTGCCAAGGGGATCCCGGCAAATTTTGACCCGCAAATGTTGTTCCTACCCTTTTTCGTTTTGTGTGGTATTTGCAGGACTTTTGCAGGGCGCCAAGGGAATCC
Source organism: Symbiodinium natans (assembly GCA_905221605.1). Taxonomy (NCBI): domain Eukaryota; class Dinophyceae; order Suessiales; family Symbiodiniaceae; genus Symbiodinium; species Symbiodinium natans. The sequence continues at coordinate 471,569 of CAJNDS010000879.1, read as the reverse complement.
CGGCAAATTTTGACCCGCAAATGTTGTTCCTACCCTATTCCCGTTTGTGTGGCATTTGCAGGACTTTTGCAGGGTGCCAAGGGGATCCCGGCAAATTTTGACCCGCAAATGTTGTTCCTACCCTTTTCCGTTTTGTGTGGCATTTGCAGGACTTTTGCAGGGTGCCAAGGGGATCCCGGCAAATTTTGACCCGCAATTTTTGTTCCTACCCTTTTTCGTTTTGTGTGGCATTTGCAGGACTTTTGCAGGGTGCCAAGGGGATCCCGGCAAATTTTGACCCGCAAATGTTGTTCCTACCTTTTTCCGTTTTGTGTGGTATTTGCAGGACTTTTGCAGGGTGCCAAGGGGATCCCGGCAAATTTTGACCCGCAAATGTTGTTCCTACCCTTTCCGTTTTGTGTGGCATTTGCAGGACTTTTGCAGGGTGCCAAGGGGATCCCGGCAAATTTTGACCCGCAAATGTTGTTCCTACCCTTTTCCGTTTTGTGTGGCATTTGCAGGACTTTTGCAGGGTGCCAAGGGGATCCCGGCAAATTTTGACCCGCAAATGTTGTTCCTACCCTTTCCCGTTTTGTGTGGTATTTGCAGGACTTTTGCAGGGTGCCATGGGGATCCCGGCAAATTTTGACCCGCAAATGTTGTTCCTACCCTTTTCCGTTTTGTGTGGTATTTGCAGGACTTTTGCAGGGTGCCAAGGGGATCCCGGTCTCCTGTCTTCATTTCTCCTCCATGATTTTCATTGCTCTTCCCATGAAAATTGCTTCCTTTTGATCTCTCCTCTCTCCTTTCTCTCTCCCTTCTCTTCTCTTGTTCTCTTTTGAATCTCAAAATCACACCAAAGGAAGCTTCTTTTCCTTATTGAATGAAAAAGAAAAACAAGAAAAGAGATAGGTAAAGACACTGAAGAGCTCCACTGCCTATTGTTTCATTCCCTTTCCTCTCTTTCTATGTGTTGTTTCCTTGTCGTTTCAGAAAGCTAGCAAAATAAGAGCAAGGGGGCTTCCTGAAGAGGAGAGAGGGCACCTATTTTTTTTAATTATAGAGGGGAAAGCGAGAGACAAGGAAGGGAGAGATGATAGATAAAGAAGAGTGCTATCCGTCTCCTTGTTTCTTGTGTCTTCTCTTCTTTTCAGTTCATCATATTCCTCTTTTCGGCCTGTCTCTTCTGCTCTTTTCCTTACCCTTCTCCTTTTCAAGTTCTTCCAATTTAGTTTTTCTGTTTCGAAAAGAAAGAGGGAAGGGAGAGAGAAGGGCGAGAGGATAGATAAAGAAGAGTGCCATCTTCTTTGCGCCTTGTTTTGTCTCTCCATCTTCTTTGTTCATCTCTCTTCTATTCTTTTCTTGGCTCTTCCCATTAGAATTGTGTTCCTTTTATCTCTCCTCTCTCCTTCTCTTTCCCTTGTCTTCTCCTGTTCCCCTTTAAATGACAAAAACACAAGAAAGGAAGAAGAGGGGAATGGAGGCCCTTTTCCGGTATTCTCCTGTTGCAATGAATAAGGAAAAGAGCATAGGAGATAAGGAAGGGAATTGAAAAGAAAATGGGCGATCGGGTGTCCTTTTTGCTAGTTTTCTGCATCTTCAAGGAAGAAAAAAGGACACCCACCCAAGAAGGAAAAGTAACTTAAGAGATAGGGAGGAAATTGAAGAGCTCCTCTCTTTACCTAGTCATTCCCTGTCCTCTCTTCTTATCTGTTGTTTGTCTTATTCGCTTCAAAAAGCAAAATAAGGGAAAGGCGATTTCCTGAAGAGGAAGAAGGGCGCCTACCTGTGAATAGCAAGATTGATTTTTTCTAATTAGGGAGAGACTTGCCCCGCCTGAGCCTCCCTGGCCTGCTTGTTGTGGCCACATACAGTTGCGCTTCCAGCAAAATGGCATCCTTGTTATCTCGTCTCACTTCTCTTTCCCTTCTCTCCTTCTGTTTCCTTTTGACTGATAAACCACAAGAAAGGAACTTGTGTGATAAGGCAGTGGAAGGGTAAGCAGAGGGTGACTCCTGGCGCGTGGACCGGTCCATACTTCATCATACCCCTCCTCTCGGCCTATCTCTTCTGTTCCTTTCCCTACCCTTCTCCTTCTCATAGTTCTTCCTTTTTGTTTTCTTATTTCGAAAAGAAAGAGGGAAGGGAGAGAGAAGGGAGAGAGGATAGATAAAGAAGAGTGCCATCTTCTCTGCGCCTTGTTTTGTCTCTCCCACTTCTCTATTCATCTCTCTTCTATTCTTTTCTTTGCTCTTCCCATTAACAATGCAATCCTTTTGTCTCTCCTCTCTCCTTCTCTCTCCCTTCTCTTCTCCTGTTCCCCTTTAAATGACAAAAGCGCAAGAAAGGAAGAACAAGAGGGGAATGGAGGCCATGCTCCTTTCTTTTCCAATGGATGGGGAAAGCGAGCGGGGTTGGCTCCTTGTCCGTAGACCCTCCCCATGCTGCAGCAAATCCCTCCTCTCGCCCTATCGCCTCTGTTCTTTTCCTTGTTCCCAAACGGAAAAAGAAAACGGGTTCCTTTACATGTTCATTGTTCTTCCTTTTGTTTTTATTTGAAAGGGAAAGATAAGAAAGAGAGGAAAGAAGAAAACGAGCACCATCTTCTCTTTGCCTGATTTTGCACCTCCCTCTCCTGTCTTCATTTCTCTTCCATGATTTTCATTGCTCTTCCCATGAAAATTGCTTCCTTTTGATCTCTCCTCTCCCCTTTCTCTCTCCCTTCTCTTCTCTTGTTCTCTTTTGAATCTCAAAATCACACCAAAGGAAGCTTCTTTTCCTTATTGAATGAAAAAGAAAAACAAGAAAAGAGATAGGTAAAGACACTGAAGAGCTCCACTGCCTATTGTTTCATTCCCTTTCCTCTCTTTCTATGTGTTGTTTCCTTGTCGTTTCAGAAAGCTAGCAAAATAAGAGCAAGGGGGCTTCCTGAAGAGGAGAGAGGGCACCTATTTTTTTAATTATAGAGGGGAAAGCGAGAGACAAGGAAGGGAGAGATGATAGATAAAGAAGAGTGCTATCCGTCTCCTTGTTTCTTGTGTCTTCTCTTCTTTTCAGTTCATCATATTCCTCTTTTCGGCCTGTCTCTTCTGCTCTTTTCCTTACCCTTCTCCTTTTCAAGTTCTTCCAATTTAGTTTTTCTGTTTCGAAAAGAAAGAGGGAAGGGAGAGAGAAGGGCGAGAGGATAGATAAAGAAGAGTGCCATCTTCTTTGCGCCTTGTTTTGTCTCTCCATCTTCTTTGTTCATCTCTCTTCTATTCTTTTCTTGGCTCTTCCCATTAGAATTGTGTTCCTTTTATCTCTCCTCTCTCCTTCTCTTTCCCTTGTCTTCTCCTGTTCCCCTTTAAATGACAAAAACACAAGAAAGGAAGAAGAGGGGAATGGAGGCCCTTTTCCTGTATTCTCCTGTTGCAATGAATAAGGAAAAGAGCATAGGAGATAAGGAAGGGAATTGAAAAGAAAATGGGCGATCGGGTGTCCTTTTTGCTAGTTTTCTGCATCTTCAAGGAAGAAAAAAGGACACCCACCCAAGAAGGAAAAGTAACTTAAGAGATAGGGAGGAAATTGAAGAGCTCCTCTCTTTACCTAGTCATTCCCTGTCCTCTCTTCTTATCTGTTGTTTGTCTTATTCGCTTCAAAAAGCAAAATAAGGGAAAGGCGATTTCCTGAAGAGGAAGAAGGGCGCCTACCTGTGAATAGCAAGATTGATTTTTCTAATTAGGGAGAGACTTGCCCCGCCTGAGCCTCCCTGGCCTGCTTGTTGTGGCCACATACAGTTGCGCTTCCAGCAAAATGGCATCCTTGTTATCTCGTCTCACTTCTCTTTCCCTTCTCTCCTTCTGTTTCCTTTTGACTGATAAACCACAAGAAAGGAACTTGTGTGATAAGGCAGTGGAAGGGTAAGCAGAGGGTGACTCCTGGCGCGTGGACCGGTCCATACTTCATCATACCCCTCCTCTCGGCCTATCTCTTCTGTTCCTTTCCTTACCCTTCTCCTTCTCATAGTTCTTCCTTTTTGTTTTCTTATTTCGAAAAGAAAGAGGGAAGGGAGAGAGAAGGGAGAGAGGATAGATAAAGAAGAGTGCCATCTTCTCTGCGCCTTGTTTTGTCTCTCCCACTTCTCTATTCATCTCTCTTCTATTCTTTTCTTTGCTCTTCCCATTAACAATGCAATCCTTTTGTCTCTCCTCTCTCCTTCTCTCTCCCTTCTCTTCTCCTGTTCCCCTTTAAATGACAAAAGCGCAAGAAAGGAAGAACAAGAGGGGAATGGAGGCCATGTTCCTTTCTTTTCCAATGGATGGGGAAAGCGAGCGGGGTTGGCTCCTTGTCCGTAGACCCTCCCCATGCTGCAGCAAATCCCTCCTCTCGCCCTATCGCCTCTGTTCTTTTCCTTGTTCCCAAACGGAAAAAGAAAACGGGTTCCTTTACATGTTCATTGTTCTTCCTTTTGTTTTTATTTGAAAGGGAAAGATAAGAAAGAGAGGAAAGAAGAAAACGAGCACCATCTTCTCTTTGCCTGATTTTGCACCTCCCTCTCCTGTCTTCATTTCTCTTCCATGATTTTCATTGCTCTTCCCATGAAAATTGCTTCCTTTTGATCTCTCCTCTCTCCTTTCTCTCTCCCTTCTCTTCTCTTGTTCTCTTTTAAATCTCAAAATCACACCAAAGGAAGCTTCTTTTCCTTATTGAATGAAAAAGAAAAAGAAGAAAAGAGATAGGTAAAGACACTGAAGAGCTCCACTGCCTATTGTTTCATTCCCTTTCCTCTCTTTCTATGTGTTGTTTCCCTTGTTGTTTCAGAAAGCTAGCAAAATAAGGGCAAGGGGGCTTCCTGAAGAGGAGAGAGGGCACCTATTTTTTTAATTATAGAGGGGAAAGCGAGAGACAAGGAAGGGAGAGATGATAGATAAAGAAGAGTGCTATCCGTCTCCTTGTTTCTTGTGTCTTCTCTTCTTTTCAGTACCCCTGCAGAAAATTCAAATGGCCTCCTTGTTGTCTCTCCTCTCTCACTTCCCTTGCCCTTCTCTCCTTCTGTTACCTTTTAACTAATAAAACACAAGAAAGGAACTTGTATGATAAAGCAGTGGAAGGGTAAGCAGAGGGTGACTCCTTGCGCGTGGACCTTGCCCATACTTCATCATATCCCTCTTTTCGGCCTGTCTCTTCTGCTCTTTTCATTACCCTTCTCCTTTTCAAGTTCTTCCTTTTTAGTTTTTCTGTTTCGAAAAGAAAGAGGGAAGGGAGAGAGAAGGGAGAGAGGATAGATAAAGAAGAGTGCCATCTTCTTTGCGCCTTGTTTTGTCTCTCCATCTTCTTTGTTCATCTCTCTTCTATTCTTTTCTTGGCTCTTCCCATTAAAATTGTGTTCCTTTTATCTCTCCTCTCTCCTTCTCTTTCCCTTCTCTTCTCCTGTTCCCCTTTAAATGACAAAAACACAAGAAAGGAAGAACAAGAGGGGAATGGAGGCCCTTTTCCTGTATTCTCCTGTTGCAATGAATAAAGAAAAAAGGATAGGAGATAAGGAAGGGAATTGAGGAGCTCCTTTCGCTACTTTCTTATGCCCTTTCCTTTGTATCTACCACACAAAAACACGACTCTCAGCTTCCAAATAAACCCTATTTAAGCCACCCACGGGGGGGGGGGGGCCCCCCACCAATTAAACAGGAGCTCGGATTAAGAACGAATGAAACATCTTGACTGCCTGAACGAGCCAAGCATGTTTGCAACAGTGACCTTGGGTAAAGCAGAATTCAACCAGCTGGCGTGTGCGGTCATGAGTGACTCGAGTGACGTGGTACATGGGAGTCCAACTCAGACTTCATGCCTTGCCTGCACTTTTGCGCGCTTCGCCGCTTCTTCTTTGGCCTCAGCCTCCGCTGCCTGTGCTTCTGCCACGGCCACAGCCTTCTGCAGCTTGCGCAGCTTGCGCCTCAATGATTGAGCCCCTGAAGAAGGCAGAACATCAGTCAGCCGAAGCCTAAGCTCGTGGCTCCTCTGGGGCTGCTTCCTGCAAGAAATCAAGCAAGAACCAGAATTACACACGAGGTCATCCAAATGCCTGCAAGGCAAGGCAAAGCACAGCAAAGCAAAGCAAAGCATCCCTCCTCGGGCACGCCTTGCGGCTTCTCACCGGTCATGATTCCACCTCTCCAACTGTTGAAGAAGCAGGAAGTTCATAGCGGCCGACAACCAGAATCTGCCAGAGTCTACTGACCATCTTGTCGCCCTACCTTCCCACGTTCATTGATTCAATAAAGACCCCCCCCTCCATTACTAAATTGAAAATCCCGAAAACCACCCGGTGGCCAGAAGGCCGGGCCAATTTGAATTGAAAAGGTGTCGGGCTGACCAATGGTTTCCGGTTTGGTGATTAGTTGACTTTGCTGTGTGTGTGTGTGTACGTGTGTAGGCGTGTATGTATGTATGTATGTGTATGTGCGTATGTGTATGTGCATGTGTATGTCTGACGAACAGGAGATTCGCGCGTCAACGCAGAAGCGCATACCACAAATGTGCAGCGACATCATTGTGACCTTGTTTCCGGGGCGAGCCTTCCTTAGTATCTAAGCATGCGCCTAGCTAATTAGGTCTGGGTGACTGGGTGCCATGTGGCATCAATGCAGGTTACGAAACATTACCCATTCAGGTCTCGTAGCCAACATGCTTGAGCCGTAGCCGCTTCCCGGAGAAACCCGAAACCCTAAAACCAATACTGCCACGCCTCAAAGACAGACCCCCCCCCCCTTTCTCATGAAATCAAAACCGGAGCCGGGGGGGGGGGGATATTCCGAATGGGGGGAGAAGGGAGAGGGGAGGGGGGTGAGGAAGCGATTAGCTGCATAGCAATACGAGAATCCTAAATGCACGGTCACAGGCATACAATAGCTACGAAGCCAATGCAGCTGCCACGCACAGTTTGCATGAAAGCATTGAAGCCTTGAGTGCCGTCTTGCCCACTTGCACCTGGACGAAAGAGCACCACTACCACCACGCGGACATTTTCATCACAAGGATCCAAACTCAAATAGTTCCTATTAGCTCAAGCCGCCTGCACAAACCAACAGAGCACGGCATGCTGAACAGAACATGCTCATGAATGTTCATGACGTCTCCTGCCAGCAGGGCCAGGCTTAAGAACGCCACGAGCCGACATCTGGCACCCATTCCCAAAGTGAGCGCGACGTCTCTTAGCACGACAGTCTTTCATGAAGCTGTGGGCCCAGGGCATGCTTTGACTAGTTTCAATATGCGGGCTGAAACGACAGAGGTCGTCTGGACACTGTCCTGCATCGATGCACTTGGATGGGACTCTGCTGCTTGAGGCTGGACTGCTCATGGCATCCACTTCTCATGCTTCGTTGATACCGGATGCAGCATCTCATTCGGGAAACCATGCAGTGCACCGCAGGATGTACGCAAGCTCAGGCGACAGCCAATCTCATCACAGAACCACCATCCGGACCTGAGCTGCAGGCCCAAACACATTCGCAAGATTTGGGGGAGCAGCTGGTATTGAAGTGGAACTGGTCGCCCTGCAAACACCTACGACACTTTTGCTGACGCGCCGACGGACTGCAGCCTCGCTCCCTCCAGTAGAAAAGGTACACAGACGCCTGGTTGTGGCAGCGCTGTCTTTGAAAAGATGCCGTACTCAGGCAGGCAGAGTAGGCAGGCAGAGTAAGCAGGCAGGCAGCTGACCTGAGATCTGGCTCCTGCTTTGCGGAAGATCTGCTGGCCTGCAACAACGATGCAGTGCCACCATGTGCCAACAGTCACGGAAGGCCCATTTCTGAGATCGCTACCATGGTTTCGGCCTCATTCTGGCCGCATCCAGTACATGTGACTTTGACGGATCGCATCATTAAGCATGAAACTGACTAGGGAGGCATGCTGAGTCCAAGAATCTGCCCTGAGTGCTTCAGTCAATAAATAGGTCGGTGGCTGCTGTCGATGTCTTTGCCCTGAGGGCTTTTGCTGCTGTTGCAGTGGCGGCGGCTGTTGCCGTCGTTCGCGGCGTGATGTCGGAAGTGACGGTCATTGATTCGCTTCTATTCTATGCAGAGACAGACGCAGCCAAAGCCAGCTTCCAGGGTGCCAACGCTTTTGTGGCAAGTAAAGGCCGGTCAACAGCTCGACCTTCCAGCCACACATCGTGCCATTCAAGCATCATTCGGCCCTTCAAGGAATCGCATGGTCACTCTGAGCTTCGGGCGCCCTCAATCTCTGGGTCGTTTGGGGCCCAGTCGCTTCGGTTAAAGCTCACTCTGGCCTCGCCACAATTACACGAAGCGAAAATTGGTCCTACAGGTTCATACGGTTCTGAAAAGGCCGTACAGAGAAAGCCCTGAACTTGCTGCCCTCTCCACCACTGCATCCAGCATTTCAATAGGCCGGGTCGACTTAGGACAACCGCGATGCGACCGCTCTGAAGCTAGCCTTGCCTACCTGCTTGATAATGTGTGGTGCAAAGTTCGCGACAACTTCTTGCACCCGTGTGCTGGACAACCCTGCCCGTCTTTCCAAAAACTGACATCGCAAAACCGACAAAACCAGTACCCTCACAAACCCATAGGCGAAACAGTCGCTTGTCTGCTGTATCACTGGGCCCAGGGCCACTTTGAAGGCCGGCCAGGCTCCCTCTTCCATGTAGCTCATATGTGGCTGAGCTCAACAAAGAGACGAGCAGATACGACTAAGCTAGGGTGACGATAACGGTCGATCCATGTCGATCCCAATCTCTTCCTTGATGCATATCCAGGAAAATGAGGAAACAGCCTCGGGGGGTTAAAGTTCTGGAGCTGGGCTATGCTGGGTTATGCTGGGGAATTCTGTGCGGCAATTCTTGGCTCATGACTGTGACCACGTGAGGCCTTTCCGAGGGCTTTGTTGCTTGTTTTTTGAAGACACACATGTCACGTTTTGGGAAATTGTGTCAATTCGAAATACGTTCTTACAGCCAAGCTGCAGATCACTGGGACAGTTTGGCATTGGAGGTCAAGCCTGGTGCGGAACATCACCTTTGTGCGAGTTCGACTGGCGCATTTTGGCCGCCTGCAAGTTTAGCAAGCTTTGGCTGTGAGACAGAAAGGAGCTTTCATGTGTTCGGCCATTGAAGTTACGCTGCAATGGTAGTTGGTGCCTGGTCGACCTGCCAAAAGAGCAGACGTGAACATCAAGAACTGCCATGCATCAAGGCGAAAGCACCACCCACCTCAATGCTTTGGCAACACCAAGGTGCAAGCCAGCGCTCCAACGTGGTGACCTGGGCTCAGATACTTGCAGGCTTGTTTAGATGAGCACCCGCCGTGCGCTGGAGCTGAAAAAGAAGACGTTGTTTCCAGCTCTAAAGCCGTTTGATCATATGCAGCGAAAATGACCCCAAGGGCGGCCCTCGCTGCATTTCAAAGGTTCCGGCGCCAGGTCCCTCCTGGCACTCTTCCTCAGCGATGACCGTCCTTTCAATCATGCTCGAAAAGTACGCCTTTTGCGAGAAAAGGGACTGCCCAGCTGCACGCAGCTGCTCTTGATGCACAATGCTTCGTGCTTCAGCCCCCCATGGTCCTCTTGAAGAGCGTCAGCAAGGTCAGCGCTGAGGATGCCGATCTGGACATATGGTCATTGCGAAGCAACGGATGTCGAATGTGCACCAACAGGTTTTCAAAGCAAGAAGCCGCCTTAGCTGAGCTGAAGTCTCACCCTTTCTCATGCTCGAGTCCGGACCGCTGTGTGGCAGCCTGAGTGGTTCAGGCTGATCAGGGTTCCCCCATGTTCCCCCTACATCCCAAAGTTGCTTCTCCACTCGGCTTTGCACAAATCCTTAAGTGGCTTGTCTTCGACTCCTGCGGGGAGGAAAGCATGCCGTTCGAAAGCGGTTCAGCCTAGTTTTCACAAGATCTCCTCGCAGGTCGATCTCCACGCTGGACCCGCTGGAGCCTACAGCGGTATCGTGAGTGATTGATCGTTCTTCACTGGTACTGCTAGACCACACTTGATTCATGTCGCAGTCTCGTGTGCTCAGCGCGGATCGCATGGTCACCGTCGGGTACGCCAAGGAAATCTGCCAACGGCCCGGCCTCAGCAATCAAGCTTCCCCAGATAAGCAGCCGCATACCACCACTACCCTATACCCCAACATTGGTCCAAATGTTACTACGAGTATCTCAATTTTTTGGTTTTTTCTATCTCAGTTTTTCTATCTCAAGCCCAAATACCAGAAACCCAAAACGGGCAAAGCTGGTTTTGGGCATTTTTGCAATGGCTAGCTCATGAGGCTTCTGCCGAAGCATCATACAAGTAGTATGGGGCACGGGGTCAGCATTCAACGAGTCATTGTGGCAGCGACCCTGATGCTCCAACCCATTCCCCCTGCTGCTTGAAACTGGTACCACTGATGCGGTGACTCTCATATGCCTATGTTGGGACTCACTTGCCCCATCCTGTTCAAGGCTAGAAGACTGCACCCACACGTTCGGAACCACTACCGCAAGCCACTTCTGTGTCCCAGACATTTCAAGGATCTGCTCGAACTGCTCTCCGGAATGCTTGAAGTACACATCTCGGCGGCACAGGCTCAACTCATGCAGCTGGTATCCTTTTGACCAGCGATGGCGCTGGCAGTGCAAGAGCACGGCGGCCAGCAAGCAGCACGGCCAGGAATTCAGCATTCACAACAGTAACAAGGCAACGCATCAACGATGACACTTTCCTGCCAAAACGTGCAGCTCAACAACGCGTCTTCACACCGCGTCTATCATTGCACCAGCGGCAGCGGCGGCGGCGGTGGCAGCACAAGCACCACCAACAGCACACTCTATCTTGAGCACAGCACCACCGAAGCAAGAACCTTTCTTGGCAAACAGCAACCGAGGCGCTGCTGCCAAAACCAAACCGCACTGCCACAACATGGGTGCTGCTCAACCTATCTCCAGGGTTTCGGGCAGTTCATCGTGCGCTACCTCTGGCTCAATTTCGGGCCTTCGCAGGAAGAATGCAAAAAACAATTCGTTGTACGAGTTGGGGTATTTGGCTCACGGGTGCCAAGTTCACGTCCTTGGAACTGGGGACAAAATGCCCAAGCAGCTGAGCCGGAGGGAAAAGCAAGGGACAAAACAACCCGTCATATCTGCACCAAGGGCGGGACTCGCACCAGCGGTCAGTCCACACTCAATTTCATGGCCGACCGACCATGGACGACTGCGCCTTCAGTGTTGGCACGCTTGAGCGATAACAGGTTTTGGTTGGTCGCTGTCGACACTTGGAACTGGGCTGATTTTGATCACCGTGGCCTGGACTTCATGTGGGGCGGCATCGGAACTTAATTTATCCTCAACAGCCGCCCATTAATTACTTCAAACATGTTGGCAGCTCCGTTGACGAAGGACCGGCCGTGATCGCCATGAAACCCGACCTCGTAAAGCGAACTAATTTGACAACTGCTGAATCACTGCACAATCAAACCACAACTTCATCCCAATCCATGCCATGACATGCTGAGCAACAAACCTCCCCGCGGGACCTGAAACTGCGCGGGGGGGGGGGGGGGGGGGGGGGGGGGGGGGGGGGGGGGGGGGGGGGGGGGGGGGGGCACAAACTGCGAAAGCGACAGGGCGAATAAAAAAAACATCAACTGTGAGGCCAAGACCATCCCACCATGTCGCGGGTGATGCTCTGTTTCTGCGCCTCACAAGAACACCCAAAAATTGCGCCCCCCAGCGGGAGCGAAGCGATAACAATTTACGGCGCCAAATCCCAAATGGCAGATCACAAATCGCAGTGTCGACCTCGCCCAGTGCACATAAGCCAATTCCAATCTCGCCAAGCCTTAGCCACAGAGTCGACGCAGTGCCACACCATCAAAAAACACCGACCACAAGCCATGCATGTTTGCCATGCGACACTTGAAAGATTCTTGAAAGCATGACGGAGTGCTAAAGCCAGGTTCGCATCTGTTCAAGTTGCTCACCAAGCCACGTTCCCAGATTCAAAACTCGGAGCTTGAAGCTTTCTCCGGGTGAGAGCGGCACCCTTGGCTGAAGGTCAACGCGAATTTTAATGGTAATTCATTGACGTTTCATAGTTTCACTAAGCCTGCGACGAACCTTGAACTGTGCAGATTCCCCGTGCCCTGCTCGGACAACTTGCGATGAATATGCCTGCTGATCCTTGGTGCTGTCGGAACCAGTACACAGAGCTCACCAGCATTCACGCTCTTGGGCCTGATGGCGCAAGGTCTGCACCAATCGACCTCGCGATGTTTCCCAAGATGATATCAAGTAACACTGCATGTCTCCACGGCCCGCTGCAAACGCGAGTCCCCCGCGTGAGCTCAACCGACTTGTCGTCGTTGTCCCCCGCATCGATAGTCTTACAGATTTGCAAGTCCTGCGGCTGCGAAACAAACACGGCAACCAACCACAGGCAACAATCTTGCCATTGGGAGCCGGGCTAGTACGGGAGTTTCCATGGCGGAACATGCGCACTTGGGTGAGAACCACCCAATTAGGACCTAGCTCGGCTGTTTACCGAACTCAATGTCAAGCAGTTTTGGAACGTGCTTGCCAAGGCTCCTTCTAAACCAATGTCTTTTGGTGGTTTGTTTTACAATTTTCCCGTGAGGTTTATGGCGCCTACTTCGGGCGCGAGCACAAAGCTGCAGGTATCTGCAGGTGCAAGTGCCTCCACGCAACGCCTCTCACACCTCCCAGCAGCCAAGGCTCTTTTTACCCATTTTTTCCGCTAAGCATCGAACCGCTCCGTTTCACATATCTCCACTGCCCTGCGTGCCGCGCTGCATGGGACCCCCACGCCACCCCGGCCTTCCTAGCCAAATGCTAGCGACAAGGGCCAAGGGCATCGCGCCGGCACCGTCCAGGCCAGTCCTCGGCCCCGCCTGCGTGCGCCAACCCCGCCCTGCCCCGCCCCGCGACTGGCCTGGCAGTGGGCGAAAACTCGTGTATGGTCCGAGGTCGCGATATGTCGCGATCAAGCGTTGCCGCCTTCGCAGCAAGGGCTCGTTGCTCTTGGTGTGCCAATCGGGGCGCCGGCCTTCGTTGCCCTGGCTCGCTAGACTGAGCTCCTCAGGATCCTGCTTTTGCTGGAGAAGACCGAGGTTGCGTGGTTGCCAAGTAGTCCGGTCTTTTTTTCGCACACCTTTTTGCGACAGTGACCGTGCGTTGCATGGCCGCGACTGCGAGGAGGCCGGACCAGCGCTGCCCCCGGCTGCACCCACCCTGCGCTCGCGGCGGCCCGGAGTGGGGGTGGGAGCCTCGCAGCGCGGTGGCGCGCAAGGTGGCGGAGGAAGGAGGCGGCTTCGGCACCAAAGCGCCCTCCTACTTCGACCCCGACGACGACGAGCCGTGCGCGCCGTGCGCTCGCAAGGTACGTTTGGCGCCGCTTTCGGCGAGCGACGGCCTGCACTGCTGCACCTGGGCGGGCGTCGGCGCCGGCTGCGGCACGCCAGCCCGTGTAACCGGGCTGACGATAGTGGCGTCGATTGCGAGCTGCGCCCCGTACCGGAGGGGCAAGCCGTCGCGATGCCATGTGCGTCGCTGACAGGAACATCGATGTTCATGTCGGCGACCCCCTTTCGCCACGAAGTGTTGAAGAACCAGTTCAGTTTGTTTGGGCGCTCTGCGAATCCAGCTGGCAGCCATAGGGGTCTTGCTGCACGAGTTTTTCGCGATGCTTTGGGCCAGCAAAACTCTAGTGCTGTGGCAGCATGGAAACGTCGCTGCATGTGTCCCGCCTTGGATCGGCATGCTGCTGTTGCCCGTATTGCCCGTCATGCTGAAGTCGCGGCTGCGCCGTCACGGCGTCTTTTCGCCGAATGGCATCCCTGGCTGAACTTTTGCCCAGCTGTCCATAGCTCACGGATGTCCACTTCCATTGTTCGCGAATGGACGCTGGCCCGTTGCGGTCATCACCCATTCCTTGATGGACGTTCTGCCCGTCACAGGTCTCAAGCTCGGCCATGCGTATGTGGTGCTGCGGCGTGGAGTCTTATTCACGCGCTGCGCTCTTGCCCCCTTTTTGTACCGTGGCGACGGGCATGGACGCACCGCTCCCACGTGTCTGTTGAGCAGCTGCCTGACGACGCGTTTTTGCGTCTGCTCTTCTCTCCGCAACATCCGTGCAACACTGTAGGCCTTATGTCAGCCCACATGCACTTTGTGGCTGGCGTGTGTCAAGCCCAGCGTTCTCTGCTGGAAGGCTTGAATCTATGATGTGAAGTGGCTTACCTTCTTTTCTTTCTGCCACACTTTTTCCACCTGTCGGAGCGCGGTCCCAGTGCAAGCTACGCTCAGCCACGCGCCGGGAGTCGGCCCGGGGCGGCGGCTTCAAGCCAACGACCCTCTTCGAGCACCTCATGCAAATCCGGGGCTCCGGCAGCAGAGGCGACGGACTCGAGGGGAAGCTCAAGGAGGGAGGCGGCAAACGCCCGCTGCGCTGCAACGGCGATGAGGCCACTCCAGCGGGCGACGTACGCGGCGGATCGCGGCGGCTGCGGAGGAGCGCACGGCGGCATGGACGCTGGCAGAGCGCGCACGTGCAAGGAGCCGCAGGAAAGTGACGGCTTCGGTCCCCCATCGGCCCCCGACCTCGAGGCCGAACACTACCAAGCGGCAACGTCCGCCTCTTGAACGGACGCATTCCCCACCCCCTAGAAGAAGCGGCCGGCGAAAGATGTGAGGCCATGCTGAGGACAACAAGGAGAAAGCAGTGCCCATGCATGCACATCCGTGTGGCCCAGAGGAACTGCAAGCTACCCCCCGCGGCGCGAAACCCTGAGCATCCTCGTGACCACGATTGACACGAACCTTGTTCGGGCCCAAAGGCTCAAGGTAATCAAAAATCTCGTGGGCTCCCAGGATGAGCATATCTGGGACGTGACATGGCTCTGCGGGGACATGGTGGAGTACCTCCGGAGTGAAAGAGAGAGCGGGACGACTGGCGTTTGGGGGCGGCGGTCCGGGTCCAGGAGTTCAGCGAGCGTAGCATCGTTGCCTGCGGCAAGCGGCTCAGCCGTGAGTGCCCGACTCGCTGCAGAGAGCTCTTCAAGGTGGACTGGCGCAGCTCGGCGCTCGAGGTCAACCCCGTCAGCGTGAGCGTGCGGAACAGGCCGCGTGAAAGTGGAGGAGCATGCAGCTCGTAGGAGTGAGGGCCATTCGCCCCTGTGGAATGCATCGGCGCGCCGCTCCAGCTCAGCGCGCTCGATACGCGATTGGCCCGGCTCGCGGTGCAGGAGCAAGAGCAACCGCAGCCACACGCACTGCAGATCTTGCACGTCCGGCAGCCGGGCGAACAACGCCGCATGTTTGGCGCGCGCCTTTCCCAGCGTGGCGGCGATGACAGGCTGCTGTCCCCTCGCCAACACGAGACGCCATCCTCTCCGGGCGGCATCGCCGCGACCAGTCCCGACGGCTTCTCCCCCGTAGCATTCCAGGGCCGGGTTTTGCCGAGGCGGCTTTGCACGTTGGCGTGCCTCGGCAGACTCGTTTGGGCGGCGCGCAGCATCCAAAAACGCGAACGGGCCTTCCCCGGGTTGGAGCCCTGCTTGCAAGCGCTCGAGCGCTTGGTGCTGCCCAAGTGCACCCGGCATCAATGGATCCCCCTGCTCCCCGCCCTCCCCTTGCAGCACTTCGTGCCGCGCCCCTCGGCATCGTAGAAAAGGTAGCGGCTACTGCGGGCAGGGGCTTGAGACGAAGGTGGAGATCTCGAGTTGGCACAACCAGTCTTGTTTTTTCTCCTCACGCTCCGTTGTCCAGCACCAGCGCAGTCTGTGCTCCATAGGCGGCACCGGGAGGGAAGAGCCCTGGGCGGCGGCCCTATCACAGCATGCGGCTGGCGAGGGGAAAAGGGGCCCGGCAATCTGCCAAGACACACGAGCACTCCATGAATCAGAAATCCAAACCACTCTTTTTTTGGAAGCTTTCAGCAGGCGGCGTTGATTTCGTCCCTGCTCGCACCCGCCCTCAGAGTGTGTGCAGAGCGAGAGGCCCCACTTTGTGTCGGGCGGTGAGGGTGGGTGTTTCCCAAGTATAAGATGCCAATAAGGCCCGTGGATCGGCTCAAGGCATTGCGCCCACATGCGCCCACTTACTGGGACAGGGCACAGGCCTGCTTAAACTGCTCCGGGCCGCTGCCTGTTGGAGGAGTTCACTGGTCTGCTCATCGTCCAGCAGGACACGGAGATGCTCGTTGGTGCACCCTGAAGGCCCTGCCACGGCGCCCCGTCGGGCACGAGGTAGGTTGTCGAGCCGGCTGAACACTGGGCCGCTGTACGTCGGCATCCAGCGGGACTTGTGCTACCTGTGGGCGCCGGCGCGGGTCCCGGAGAGCGTACAATGTCGCCTGCGTGGCGGGGGCGAGAGGGGGCGCGGTGGGCGCCTTCGCCGCCGCCGAGAGCTCGCCGAGGTGAGCGAGGGCGGTAGCTCGCTCAGCTCTTCGTTGCCGGTCGGTCAGCTTCGGAGTCCTCCGGAGCGGTGGATGTGCTACGCCGCTGCCCATCCCCTTGATGTGGACGGCATCCGCGCTTTCACGCAGGAGTTGCACCCATTGACCAGTGCAAAACATGTGTTCCCTGCGTCGAAGCTCGGACGGCGGGAGGCGCGTCTGGCCGGGCGCTCGGAAGAGAAAAAAAGAAAAGCATGCGTGGCGCAAGGAGAAAGAGCGTCCATCCGTCACGCGCTCCCACTCCCGCGCCACCATCGCGGACTGCCTCGAGCGCCACCCGCATCACGTTTCGGAGGATGCCACGACACTGGCGTGGCGGCGACTGAAGCATGAATACGCGTTTTTCCACTTCCGATGCAAGGTCAACATCGCGCAGGCACGGCAGCTTGATTACCCCCTCTTCCGTCTCCTCCGCCGCCTGAGTGTCACAGTCGCGCAGTGCCGCTGCCGGGTTGCTGGTGATGTGCTGGGCGACCACATTGCGGCGTGCCCCGCTCCGGTATCCCTTCCATGCCACTCCGTGCTCTTGCGTGTCACCACCATCGCTGTGGGATGTCGCCATCAACGTAGCCAGTGTTTGCAAGCGGGAGTGCAAGAAGGCTGGCACAGAAGGCTCGCAGTTGCAAGCTACAAGAGGGAAGACCAGGGGAGTATGTGTGCAGAGGTGGGAGCGGGCTGATCAAGAGCGGGAGTCCGTTGGCGATGACCTCAATGCGACGCTCATCCTGGCACTCAGTGACGATATTGGGGTCGCGCACATGGACATTGGTGGCGAGCAACAGTGATGGCTGCCGTGCGATCCGATAGTACATCATCAATCAAATGCCGCGGGGACCGTTTCGGACCTCAACCATAGGGTGAGCCACACCCGTGTAGTTCAACCTATGTGGTAAGATATTCCGCCAGCTCCACGGGGGCTGGCTTTCGTATTTGAGGATTATGGAGGTGGTGCCCACAGGTGTCTCGAGTCGAAACTTGCAGCTGCTCTGCCCTTGGTTTGCACAAGTCTGCCAAACTGCCCCTGAGGGTGGTCTGTTTCCATTCTCTGTAGAACTGGCGCGTTTCAGGAGCACCATTTGTAAAATTTCAAGGCGACGCGTGCCGCCTCGTGCTACTTTGCGCGTACGGCCGGTCGATCCTATTAAGCGCGACACGTCTTCACCTACACGGCGCCTGCTCAGTCCGCAAGATTCTGGATATACGCGAGCGTGGAAACGCGGGATCTGACCAAAGTTGCGGTTGTCATTCTCCGCGTGCACAGCTCAGATCCTCTGCAGCGATCCTGCATATCTAAGAAATTCTAGAAACAACCCAATGTTGAAGAAGCACCACAGCATTCTTTTCGATCGTCCAAAGGCATGGTGTACTTTGACCGACTTTGTTCCAAACCAAAGGTAAAGCTACCTCAGATGTTGCCAAAGGTCGCCGCACGCAATGCCATGAGCCCACATTGATGTTTTGTCACTTTGTAACACATGGACAATGCTTACCACATCCTGGGGTGCAAACGCAAGCGTTCCTCAAACTTGTGGGTTTGCAGCGCCTTGCAGATGCAAGGGAGCCCCCGCCCGCTAGTCGAGAACGACATTACGTACCTCATCATCACAGTGCTGACAACCCACAGTAACTGCCTCACACTCAAAGGACACCTGTTGTCCAACATGCACATCTTGGAATGCCAGGCGCTGCTCCAACTGCGACCTCAGCGAGAATGTAAACTTGAGGTTTCCGGACTTCTGTTTCTCGGTAGGCGTCTATGTCTCCGACACTGACAAGGTTGTTTCACAAGCTGCTCTCGCAAGCTGCGCCTGGCAGGCAAACGCAGGAGCACGCAAGATCATGCAATTGTAAATGCGAGAGCCATCCCCTTGCGACTGACGACTGCGGGGACTCAGGACCCCATCAGCCTCGCAGCATGCAAAAAGGGAAGCCCGTCGATCTGCACTATGCACGCCCCACCCAAGTACGAATGTGCTGAGAATTGAGCTACGACGAGACTACTGCACGAGGACCAGAATTCATACTTCCAGCCAACTTTTGTGGATTACACATCTTGCCGGCCTCCAGTCTCCGCACCTCATCTTCAAGGTTCATCACCTGCGCGACACACTTGCCCCTCTACAACACGAGAAGTCATCTCGTGGATGGGTGCGAATGTGCACGAGCTGCGTGGATGAGTGCTCTTCAATCTGAGCTCAAGGGCTCTCGCTCGCCCTCTCTCTCTCTCAAGACAAGTGCATGACAAACTTTGCCTTCTCCTTTTGGCACAGCCGCCGCCAAGCCTGAGGTCGCACGAATCGAAGGCTGCAGACAGTGTCTGTATATTCGAATACATAGAAGTATATGGTAGCCTCATTGATCCTCCGTTTCTCGTTGTGTTTGGCTTTTCGTTTCGAAGAGGCCGATTACGGAGTACGTCATCAAGGGCGCAGGGTTTCCGGGAAATTGCAAAAAAATACAAATAATGAAAACAAGGAAAAATAGGATTACAAGAACAAATAAGGTTGCATTGTATTGAAACCGAAGCTTTAGGATTGGAGATCTTGAAGATACCGAGGAAAAGTTTGTCTGGATTCTTCGACTGGAGTAAACATGTTCAAATTTGATTTTGCATTTTGCGGAATCTTCAATTTCAGATGTTTGTTGAACATCGTTCCGTCCATGTTGGAAAAAGTTGGCTTGTTGTTGAGCGGAAAGCCTGTTCGAGACATGCGCCCAAAAAATGAGCCAAGTCGAAAGGGAATACCGCAAGTCCAGGAAGCATCACTCTTTTCGTGTGGAATTGAAAGAATGTTGCTGAGATCCCCCTTTTCAGTTGGGGACCATTCACCAAGCATATTTTCATTGCATTGAAGCCGATGCCGGTAGATCAATGCAGTGGCACACATACATACATACATACATACATACATACATACATACATACATACATACATACATAGATACATACATACATACCCTGATGCTCCTTTATGCTCTAAAGAGTGAATACACCTTATATATATATATATATATGCAAAGTCTTTAAATGTATCCCCTAAATAAAGAATACATCCTTATTTAAGGCATCCATCCCTTAATTACTGCATATAGGTGCCTTAAACGGGAAAAATTTAAGGTAAGTTACCTTAATTAAAGGGTATACATGCCTTACATTGCATGCTTTATTTAAGGAATATATACAGGACATCGATGCATCCTGATAGGTATACATACATGGACGATCTGCATCCTGAAAAAGCTATAGCACATGCAGAGGCACGCCACACCAAACTTTTTCCCGGCTGCACAGCTCACATAATGCAAGGCAGCTGGTGCTTTGCTCGAAATTTATCGAGCACTTGCTGGGACGAAGAAGGGGCAGTGTTCCAACCTCCTTTCATCCGAACTGCATTGGCTGCTGCACCACCATAGTCTTCATCCCGATAGCACCAGATGGTGCTAGGGTTGGCGTGGCTTTCAATGAGATGCATAAACAAATGCATCTTCGGCTTTGTTCGCCAAGTCACCCCGTCGTCAAAGTAGGCTTCAAGGGCAACTGCCTGACTGGCAAACAGACGGCCTGCCAACATGAGGTCATCCCTGCTGTAGGGCTCGGTCAAAGCTTCGTAGCAGTCGAGCAGGTGTCTCACACATTTCCGCTGTGCCTCATCCTCAGGCTTGGCAGGATCAACCAAGTAGCGATTAGCGATCTCGACCAGGAAGGGAATCAACTTTCTGACCTCTGCTCCTTTCGCCTTTAACTTCGGAGCTGCGCGGCTGTCTTTTCTGATCATTGTTTCGGTGAGGGTGTTCAGTTGGTCTGGAGAGTGAGATTCGCCATAGAACCCCTTCATCTCCAGAAAAAGTGCTTTCAATCTCTCTGCCACATTGCTTCCAGGTAAGCGAAGTTGCACCTGCCATAGGATCTGCCCTGCTGTGTCAGCAGCGACCCCCAGATCAACTACATGCAACCAGTCTAATCGTATGACATTTCCAGGCTTGAAGCATGGTATGCCGAAAACTGGCGATACAAGGCGACCCTGCATCAAGAATCTTGTCATAAAGGACCAGTCGTCGTAGTGGCGCTGTGTCCAGGAAGCACTTAAGCCTACTTCTCGCATGGTTGCAGGGGTGCAGGGGCATCTAAAGCAGATGCCGTTCACTTCATTGTGTTGTGGCAAAGCGAAGAGCTCCTTCAGCATCTTCCGATCACCTCGGATCTGTGTCAGAACCGCCCTGGGCAGATCGTCGCCAGCTTTCTTGCGAGATCCTCGTGTCGCTTGGAGGGCCACCTGCCCAGAGCAAGGGCTTCAAACGACCATCTGACGACGTTCATGGCATCGTCCATGGTCAGCTGCTTGATCTGAAAATGCTTCTTGCAGCAAAATATTGGAATCCTCAGCTTGTGCCACTGACCTGGCAGGCTGGGAAAATTCAACACAAGCAAACCCAGAGATTGGCTCCGATCCCAGTTGCAAGGAACAGCATCTGACCAGAGACCCAAAGGCAGCAAGGAGTTGTGACTGGGCAAACTCATATGCGAAGCTGCATATGCCAGATGCTGCTCATCATCCGGCTGGAGATTCTCCTTGCTCATGAAAATGCCAGGATCGCCATGAAGCATAAGCTTGAAAAGGAGTTCATGAGGGAGAAGAAACGGAAGCTCTTGTTTTACCATTTGTTGCCGCTTGTCGGACCAAAGCCTGATGGGAGCCCAGTAAAGTCTCGGCCACTCTGTGTTCTTGAGTAATTTTCGCTTCAAACTTCGATTATGGTTCTGCTGGTGCTTTGGCAGGTGGCCCAGATCATCGATGTGACGAGAGCCTGAAGCTTTAGCATCACTAAATAAGGAGGCTGCTCTCTGGCCTGTGAGCTCTCCTGAAAGGAATGCATCAGCGAGATTGGCCCGGAATCTCTTGCTGTCGGCCAGCTTCTCTTCTGAATACCCTCTGGCATTCTTGGAGAGCATGGCAGGCCAAAATGTGTAAAGGCACTTAAAAATGTTTACATGACTGTTGTTTGTTGAGTTATATCTTTTACACAATCATTTTCCCAACATATACGATGTGCATGTACCTTATAGTTTGCTGTCACTGCACCTGTGTTTCGAGCCGAAACTGACCACACATATGTCACATGCCATCTCCACCAAAGCTTTGCTCACGATCTGCAACACATATATATATATATATATAGTCACGATCAGTGTGCCGATCTTTTCAGCTGCAGCAGAACCCATCGGTGTATACGAGCCTTAAATGGATCATGCTATCTCCTGCAAAGCAAAACCAGAGAAGCTACATATGCTCGGCAGCTATCAGCTTAGCTGAGCCATCCCCGAGCTCGCTTCAGGAAGGCCGTCGTGCCATCCAGGTGCACTTGGGCGGAATCCACCCAGCCCTTGAGACCTGTGATCTCCTTGTCACATTCGGCTTCAGATATCTCACTGCTGCCAACCCTCTTCTCCAGCACGACCGTGTGCCGGCGAAAGTTCTTGAGGAACTTTTCGGCTTCATCCAAGGCTTTCTTAAGCTCCGAGCTCTGGCTGGTCTTCGCTAGGTTGCTGCACTCCTGCACTTCCACCTAGACATTCTGGAGCTCAGAGTTCTTGGTCTCCAGGCGCTTGAAGAGGGCCTGGCCAGCCCTGATCTGGTTCTTGAGTTCCTGCTTCTTGGGGAACTCCACTTTGATCTGAGCTTCGTCGCCCTTGAGAGTCGCAAGCTGCTTTCCAGTCAGCTGGGAGGAGATCTCGAGGCTTTGGGACTCAGAATGGTCCCGGGCATTCTTAAGCTCAGGCATGGGGGCCATCTTGCTTCTCCCTCTTGTGACCATACATCTTCTCACTTTCCAGCAAGAGGTGGTCGAGGATCTTCTGGGCCTTGTCCTTGGAGTAGTCCGAAATCTTGTAGCCGTTCAACTGGACTCATGCACATGCCGTTTGAAAAGTAAAATACACTTTCGCTTGCATGGTACGAAAAATTAAGTAGGGAACGACATCATGGACAACATGCTGCCAAGCTGCATAGTGTACATGCCAGCTTGGCTCTGGTCCGTCTCTTTCTCTTCGATCTTGTTGGTGTGGGTGAAGTTCACCAACCAGGACAGATTCTTGAGGCCCTTCTCCGTGAACTTGGTGATGAAATCCGGCCTCTGATCATCTGTGATTTGGCTGTAAGCCTCGGCTGGATATATAGATCCTCTTTTTATATTTGCAACACGACTGAAACGGAAGCAACGCTAGAAATATATCCCAGGCAGCAGCGAGCACTTTCTGTGCATCTTCCATGCCGTCCTTCTTCTTGTTCTTCATGGGATCAGCTTTGTACTTCAAAGAGGTAAGCATCCTGCTTATGCTCTTTCGCATAGCCTGGGGATCATCGCTAACGAGCTCTGCTGCAGGCCTGCCTCGTTTCTTGCTGGCCGGCACCAGCTGCAGGTCCTTGTCGTTGTTTTTGGGTGGCATGATCAGCAGCTGCCTAGCTGCCACAAACAAAATCAAAAGCTCGAGTAAAAGACTCCTTGAGCAAAAATTTTTCTGGCCTGAACATGTTGTGCACTTTGCTACATGCATGGCACACGTACATGCGCAACGACATGCACCATGCACAGGCTTGCGCACCCCCCCCCCCCCTTTGCCCCCTCCCGGAAACCCAAAGGAAAAACCCAGCAACTATAACACATGCATATATGCATATGCAACCGGAACCCCCGTTAAGTTTTGAAAGGCCCGAATCTAAGTTGTAATCACAAACCTATAAACCCTTAAAAAACACCATTGGCCCATCCTTTTTAAACCCTTACATGTATATATCGACAAACCCTGTCAACTATATATGTATATAATTTAGTGGACACCCTGAATATATTACTGTGAATTATATATTCAACCAAAGCGCCTAAACCCGAGCCTAGTTTAACTCTTATCTAGGGTCTAGGGTTTAATTGGTTGTATATATATATATATATAGCTATTGTAAGCCCCCAACCCCAGCAGGTGGCAAGGCCCTTTGCCATTCGATCGAAAGGTCAATCGGATCCATGCTGCAGTGGTCCTCGCGAGCAGGGGGCGGTTTGGGGTGCTTTTGCATGTTCAGGAGACGGGTGTCTCCTGAGAAGTTAACTGTTACAAAACGTTTTACAGGGGATGCACATCTCCTGACAGCAAGCATTAAGAATTTAAATCAGGAGACTCGATGTCTCCTGAAATTTAAAATATATATATATATAAACAAATAGACCCCACCTCGCTGTTGGTTATCCGCCCGCCCCCCCCTCGCCTTCCCACAGGGGCGCTGCAAAAGCAGACCAGCCCAACGCCGAAAGCCCCAAACCTAAAACCGGACCTGTCCGGGCCGCCTCTAGACCACTCATCGTGGCTAATCACAAACCACGCAAACCCTGGACCGCTGCCTCCCCACAAAAACCGCCCCCTTCCCGAAGCTTACAGCCCACCCCCTTCATTCCGTGGCGTTAGACGTGAAAGCGCCACTTCTGCACCCCAACCCCAAAACCCTCAAGCCGAAGCCCGACATCCTAAAGCTTAAGCCGGACCCCAAAAAACACCCGTGGCCGCGTCAGCCTGCCCCCTCTGTCCGGGCCGTCCCCTCTAGACTCCGCATCGTGGGAGAGCGACGTGGAACCCTGGACCCAAGAACTCTGAGCCTCCTGAAAATAAAAACAACGCTTAAACCTAAAACCGTTTTCCTCTAAACCCTAAACCTGAAAACGCATAAGCCTCAGCCCTGAGCCCTAAACCCGAAAACCCGAAACCATACAAAGGCTTTGGGTTTCGGGATTCATCTGCTGTATCTCAGACATAGTCTGCACCAGGGCAAAATCTGCAAAGACAACATCTCTTATGCCCCCAAATCTCTTGCTGTGACGCTTCAACGAGAAAACGCCCACGCTGTCTTGCGCCGAGCCGGGGCACCTGCTGAGGCCTCGGCAGGGCTAGCTGACCCGTCGTTTTAACCCAAGAAGCCCCAAAAAACAGATCCAGAAAGGAATCGAACAAGATACCCCAAACCCCCAAAACCCTAAAACCTCTGAAACGCCCAAGAAGCCTCCCTGAACCCTAAACCCTAGCCTATAAACTCCTTCAAAAAAGCAAACTTCCGAACCCTAAAACAACCACGCACCAACCCTAGAAACCCTAAACCCTAAGTTAGGGCGTTTACGTTGTCGGGCGACTACAGGTTAAAGGTTTGGGGTCTTGGGCCTGGGCCTTTGGATCTAAGGCTTTGGGACTACGGTTGAGGCTTTGTTCTCGCGCCGTTTTGGTGCAAGGGGTTTAGAGTTCAGAGTTCGGGTCTTTGGCTTTAGGGTGGTTTAGGGTTCGGGGTTCTAGGCTTTCTGGACGTTTGTGATCTTAGGGCTCGGCGACCCCTTTGACCCTGGTGTCCGCCTAAGCCCTCAACCCTAAGACCCTCAGCCCTAACCTCCTAAAACCCGAAAACTTTATAAAACAAAAATAATCCTGCAGATGAACCGTAGGTCCTACCCTAAGAAAACCCACCTGAATAACGACCCCCCGTTGAGAGGGCCGTGGAGAGCGACGTGGAACCCTGGACCCAAGTGCTTAGGCCTAGGGTCATGAGGTTGACGGTCCCAGGGTGTAAGGTTTATAGGGTTTGGGCCTTGAAGCCCTTAACTCCCTTGACTCCCTAAACCCTTAAGGTCAAGGAAGGGCGACCGAAGTGGTGGTTGCTGAGTATCCTGCAGAGCAGCGGAAAACTGGAGGGAACAACTCTGCAGATGACTTGGTTTCGCGTGGTATCGCCAAGGGAAGGGCTCGTCGCGGAGCAGTGCTCACGAAGAACCTACGTACAAAGTTCCATCGGGACAAGAGAACAACCGCCGCTGCAGCTACATCACAGGGCTCGGTGATTTCAAGGGTCCCTTAGGACCTCAGGACCTTGCAAGCCCCAATCTTGCGACCTCACAGCCGAAGCATGGGTGTCTTTCTTGAAATTAAGGGTTAAGGAATTCCATAATGAGAATTGGGGCCTATGGTGTTTCGGGCTTAGGGTCATGAGGTTGACGGTGCCAAGGTTGAGGGGTTTGTAGGGTTTGGGCCTCATAAAGCCTACCCCTAGACCCCTGACCCTAAACCCTAACGCCTTAAGCCTTCGACCCGAAACCCGGCTTTATGTGGGGTTTAGGGTTTCTGTGGGTGGGGTTTAAGGCTTAAGGCCACCATAGGCCACCCTAGAGGGGTTTCGGGACTTAGGAAACCCTAAACCTATTTGGGTTTTGTCTTGTTTAGGGTTGAAGGCTTGAGGTCTTTGGGTTTTGGGTCTAGGGGCGGGGTTTGGGGTCTTGGGCTTTGGGTTTCAAGGGTCTAGAGTTTACCGTTACCCCACATACTAGGTTTAGGGTTTCCTAAGCCCTCAACCCTAAATGGCCTTGGGTTTTTGTTTTTGGTCTTCGGGGTTTCTGGTTTAGGGTTTTGGAGTGTTAGGGTAAACCGTCAACCCTGAAACCCTAAACCCGCAACCCTTTAGCCTAAACCCCAAATGAGGTTTAGGGTTTAATGGGGTTTTGGGTTTCAGTGGGCGGGGTTTGGGGCTTAGGGCCACCCTAAAGGGGTCCAGGACTTAGACAACCCTAAACCTATTTGGGTTTCTGGTTTAGGGTTTGGGGGTTAGGGTAACCCTTTGGCCTAAACCCTATATTAAAATTTGGTTTACGGTTTCTGGTTTCGGGTTTGGGGGTTCGGGCAGCCCTAGAGCCTAATGCCTAAACCCTGAGCCCCGAGACCCTAAACCCTCAAACCAGGTTGCAGGCTTGAGGTGTTTGGGTTTGGGGTTTAGGGTCTAGGGATAGGGTTTAGGGTTTGATTGCAGGGTTTCCTAAGACCCTTTAGGGTGGCCCTAAGCCCTAAACCCCACCCAGTAAACCCAAAACCCCACTTGAGCCCTAAACCTCATTTGGGATTTAGGCTAAAGGGTTTAGGGTTTAGGTTTGCCCGGAACAATAAACCCTGAATCACAGACCCGAAGACTATACCCAAGCACCTAAGGCTTTTCAGACTTCAGGGGCCTTGGGAAACCCTAAATCTCAATTTTCGGGCTCGGGTAAACCCTTTTTTTTTCCCAAACTTCCCTAGACCCTTAACCCTACCCCTGGACCCTGCCTTGCGGCTCTTCGGCTTCTTGGGGGACCTGAGAATTCTCGAGGCTCTCATGGTTCGCGGGTTTATTTAGGGTTGCTGGGGTTCTTACGCTTCAGGATTCCTGACCTTAGGCTTCGGGCGCTTTGGCCCTAAGACCTAAAACCCAATCCGAGCTCTAAGCCCTAAGCCTGCAATGAAGGCAAGCGATGCTCGCTGTGCATCCTGAACCCTCTATCGCTGGCAGAAAGCTTCAGACACGACCTCCCTTAACCCCCTCAGCTAGTTACGCCTTAGGGTTTGAAACCCTATAAGATTATTTTTTACCCTCTAATAAACGAAGACCCTTAACACCCCTCCCCCTGTAAACCCTCTAGTGAATAGAGCCCCTATAAACACAAGCAACCCTAGAAATCCAATAAAACTTTCCTACTAACCCTGCAAATAGCCTGTCAACCCTACAACCGAAAACCCTCAGCCCTGACCCTATATTGCCAGACCGCCTCAAGGGTCCGGTTCCGGAAGCGACGCGCTCCTTCCCACCAAGGAGGTTGTCTGGTAGGGCTCTAAGGAGTTCAGGGATTTAGGGTTTGGAGTTTGGGGCTAATGTTCAGACTTTGCGGGGCTTCATTACTGTTTAGGGCTTTAGGGTTTAGGACTCTGAAGGGCTTAGGCCGAAGGGGTTTAAGGCTTGCAGCGCTGTTTCCTACGGTTCTAAAGGGTTCAAGTTGGGCTTGTCGTGGCACGTTCCGTCTCTAAACCCGATAGAACCTACTATGCAAAAATAAACTAGCCTTTGGGTTCTTAAGGTAGGGCTTATGGGGTTTTGGGCTTAGAGCCATAACAATCCCCAACGCAATCTTGGAGCCGAAGCTAGCTGCAGGACTCGTCCTCATGATAGCCAAGCCCTTAGAAGGTTTCATTGGGTTTAGGGATGTTTAGGGTTTAGTTGTTTAATGGATTTAGAAGCTGATAGAGTCTGTGGCTTAAGTCGTCTGTCTGACCGCGGGCGTGAGACAGTGCCCTTCATATAAAAAAAATAAGCGGCAAGGACTCGTCGACGGGTGTTTGGCGGGTGAGGGTTGTTTGCACCTTTCTTTTGAAGTTTTGTCTCTACGATTCTACCCTTAACTGCAGCATGAGTCAATGAGGTTCCCTGTTTTGATCCAGGGAATGTACCCTGAACCCTCAACCCTAAACCCTAAACCCCTGAACCCTGAAGCCTCAACGCCAGAACCTAAAACCTAAACTCTAAACTGAACCCTAGACCCCCTGTAAACCCCCTAAGTCCCCTGTAAACTCCCCGAAACTCCCCTAAACCCCCTAAACCCCCTAAACCCCCTAAACCCTCGAGCCGCCACTCCTCGGCGCCTTGGCCTCCGAGTGCACGGAGGGCCTCGTGACGGGTCTGCCGAGAAAAAAAACACGGCGTTTTCTACACCTGGAAGGCCTGAAGTGCCACACTGTCGCAATCTTTCAGGCTCAGAAAAGCAAAAACGCTGTAATGTCCCAATCTTGGACCTGGAGACCCCCGGAAGATTGTTCGGCTGCTGTACTGTACTTACTGTCTCCATCTTTTTGAGACATACAAGCAAGAAAAAAAGACCACGCCGTGACACGCGCAACCCACCCACGAGCGAACGCAATGACGCGCCCAGCCCGCCCCCTAGCGGACAACGCCCTCACACGCCCAACCCAAATGGCTAGTGAGAGAGTGAGTGCCCGCCTAGGTCCTAGGTAACTGACTAGATGGGCCCTGTCGCAGACTCGAATTAAGATTTCACGGCTCCTAAGCCCCCAACCATGTCAACCCTCGACCCTACATCCTCGACCCTAAAACGAGCCTGACCGAAAACTCAACCACGCCGGGGCTTTTGTCACCCGCATCGCGCAGTCAGGCGTCGTAGCTTGCCTACGACTGTTGCTGCGCCAGCCGCCCATTAGCCACCTATGTATACAAGGAGGGGCCCCCAGTTTGTAGGGTGTGAAGTCTGGGGTTTCGGGTTTAGGACTTTCTAAATTCAGGGGCCCCTCAGTGTACGTACCGCCATTGAAGCGCGGCGGCGTGCACCCGCCAAAGCACAGACTACTTCAGGATGTAGCACAAGGGCCTGCTTCGAATTCGCATGTCCCTAGACCCAAAAACCTCGACCCTATAGACCCTAAACCGTAGACCCCACACGCTTAGACCTCAAGCCCAACTAGGAATATGGTCACTGCCTCTCAGCAGGATGGTCTCATGACCCCCTAAAAAAAGCCCGCGCAAATGAAGACTGACCCGATGCCAGGGTCGTGACCTACCCTAAGGCCTGCCCTTGAGTAACTTCCAGACCCCTGGTTCTGAACCCGGAAACCTTAACCCCAAAACGCCCCAGAACTGACCGTTCAACGAGGTGCGGCAGCACGCCATTGTACTGGTGTAGTCTGCACCCGGCCCCTACAAAACGTGAAGGACGTGAACAGTACGGCTACTGTGCTTGGGGATTCACTCCTACTGTCTGGATTCTGGATTTGAACGGTAGGCTGTAGGCGACCGCCCAGTACATTACGAGGGAAGACTTAAGCCCGTTCTTCGTCTGCTTGGCCCTTCACGTCCTGCATCTTCAGATCCCCAACCCCGAATCCCTAGACCCCAGCATACTGAAGCCTGAACTCTAGAAATTACGCCCTGATTCTAACCCTGACCCCGGACCCCACCCCCTGCCCCCAAAGAAAACCAAAACAAATTGCAACTACTATTGATGTACGTTCCTTAGCAGCCGCCTAGCCAGCTGCCTAAACGACCTGGGTTCAAGCTTCGGGCATATATGAAAAGCGACAAGACTACGATGCCGCAATGGTTACTTCGCTCGAACTGCCGAGGCTTCCGGGGTACAGCCACCAAGGCGCTTCGGCCAAGAGCGTCCAGTAAATTCGGATCCTGTGATTTCCACCATGGCTGCCAATCAACTCCTTGCAGCCCCCGGAAGCCCTGTACAGCCCTTGGGCGCCCTCTGAAGCCTGTGGGGTTTACTGTTGAGGGGAAAAGCCTTTTAAACCCAAATTGAGCCCGGACTCCAGCTGGAAGGCGGCTAGAAGGACTCCCGAAGTCGACCAGACCTTGGCTGCGACCACTAGCTCAGAGTCTTAGGGTTCTCGGGTTTTCGGCTTTCAGGCCTTTTGGATTTTAAAGGTTTCGGGTTTCGGAAATCCTGCTTTCGAGGTTACTTTGGGGTTGAGGGTTGGGGGGGGGAATTCTTAAAATTCGTAACCCTGCCAGGGAGGGGGGGGGTTCTACCGAACAGCCCGACCAGCAGTCCAAAACCCTAAACCGTAACAAAAAAAACCCTCAGGCACGCTTCGTATGGGCCCTAGAAGCTTGTGGGTTTTGTTCGGGTTTAGGGTTTAGGGTTTCGTCTTACAAGAGGGGGGGGAGGGGGGCAATGTACAATCCCCGTCATCACACACACCAGAACACGCCTCGTGCTGGCGTATAAGCCCCAAATCCTGTCAGCAGACGCTAAGCCCAAATCCTTACCCAGAAACCCTAAACGATGACCTCAGGTTTACACCTGCAAAAACACGTAAGGCGCCATCGAAGCTGCATCTGCGCAGCGTTGAGCCGAGAGGTTGGTGTGACCAGGACGCGCTTTGGCATGGCACGGGGCACAGAGCTTATATGTTTCGGGTTTACGGTTTAGGGGTTTGGGGCCTTTTTTGGATCCCAATGAACACCCTAAATCCCTGAGCCGACGAGCCCTGAATCGTGGGCGGCTTGAGCCTCCTCGAGAGGGCAGGGAGTTCGGGCCTTTCGATTTCAGCCTTCGCCTCCCAGTACCCGAATCTAGTTCCCTAGCCTACCCTTCCAGCGAGAGAACCCTTAACCCTAAACCCTGAACCCTAAACCCGAAACCCTAAACCCTAAGCCCTAAACCCTCAACCCTAAATCGGGCGTTGGCCGCGATCCTGGGACTGTGGGCTCCGACACGTTAGATTTAGGGGAGGGGGGGGGGGAGAGAGTTTCGGTATTAGGGGGAAGGGATTAACCCCTAAACTACCGCAACTGCCTGGCGACGGAGGCCCGCATCAGCTCGCAGACAAATCGGGCACCGGCACCTTGGGTCGCAAAGAAAAACCAAAAGGGTTTAGGGTTTAGGGTTCAGGTTTAGAGTTTACGGTTTAGGGTTCGAGGTTTCGGATTCAACGTTCAGGGTTTTGCCGTGCAGTCGAGCCGGACACAAGAACCACATTCGCCGACTACTCAGGGATTAGGGCTTTTGGGCTGTGAACGGGATTAAGCCCATACAGTACTCTTACATCCTCGCCCCCCCTGAACCCTAAACCCGAAGCCCTATCCTAAACCCCAAACCATACAGTCAGGGAGACCCTGAACCCTAAACCCTAAACCCCCAAAACGGGCCGCCTTGAGTTGCGCGCCCCTGATAAGCAGCCCAACTTGAGAGCCCCAAACCCCGGTGTTTCTAGGTTTTTGAGGGTTAGGGTTGAGGGATTAAGGATTCGGGTTTAGGGTTTAGGGTTTAGGGTTACCCAAGAACCGTATATAGGCGATATGCAACAAGAACCTACTGAACGGAACAAAATGTGATTCTTCAGGTATTCCTGACAGGGCTCCCGACCCAAGAGATTCTTAGGAGCCTACAATCGAACCAGAATGTGAGGCTGGGACCCGCCTGTAACCCCCTCCGCCCCTCCCACGCCCCCATCCCCAAACACCCTAAGTCCTAGTCCTAAACCCTAGACCCCCAAACCCTAAGCACTCTAAGTCCTAGCCCTGACCGTGAACAACTTAAGTGCGGAGTTCTTGCGCAGGGCCGATCACGACACATGCAACTCGAAGCCATAAACCTGATGGCTCAGGGTGGGTTTAGGGTTGTTTGGGGTTTAGGGATCAAACGGTTCAGTGGGTAGTCTTGCTTCCACAGTCAGAAAATTTGTGTAACGAAAGAAGGTCCAGGTAAACCCAAACACCTCAGGCCTTCGACCCTAAAGCCCAACCTAACCCCCCCACCCCCCAACCCCCCTCCCCACCCCAGGCCTGAAGAGGCGCTGGCAGCGGCCTCGGGCTTGGCTCGGGGTCTGCCCTAACCCCCAAACCCTAAACCAGAAACCCTGGGGTGGCGGGGCTTAGGGTTCGACATTTTTAGGGTTTCCCTGAACCCTAAACCCTTATAGCCCTAAACCCCAGACCTACACCCTAAGCCCTACACCCTAAGCGTCTGGCCATTGCGGTTTAGAGTTTAGGGTTTCGGGGTTGGGGCTTGGGATTTAGGGTTTAGTGTTTAGGGTCAGGGGTTGAGGTTTTGGGTTTGGGTTTTAGGGTTTACGGTTTAGGGTTTAGGGTTTGTTTTCAGCTCCAGGGTTTCAGGTTTCGGGGTTCCAAACTTACCGTGGCCAGCATTGCAGGCACTCTGGAAGGGAATCCTCTAGCGCCGATGTCGGTTCCGACGCCGCCTTCGCCTCTGCTGCTGAAGCCCTAAACCTTTCAAAAGCCCTAAACCCTAAACCCCCCTAAACCCAAAGCCCTAAGCAAGCTTCCCTCAGCCCTATATAAGACCCAAGCCCCAAGCCCTAAACCAGCGTCCCTAAACCCTAAACCCAAAGCCCTAAGCCCTACACAAGCTTGGTGAACCCCAAGGGAGTGGACATATAATCTAAAACCGAAACCCAAAACCCCAAACCCAAACCCTGAACCCTAAACCCCAAACCTTCGCGGGGCCTTCTACTCATGAAGCATGCTACACGGTTTACGGAAAGAGGGGTTTGCGGTTTGCGGGCTTTCCGATTTTGGGGTTTTAGGGTTTGACCACTGCCGCAGAAACTTCCAAAACCCTTATAGGGTTTCGGCATGCAAGGCCTACATGCCCATAAACCCTTTAAAGCGCCAGAAAGCCTTTAAAACCCTATCAGGCCCCACACCCCCTAGAACCCTGCAACGGACAACCCTTGAAGACCCTAGAGCTTTTAACAGGCCCCAGGCACAGGGCGGCTGGGTCAGCCGCGTACCTTCACAGGTGTTGCGAGAAGCCTATGAAATGACAAGAGACTTGCCTGTTTGGGGACCCCACACCCTCGACTCAAAACCGAGCCCTAAACCATGAGCCCCGAAAGCAACAACCCTCTAAACCCGAGCCCTACACCCTCGGCCCTGCACTCTTAACCACACACCCTGCACCCTGCACCCACGCACGCATGGTTTAGGGTTTAGGGTTTAGAGCTTAGGGTTTAGGGCTGTATGGCTCGTGGTTTGGGCTCGAGGGCTTTGTTTAGGGACCCTGCACCCTCGACTCCAAACCCTGAGCCCTAAACCACAAGCCCTGAAAGCAAAAGCCCTTTAAACCCGAGCCCTACACCCGAAGCCCTACACCGAAAAACCACACAACCTGCACCCTGCACCCTAGCCCTACACACGTGCTTTGGGGTTTAGGGTTTAGAGCTTAGGGTTTATGGCATGGAGCTTAGGGTTTAGATTTGGTGGCTTTGAGTTCGAGGCTTCGGGCTTAGGGTAGGGTTTAGGGTCGAGGGTTCTGTTTGGGGACCCCACGCCCTCCACTCGAAACCCCAAGCCCTAAACCATAAGCCCTTAGAGCAAAAACCCTCTACGCCCGAGCCCTACACCCGAACCCCTCGGCTCTAAACCACACACCCTGCACCCCTAACCCTAACCCTGCACACATGGTTTACGGTTCCAGGTGTATGGCTCAGGGTTTTGGAGGACCTGCGATGAGCACGGTGTGCCGAGAGGAGTAGACGAGCTTCGCTTTGCTTTGCGCGTCTCGGCCCCATAGCAGGAAGATCACACCGCTCCGCTCCCAATCAATATCGCGTAAAGCGGGAATTTGCTTGGCCCTCCACCATAGTCGTGCTCCCACTATTTCGAAGCCTTTCTCAAGAGCTTGCTGGGTTAGCCTCCCAGCTCGACTTCATGCTTGCTGCGCAAGCCTGCGAGCACCCCGAACCCCAACCATCCGCTGCGCGGACATCCGTAGAGGCTGCACTGGGTGCCGTCATCGCAAACTGTATAAGGCATGGGATTTTGGTGTGGGGTATGGGGGATCCCTGACCCTATAACTTAGGAGGTGGATGAAATCCCTTTTCCAGCACATGAGCCTGAAACTCCAAGCACACTTACCGAAAGCCTTCTTTAAGATAGTCTTCGAAAGATACATCGCTTAATTACCGCAGGTACTATTTAGAGCATAAAGGAGCATCAGGCTACATACATACAGACAAACATACAGACAAACATACATACATACATACATACATACATACATACATACATACATACATACATACATACATACATACAAACAAACATACATACATACATACATATATGTATAACATACATACATACATACATACCTACATACGTACATACGTACATACGTACATACGTACATACGTACATACGTACATACGTACATACGTACATACATACATACATACATACATACATACATACATACATACATACATACATATGTAATATATGTATGTGCACATGACATTGTATAATTATGCCTTCGATGTGTTCACATGTGTTCACACTGCTCGCCATTGCCAAGGAGTCTGCCATAAACGCAACCCTGGAAGCCAGGGGCTGCCTGGCAAGGACCTCAAAATGGCACAGTGCACTCCATGGGCACTCGCAAGAGTCGTGAATGACACATTGGCCCACAAACGCTGGAGTTGCAGCCCGCTCCGCTGAAAGGAGCGTCTTGGCATGCATGTCTGCCGCGTCAGTGCTTGCAGACCTCGACCCGGCTGCCCGGCCTGGGACATCCAGTCAGCAGTCCGTGGACACACACAACGTACACATCGTGTGCTTTGACCAGCTGCTACGTTCGGGCCACCCCGAACTCTAAACCCCGCTCATTGACTTTGGCCACGTCCATGGACTAGCAGTATGCTCTTCTGCAAGACCTCTACGGCATAAGCTTGGAAATTGGAGAAAGAGTGCTTTTCAGATCTTGCAGATCGTAAGCGCAGATCTGAGAAGGCGGACAGGCGGACTGGGGTTCCGGCTCCAGGCTTCGAACACCTTTCATTCACGTTTCAAGCTCGGAAAGATGTCAGAAGCTTCCCATATTCTCTCGTCTGCGCCTCACGCGCATGTTGCCAGTTTTGCCTGCGCAGCTTGGAGTTTGCCTTAAAAGTGGGCAACGCACGGCAGCTGCGGACATGCGGAGTTCGTGTTGGCATGATCTTGGCTGCACTGGGAGGCCAACCGCCCAAGACGCGCAACGCCTTTGATGTGCCTCACTGTGTTGAGGAGGGCGGCGCAGGGCAATCTCGGACACATCGGATCATGTTAACAGGTCACCCCCGGCCTCGCCACGGCGGCGCATGTCCTGCACCGGCCGCGACATATCTCATGGATGCATCCATGCGAAGAGATTCCGTATTCTGAGTTGTTGCAGGTTGCCTGAATGTGTCATGTCAGCGACCGCACCTCCTGCAGCTTGAGGTTGGACGCCGCTCTTCGCAATAGCCGGTTCTTGGCAGCCCTGGGGAGTACGAGTTTCTCGACTCTCCGAAAGTTGGCACACGTCTGGACTTACGTATCTCACGTCTGGCCATGTCTGGCCTGTGCGCGGCTAGCCGCCGCCACCTGCCACAGCTCCCATGTCAATGTGTCAGCAACGGCTGGGAAGAGCTGGGCTATGCACCACGGAAAGCATCGTTTCACCTTCCAGCAAAAGGGTTTAGACGTCCTAAGGGGACTCCGAGAGCTGAGTTCTTGGAAGCTGGCCAGAAGACGTGCAGATGAGCAGGGGTCTGAGACGTCTTCTGCACCAAAGGTTGCCGACGTCGAGAATGACCTTGGCTGCTTTGACGTGTTCCCATCTGGTATTCGACGAGCTATCGGCCTCTCCGTGGAGATTTGCGTACATGCCATTGCGCACATGCCATTGCGCATCCAAGAGGCACGACGTCTGCCAGCCTTTCCTGCAGCCAGGAGCAGAGAATGAAACCGCCCCGAAGCACCCAAAGCCCTGCCTTCTCTTTGAAAAGCTTCTTGAGGGACAGCGACCGATGATCCTGTGAGTGCTGCCGAGCCTGATGCTGCATGAACCCGAAATGCATGAGATGCATGATGATGCATGTCCCAGCATGTCCCTGCTGGTGTCACACACAAGTCACGCAAAGCCACTGGCTGACTCAATGACCTTTTGCGCCGTGAGTAGAGCTGCAAGTCGGGCCCAGGCCGCAAAACAAACCTCGGCTTTTCACGGCTTTTCAGCTTTTGCCAAAGCATCGAACTGAAATCTTGGAAGGACAGGTGCAAGACTGGTGCAAGCCTTCTCAAGCTTCTGGCCTGGGCGCAGGAAACAGTATGCCAGGAATCATCCAGCACGGATTGGACCTGAGCTTGCACACGCTTTTTACATGATGTGACTTGCACAGTTGAATCAGCTGCTAGCCTTTGACCAGACTTTCGTGAGACTAGGCTCGGGGCACGCGCAGCCCGCTGAAGGCATCTTGCATCGCGAGCCTGTGCACAAGTGCAGATAAGGAATGACCCAGTGATGCGCCCCATGACTTGAGACATGTTGGGTGTGGGCAGCATTTTGTGGAGTATGTCTTGACGATCTTGACGACCCTCTGAGGACCCCCTAAGCTCGGCGCCGCTCGCCGCTCCGCCACTTCGAGTTCAGACAGTCGCTGCGATGTCGTCCTGGCTCCATTCAGGATACAGAAAAGATAAACCATGCTCAACAAACATGTTCAAAAAAATGTGTATATGATCTTGTATTCGCCTCGGCCTCCGGCCGACAATGATCTGGAAAAAGCAGACCAGTCCTGGAGTCCTTGCCCCCTCCCGACCCTTCCTCGCACCCCAAACACCCGCCCCCCCCCCCCCCCCCCCCCCCCCCCCCCCCCCCCCCCCCCCCCCCCCCCCCCCCCCCCCCCCTCCGGCACCCCTGTGCAACGCCGAGGTGCGCCACTTGGACCGCCGACTTGCACGTCCTCATACCCGAGGCCGCGCGCAGCGCTTACAATGACAGTTGAAAACGTCGTCTTCGTGCGTCGAGCCATGCCGAGCCAACACGAGAGATTCAAAACAAAGCGCGATGGCTTACAATCCGTGCCAGCGGGCACTCAGCAAGCACGGCCAGCTTCCAGTACTGCAGGGCTTTGCACAGCACAAGATGATCCAGCCAATCGCCGGTCTTCAACTGAGTAGCAACGCTACCGCACACTGCGACACACTGGTGCTCTCGCTGCACAGCAGATGCGGTCGTCAAGCTCCGCACGCAAAGGTTCGTGATCTCCGCTTCGGCCTGGAGCTTTCTGAAGTGCATCATCTTCCTCTGCCTCGGTACGACAAGGAGTTCTGTATAGTTCTGTGCACATCTGTGTATGTGCATGATGTTGCGATATGTTGCGGCTGTGACGGCGTCGTGAGACCGTCCTCCACACTGTGCATTACTTTTCTCCTGCTTGTTTCTGCGCTGGCTCGAGTCAGCTCAATGCTGCAAAGCCCAAGATGCTGTGCTCGTACTCATGCCGTCTGCCAGGTCTCCGGAGATGTCATCTCAAGTCATCTCATCAGCATGGGTCGGTTGTCGTTGGTCATCATGGGTCAGGATTGTCATCGTTGATCATCCCTTGTCGAGCAATGCAAGTCAGAATCTGCCAGCCACGGCAGCTTTCTCAGATTGGACCTTCGCGGTGCCAGTCGGGGGACCAATCCACGTACATCTCAATCCAGCGGTTGCCTTAGTTAGGGTCATGTGTCACTGCTACAGGGTTGTGAATCCTCGTGCAAAAGCCTCGAGATGCGAGCTGATTTTGACGAAAGGCCAAGATATGCCCGCTGCTTCTCCCGACGTGCACGGCAGGCCTCCTGCAAGGCCAAGCGTGGAGCTGAAGGCATAACAAGAAAGCAGTCAGACCTATCTGGAATCTGGATGCTAGTTCCGCTAGGTCTTGGAGTCTTGCACCAGCAGTCCTCCCAATCCTTGAAATAGGCAAAGGCATGCCCTGTAGGCAAGCCATCGACTGACCTCCTGACTTCGACTACTGGGACGACTGTGAGGGCTCGGAATGCACACCATGCAGCACTACTCAAGAATATGCAGCGTAGGGCATGGTACGAGTATCGAATATGTTTACGTGGATGCCACAGAACTGACCTGATGATCTCGACGTCGCCCTTGTCGTCAGCAGTGCGAGCCTGTAGGTGTGTAGAGTTCCGGTTTGCAGCGAGCATTACAAACACTCTACAAGCTAGAACATTCTCAAGCATTTTTTATTGTGACATCCCTACCAAGGCATGCTCAGGTTGGCGCAAGCTCAAAGCCCTGCAGGAAAGCACGCACATCTGCCTTGCGTGGCATTCTTGAACAGTTGGGGAATGGGCGGTATTAACGGGTATTGACCAGTATTGACCAGTATGTAGCTTGTTGCAGCCAAAGCGTCTTCTGTAGCGGAGAACGGCAAACCTCGCAGTCGAAGCCGCGGTGGCCAGGACACGCCTCCGCAAACTCTCAGCTTGAGGGTACCCTCACGCACCATAGCAGGGATACATGCGAAAAGTTTGGTACGACTAAGTACCAGGAAGTACCGTACCCTTCCTGGAAACAATCCGGTGCCTGGCTTCAGTGCCGAGAATCCTCTACGAAGCTGCGCAGCAGAACCTCCAGCCATCCACAAACAGAGTAAACGGAATGCGAATGGCAGATAGTGACAGCACGTGCTGTGGAGATCATTCGATCAAAGAGTGCTGCTTTTTTGTGACTTTTGAGGTACCGTTAACTATGGTGAGTGTTGGGCGAAGGGTTTCCGCAAGGGACTGTGGCATAGGACATCATAGGGCCATAAGACGTGAAGATTCCGTGATCCGGTCCAGTCCTGTCACTGGCATACGAGGCATCATACGGTCATACGGGCGCCCAATGGAGCGAGCCGATGTGCTCCTGTTTCCGCCCCCTTGACCTTCCAGTTTTCCGAGATTCCTTCACGCTTTCTTTGCTTTGTGGAATGGGCGCGTGCAGCCGAGCACAACATTGAGATTGGGAATGGGGCCACAGATGGCCACAGGCACCGGCCATGTCCAAAGCCTCCTCGTGCTCTCCAGCACGTGCACCCTGGCATACACAATATGCAGTAGCTACGAGTATTAGAAGACGCGAACCACTCTCGAAGCCAATGCACGAGAGTCATGGGAGACCATGCTAATGGCGTTGGTGCGCATGTGTCTCGGCAGCTTCTGCCTAGATCTTGGCATGCTACTCTCCAAAGCACGCGAGGCATGGCCTTTGCAGCCAAGCAGGTAAAGGCAGCTCCTTTGGCGGATTGCGGCCAGACATGCTCCCTGTGCCAGCGGAGCGAAGCGCGGCTTCATGCTGCCAGCTCAAAGGGTAGGTAGGCAGCTGCGAATTCTGGAGTGTGTCTGGAAACCGTGCTCATCACACGGACTGCTGAAGGTATTCGAGTTTGACCGTGTGCGCTTACGAGCTATTTCTAAAACTCAGCATCTTCGAACCAAGGCAGCATGTGTCACGCAAATCCGAACAATGGAGTCAAACGACAATGGGGGTCACACAAAGTACGACAATAAGCAATGAACATGTCATTGCTTCACCATGCTTCACCGACACGCTTCTGATTTTTGAGGCTCAGGCAAGTCCGCTGCGACTGCCTCAGAAACCGACTGACAACCCATCACAGCACGCACGGCTGGTGATCAGAGGTGGTTTGTGCAAGTATGGCAAAGCTGCCTGTGGCAATTTGAATGAAGGAACTGCGATGTTGTCGACTCATCTCAAGCTGGGTCCCGTACCAGCGCCCACCCTCGAAGCACTGCCCTTGTGGTTTGGCAGACGGGAGGCACAGAAGATCACAGAAGTAAATGCGATAGCCATGACAGCCCCTGGGCAGCGGACCGAACGTCCTCTGCCTGCATTCTGCCACCCAGCACATCTTGCTGGCTGATCCAAGCCTCAATGCGCAACTCGGCGCTGGATTCCCGCATTGCAGAATGCAAGCCATTCTGTCGCCATGCCGATTTTGCCGGATTGCCTCAGGTTGCAGCCATGACTGCCTTGGAAGCACGCCGACGAGCACGGGCACCTGGGTTGCGACTGCAGCGTCTTCACGTTCAGAGTCTACGGATGGCTACAGTATTGCGGCTCCTGTGACCCGGGAGAACTCAGTACCCAGCCCTCCTCTGCAAGCCTTGACTCGGCCTGGAAACGAATCACACGTAGAGACATAGAGACCAGGCCACTCCACGACGTGATCAGGCTGCATGTGCTTCCGCGGGAGAGCAGCGGGTGCGACTTCAGAATGTGACCGGCCCGCAATCAAGCCGGTAGGCCAGAGCGGCAGCCCAAACAGGTAGCTGTGGTCTAGTGTCCAGTCTTTGCATTCACTTGTCTAAGCCAGCCACAAGCTGCATTCCCTCCTGCAGCTCCTCCCAAGCAGTTCACGGAGGCTTCCAAGAGAAGAGCTTGTCGCGTGCGCAGCTCGCCTCAGCAGCGACGACTACAAGACTACGGGTCCTGCAAGGCGAGATGATGACGCTGATCCTCGGCAGCCTTGAGCCATGCCTGAAACGGTCAACATGTCAGAGGTTTATGTGCACTCATCCCCCCCAAACATCGAACGACACTTCTCCTCAAAGAGTCTCTTGAGACTCTCTCTTTCTTTACTCGGAAACAACTCTGCCGGGCATGTTTCTTTTTGTTACCCTTGTTCCTCCCCCCCGCCTCAATTCTCTTTGCACTCTCTGCCGCTCTTCTGCCGCTCTCTTGCCTCCAGGACGAAGTGCTTGAGCCGCTCCGCATCTCGGGAAAGTGTCAGGCAGAAAAAACAGCACGAGTACCAAAAACATAGTATACAGCATGTAAAGCCATATCTTAGCTTCCCCATGCAGATGAGCGCATGTCAGAGCACCGTGGCCTTTGGTACCGAGAAGAGCGTTGATGGATGAAGAGATCGGAAGAGGCGTGCCGTCTTTGACCTCGGTGCAGTCGTGTCCTCTCATTGTCATACATCAAGGGCACATTCAACTATCAAGCACCACACCTGTCTCATCAGGGCCTCTGCCTGACACATATACTGCATAACAAGAGGAAACCTTGCCGAACTCTTGCGAAGATGAACCCGTCAAGGATATCGGGCATGATTCCACTGGCCTCACGCTCTTCGTCTCCTTGGCTTGCACTGCCAAGCAGTGCGGTGCGCTGTGCTCAGCAAAGCCCTCTGCCGCACTTGGAGACTGCACAGCTACCGCACTCTGGGTTGCGTGCGGGCTTCTTTGTGCGTGCTGCATGCCCAAATCGCCAGCACCTACAAACCCCAACATGCCCAACGTACTTTGCTATCTGTTGTCGTGCAGCTGACCGATGGCAAGGGTTCAAATC
Source organism: Symbiodinium natans (assembly GCA_905221605.1). Classification (NCBI taxonomy): domain Eukaryota; class Dinophyceae; order Suessiales; family Symbiodiniaceae; genus Symbiodinium; species Symbiodinium natans. The sequence goes on along the minus strand of CAJNDS010000879.1, from coordinate 430,667 downwards.
TTCCGCGCTTCGCTGCACAGCTACTTCGGCAAATTCACTGACGTCCGTGTGCGACATGGGAAGCACGAGAATTGAAGCATCCAGCCGAACCAAGAAAGAAGGAATTAAGGGCAGGTCAGTGGAGTCTGGCACCAGCAACGAAAGTCCGCGGCAGCTGAACGAAAAGCTATTGAAAACTATTGCACCTCGCCTTGCTCTCAATTTTGCATTCTGGGATCGGCAAGAACAGTTTCAGTACAGCTGGCCTGATAGTGCCTGGTAGCTCTACGATCCGGTGGAGGGCTGGCTTCAATCATGGCGGGTGCAGCAACGTCTTACTTCATCATACTGCCTCACGCCACGACCCTTACGACCTCTTACAACATGTGCATTTCATACCAATGCGCTGTGAGACTGTGGAAGCAATCTGCCTCGCGGCAAAATCCGAGGCGCCAGTGTCGGAGGCGACGCAGAATAGCATTTGCACAAAGCACGCCTAAGAATTTGACTGTTCCATTTCGCATATTGTCGCACTGGACTCAACAGCATCAGACTTCAAGCTGAGCAGGCAGCGCAGCGCCCGTGTTTCATGTTGCATGGGCCTGACCTGGCTGGCTACATCATGCATGTTCACCCTCTGTAACTCTCTGCACTCCACGATTTGTCACAATGGCTTTCGCACATCTGACGAACACTAGCAAGCATCTTTTAAAGCGATTCCTGCATCGATGGCTCTCCAGACAACGAGTCGCGCCGGTATGCCACAGTGAGTCTACAAATTCTCGTGATCTCGAATTACCCAGAAGCTTCAAACCTGCAGAGAGATCACTTGCAATCACTGGTGCTATGTATGCCCTTGACGTCTGAATGCCTTCAGCACCCGTTAACATCCTTCCTTCAACCCAATACCTCAGCTAGTGAGCTAGTGCTATGTCGTATGCAGAGAGCCGACAGCAGGACACGGCGAAAGCGTCCGGTCAAATGGGACCCTGTGGAAAAGAACTGCTGCAGCCAAACTCATAGACAGTGGTCTGTCGGTAGACTTCGCCTGGTCGCAACCTTACTGGAGAGACAGTCTCGATGCTTTATCTACATGTGAAAGAGGCAGGCTAAGACTGGCACACAACTGAAGGGAAGTGCGGCCGATTGGCTGCCTGTGCTTGCAGTGCCGGTTCTGTGAGAGTGCATATTGTGCAATAATAAATCCCCGCCCCCTTTCAGCTGTGCTGTACTGCCACTTGAAACAAGCATCTTGGCTCCTTTACGATCCCTCCCTCCCTCATGATTGCCGAGCCGCATCCGGATATTGTTGCGCTTCGAGGCAGAAGCCGTGGTGCTTGTGGTAGGCACCTTTTCCAGCGCGGCCTGCGGAATTGCACTGAACGCAGCGCAGATGCAGGGGTAAGGAACACGCAAGCATAGCTGCACACATGCACATTGTTTGTGCAGACCTGCGAAGCCGTTCAGGTAGTTGCCAGTGTAGAACTGCACCTGAGCAGATGCGGCACAAGCAAAACCTCAACATGGCAGGTTCAAAAGGATTTCAAAAGGTCAAACAGCAAAACGAGAGCACCCCAGGCTGGTTCGTCTTCATGGATATCCAGCGGCCGCTGCTGGGCTCCCAGGCCTCCGGAAAGCTGCCATGCCAATGTCTGAGATTAAGTTTGACTAAGCAGGTGACCACCAGGAAATCAGATTAGAGGAGCTAGAGTCAGCTAGAGCATGTAACAGCCCCCATAGCCACAGCAGACCCTCCGAGCCCGCAGCCCGTGCCGCTGGCCGGAGGCCCGACTCGTTTGGTGGGCCCAGGACGTAGTTGTGGTCGTACCCAATTCCTCCCAGAAAAATCCAGTCTGCGAATTTTCTGACTTGTCTGCAGCAGTCTCGTGTTGCTGTTCGTAGCTTTGCCGGCTCTCTGATCGCACGGGCATACAGCCAATTTGTAAAGCGGCTTCTTCGCTTGACATAACTTGCAAGGGCTCCGGGACACACATGAAATGGAGCGGCAGACGGGGCACGGAACGGTGGGATGGTTTCAACTGCACCCAGAGCCGAAGAGCTAGAAGGTTTTGTCTGGTGTCAGGTCGCGTGCCCCTCCCTTTCTATCGCCGGCTTGAAGGTTCCTAGGATTGCCGAGAAGCTCTAGTTCACAAGAGGCAACACATGGCAGCACGACCCTACGCGACTTCTTAGTTTTTTGTAATTCCAAAACGCTTGCGGCATTTGCAGCTGAAAAACATCTAACCTGTGCTCTGAGACTGCCCCAGAAGTAAGGGTCAAGCCGTTGTCAGCCCGTCGAATCTGCGTGCCTAAGCTCCAACTCCAACATGAAACCAACAGAACGAAGCAGGTCCGATCAGCCGGCAGGGCTAACACACGATCTCCTGTGATCCCAGGCACCGATCCGAGTCTTCTGGCGCAGGTCCATCGCCCCAGAAACGCTCCGCACCTCGCCGGTCGGAATGGACGTTTCATCCACAGGCCTTGGTTGCCGCGTACTGAATGAGAATTGCTGTATTGCAGAAGGTGCTGCAGTGGACGAGGTGTCGCAGCAGCAGAGGCAATCATGCGGCTATTTCCGGCGAGGATCGTGTAGAAGTCAGCGAATACTTGAATCCTTGCATAGAACCAAGCACGCCCACAGCAGCACACAATTACCATCGGTCTGACGAAGTCCAAGGGTCTCATGATTGCACACATCCTGAACACCATTGCCCCCATCAGCGAGGTTGAAGTATGCCTGGGCACTTGATACATATGCGTCCCACGCTCAAGTTACATAAGTCTGTGCACATTCCGTACTTCACAAGCCTCCACAAAGTAAGGGACTGTTTCCTTTGCTTATGTCAGCCATGCATGGTACCGGCTGCTCCCTTGCAAGTTGCGGAGATGCCCCCATGCCAGTTGTTTACAGGTCCTGCACTGCATCTTGGCCGCACCTTGCCACATTGCATGCAAGAGACGTGGTTCGTCAGGTTGCACAGCGTTGGCCTCAGTTGCGAGACTCGCCAGGCCCTGGCCAGGCACAACGAGATCTTGCCAAGCTACGAGACCTCCTATCCTGACCAATCCTGCATGAAGACATAATCGAGTTGCGCATCGGTTGTCGCTTCATACTCCAACTTCAACGAGCTAGACGTCGGCAACGAGTAGGTGACCCTGGCCGGCATGACCATAAGCGACAAGTCCCCGAGCTATTTTTACTCAAGGTTTCAGTTCACGGGGCTGCTCTCCGTCATCTTTTTCCTCGACCCGCGTGGTTGCTTTGTTTGCATGCTTTTGCGCGCTTTTGCTATCTGCAGCCCGACCGTGCACGTCCCGTTGCTTCGGCCGGCCCGGGCTGTGGGAAGCGGGCCCGCCGCGCGTACCTTTCTGGAATGTTCTCAACCAGATGCAGCCTCCAGGCCATTGAGTGTAAACATCGATGCAAACCTCCAAGGAGCTTTCGCGACAACCTTGCTGGTGTCAGATACTCGCTTGCATAAAGGAGCCTAGACTCGGTAGTAGCGGTAGTTTTCGCGCTTCGAACCTGTTTATCCGGGATGGTCTGCAACGTGATGTCAAGGGCCTCGGATACTGTTCACATGGCCTCGGCATGTCCCGCACCCCTTTATCCTCTCCAGTAGCTTTCTAGAGGTTCGGGGGTGAGAGCAGATGAGCGCAGTGTTCAATGTTCATGCCAAGGCTGAACAAGTACATGAACGAAACCGCCGCGAAAGCATGATGTCCACAATGCAAATCCGTTAGGACACCACAAGGGCTGACTAGGTGAGCTGCCAGCAGAGGTTTGTGAAGACTGAGGCTATTCCTACAAGTACTTGAATCGTTACCCACAAACGAAACAAGGTTCTTGGCACGTTTTCAATGGCTCGTGCTCCCTATGTGCGAGACTATGCTCTCACACCGGAGGACATGCTGCAGGGCATCCCGAGGGCACCTGGCACGGAGGTTGCCAGGATATCCTTCGTCACCATCGGGCGAGAGCAAGGAAAGCGTGATGGAAGTTGCATCCGAGGCCTTGGCATCAGCGAAAGACTTGTGTAGTGGTTAAGCGCACGTCAGTGGCTGGGAAAGTCACGTCGCACGTCCAAATGGTCTTGTCAAAACCACGGTCACCTCCATGAAGATGGTTGGGACCTGAACAGAACTGAGAGCCACCCACATTTTGAGCCACCAATATTGAGCCGATGCCCAAACAATCAGAGGTGTTAAAGAGGCCCAGGTGCCATTGTTCGTCGCCAGCTGGTAATCCTGGCCATCGAGCGTGAACTTGCCTGAACCATCAAGCAAGCTAGTGACGCCAGTGGAGGACGACAAGCTTGTCAAGACTGCAGAAACTTGAGATCGGGGCTACGAAAGCTAGACGAACGCCGGACAGCAAAGCAATGCATTTGAGAGAAAGGTTGTAAACGACAACTCTCGCAAGCTTCAAGGAGCTAGCTTTCGTGATAAAGCGAGCGAAGGAGGGAGAAAGCGAGGGAATTAGGAGACAAAGAGCGAGAGGGAGGGAGAGAGACCGAAAAGAAAGAATAAACAGAAAACTGTTAAGCAAACAGGGTGCTGGGCTCCGGAAGCGTCATGTGAGAGTATGTATCAACCCCTATGAGCCAACCCTGGCACATGCGGCGCTGCCAAATGTGACTCGCTGTTTTGGGTCTGTTCTGTTCTTCGCAGACTTGGCAATTTTCTGGATTTTCCGCTAGTCAACTGGAGTGAGGTACCGGTGAGAATCGAAATCCTGCGCCTCGCCCTGCAAGCCAGCCCCCACAGAGGAAACGACAGGAAAGAGATCGAAGAATGCACAACGGGGCCCGACATGTACAGATCGCAGGCCGGACCCTTCCGCCGAGCTCAGGATTGGGGTTCGATTCACGGCCACACGAGGGGCTTAGTCAAGGTTGCTCGTCACACCAGTATCTGCAGAGTTGCTCTGTCACGAAATGTCATGAAATGTCATGAAGGAAGCTCAATTCTTGTTGGGGTCATCTCAGCTGTGCAACAGGCGAAGTCAGAAGGGAACGAGTTCGCGGTGTCTCTTCACCGTGTGAAGGCGCCCCAAGTGCTTCGGAAAGAGAACTGCGAGCTATTGAAAACCATGGTAATTTGCATGGTGTTTCGAGCCCACTCCCCTCATACTCAGGCGCAGCCTTTGGCGATGCGGTTCGCACATCTCCCGGCCACCTGTCAGGAAGGTTCAGACCGCCGACATGTCATGGGCTCCCCCCGTTCATGGGCTCTCCCCTCTTCATGGGCTCCCCTTCATTCTCCAAGGTGCTGCTCCGAAGTAAGGGTTGGTCGTCCAGTCAAGGTAGGGTGCAACTTCATCGTAACCCAGACAAACCTGGCGGCATTGGCGGCAATCCACATCTTCATCTGCGTGCAGCATCCCCGGCTCAACCTAGAAGTGCACACCGCTGCACCGCGCAATGCCTCCTTGATCTTGCCCGTGGAGTCGGGGACCTTCACAGCGTCTACAAAACATTCGCCAAGTGTTGTGCAGCCGCCAGGGCCCTCCTGGACAGAAGAGATGGTGGCACCCAGGTCAAGGACCCGTACCTGCGTCTGGCTTAAGTGTTCTAGAAGTTGCAGCACAGACATCAGGATTTTTGCACAAAGGGCAAGACATTGGAGCAAGGCGCACCGTCATGGTGCCATTGCTCAGCGTGTATGCCATGATCGGCTTCCCATCACTGCTTCCAAATTCCACCGCCGGCGCGCTCGACGAAGATCCCATGGCCCGGTCTCACTTTAAAGGGGATGCCAGTGCCCAAGAGACTAAAGCATGTGTTGCAAAACATGTGCTGTAAAAAACATCCTTGGGTCGGTGTAGACTTTCGCGTGCGTTGTCCAAGTATGTCGAAGGTCGATTCATTGATAAGCACTCTGTTCACCTCCACGCATCACATAGAGAAAGACAACCACGCTGCAAACACTGAAGGTTGTGCAGGTTATCCGGCACACGTACATGATGCCTAGCTGGATTGCATTTCCAATTGCTTAACTCTTCCGTTGATGGCAGCTCCTCTCCAGACAGAACAGCAGGATTCTGCCTCCTCTTGGAGCTGACTGATTCGGCAAGACCTTTTTGCAACTCGAGTCATTCTCTTAGCACCTCTCTGTTTTGGAGGAAGGCCATTCCGGAAAGGCTGCTAGGCCCATGTAGCCAAGCCCGGAGCTGCTCTTCCAAATGCCGGTCGAGCATGGCGACCTCCATGCCTTGGCACCCCAGTGCCCTAAGGCCCTAAGGCCCTGCGAGTAAGGCCCTAAGGCTATTCAGGCTAATTACTCAAGGTTGGTGACATTCCACGGTATTGCATGTTCACGTGGAGCAGCACTCCGGGCGCTCGGTAAGGGGCAGGCCAACACTCAGCTGACGCCAAGTTGTGATGCTGGAATGCTTGGCGTTTGCCGTCAGCTTTTGCCACTGGCATCCACATGGCTGCACAGGCTATACTTCAACATTATGCAGCCACGAGCATCGAGCACTGGAAATGCAGCAAGCCATGTCGGCCGCACCAGGCGTTCAACCAGGCCTTACATTGAGGATTCTATCCGACTCATTTGACAGCATTGCAGCATGGAAGGTACGGGGCTAAGTCTGCAGCGGATTCCAGTCGCGAGTCTTTTCAACTTCTCCAAGCATCTCATGCTCCTCACTCAGATCGCAAACCCACCTTTCCTGTGGGGCCCTTCGCGGTGGGTCATACAGCTCTGCGAATGATGCGCCGACCCAAGAGTTGGCGTATGTTTGGCATCCTGTGCTGATTGGGACTCGAAAAATGCTTCTTCAACGCGACCCGCCCGGACCGATGCTTCCAGATTGTCTATCCTGACTCCCTACTCCTGCGGGGCTGGATTTTCTCAACTGCAGGTCTGCGCCCGTGTCCAGCGTCGACCGTCCGCACTAACAAGTCAGAACTGATTGTTTGCTTTCATGCTGCCTTTGGGTACTGGTATCACCTACCAGAAAGACCCATCTCGATGGAGAAAATGCACTAAGCAGCGGGCTGCAGATCTTCGTCAATTTGGCTATTCTGCTGGATCTCCGCCTCAAATGCCAGTTGTAGGCCAAACCTGCGAGATCTTAAGTCAGCGCAGACACCTGGACTCAGCAATCAAAAAGCGTCCTGAGCTTCCGCAGCCAGCTCGCCTGCCAGAAGGATTCAAAAACAGCGATGTCAGCGATGGGGTCATAAGAATGCCTCTGGCATGTAGTGTAGCTTCCTCAAATCAGAAGGAGGTCAACAACCGAAAACAAAAGGACCCCAGGTGCTGCCGGGAAATGTCTGCAGCTGCCATGCCCCCGAAGAACGAATTCTGCTCACAACTCTTCATGACTGCTTGGGTGTGCCCTGCCACCTTGCTGAGGCTGTTCTGCAGTACCCATAATACACAGGCCTAAACGAGTCTATGGACTTAAAGGATGTTCAAAAGGGGAAAATTGTGCATCGTGTTGGCAATATTTTCTCACGATTTCCCCGCAACTCCACAAAGCCTCTCCCTGAGAGAGTCAAACTGTCTGTCCACTTCGGTTTGCGGTAGCGACCTGTAACAGGAAGCCCAGTCACTTTGTGACACCTCCTGGGTGCTGTCGAAGGCATCTGCACATTCACAAAAAGCCTCAGCCTCATCCACTATCGCTCTCAACACGTGCTCAGCTTGGCCCCCCTTCCCAAAGAAGTGGCTCAGACTGTGCCTATGTTGCTCCTCGATGCCAAGTTTCCTTCGCACGGAACTAAGCGGAGACATCACCTGCATGATCAAGCAGGCCATCGGCGGCTCATGACTGTTCACTGCGAGGACGATCCGAGCAACTTCGGCCATTCCTCTTAAGAAGGACTTGAAGGCGCCCTGCTCCTGAATGCTGTGTGGCAAGTGCCTGAAGCCCCAAAAGACTCTGCCCGGACGACCATTCTCAAACTCTTCAGCCTGCAGCAACAACAGCGCGGCGCCGAAGCTCGCTGCATACGTCAGTCCCAACTGGACTCGCGGACTCCACCAAGCTGGGCCAGCTTTCGCACTGAATCCACTGAACGGGAGACTTACGCTTTGAGGGATCACCGGGTCGCACCTCCTACGCAGTGGCACAGGTGGCGGAATCATGCTTAGCTTCCTCTTCTGCGCGACTGTGCCAGATGTGCCAGGTGTGCCAGGTGTGCCAGATGTGCCAGGTGTGCCCGTGGCAGCGCTGCCCGCAAGCTTGCCGTTGATGCCAAGACTACTCTTCCTGGCGATGCGCTTGTTCTCCTTGTCCTCAGCCTTGCTGGCCACGGATTTGTCAGGAGTGGAATCAGCCTTGTCAGCCTGTAAGGTCAAGTTTGTCTTGGCCTTCTCGGCAGTCCTTGTCGCCACGTCGACTTTGGGATCCTTGCAGTCTGCAATTACTGTACTTTTACTAATGCCATCACCGCCTTCCTTGTCAGAAACGTTGAAGCAAGCGGGAGTAGTAGGCTTCGGATGCAAAGGATTCCTCGCATTCCTCGCATTCCTCGCGTTCCTCGCATTCCTCGCCATGTCCTGCGTCGCACTTTGGGTCGCCTCGGCTGGGAGAGGAGTGGCCTTGGCCTTCCACCGACTTCGGAAGTTGGTTCGAAAAGCCGGCGCCGGCACATCTTCAGCCTTTGGCGCCTCAGCCTCACTCTCGGCCTCGCTCTCGGCCTCGCGCTCGGCCTCCGTGGTGGGCCTGACCGCTGGACTCTTTGTAGGATCTGCCGGAACCGCCTGCTCATTTTCAGTTGATTTTTGGAGGGCACCGAAAGTGCTCTCCAGCCGTGACATGCCTGCAGCAGTGCCCGCTTCGTCCGTCGCCTTGGATACATGCAGGAAATATGTAGTGCATTCGGGAAGGCAAGCAGGTCGTGTTCAGTCAGAACTTAACTACAAAGACCCCAGCGTTCATTAACTAGGCACCAATCTACTCGAAGGGGGCTCCAATGTCACGGGCAAGGCCACCTGCCCCAGTCCCCAAAGATCGTTTTTGCACAAAGAGGCACAGTCAAGGTTCCCCCCTCCTTGTTTAGCATCATGTCACGGCAGAAGCTGCACGAGGCCGCAAGGCTAGAACCCCAGAAGTCACATCGCACGCGCATAAAGTCACATAACAGGCATTGAGTTTCAGGCCCATCCCCGTTGATTCGTGCACGCGTGTCCAGAATCCTAAAAGCTTCAAGACATGCAAAACCAGTTTCGTTGTACTGACAGGGTTGAAGCTACCCCGTGACAGGTATCTACGGGCAAAGTTTACACCAAAAAACCAGAGAACAAAACTCATGGAGGCAAGATGGACAAACATTGTGCACAACACACCCTTCTTCTCTCCTTTTCTTCATGATTCGCATGACGCCGTGCCCTGAAAAACATAATGCGTGGCCTCGGAACACTGAACATCACTGAACGTCGACTTGAATTATTACTCACGCGATCATTAGTGATCCTTCCGCGCGCTTGCTGGTTGTCTAGAAGGCCGTACATGCCGGAACCTTTCTATGCCAGAGAGGCTGGGGGACACTATTGTGGAAAGCAAAGAGCGGATTCAAAATGTCTTAATTAAGTGAATGCGGGGAATGAACCTCTTCGGCACTCTTCAGCAAAGGTACTTCACCGCCAGCAGACTGTGAAATCGATGCGGCAACAGCGGTGGAATCGGTCACAGCGGGCTGCGCACCATCTTTGCTCCTACAGGGCTCGTGGCTCTCCGCGAACACCAGCTAGGTGCAACGAATTAGAGTTATAGCCCATGAAATAAAGCGCCTTTGAGTTGATACTGGGCAGGGAAGGTACGGGAAGTGCAGCGCCAAAAAGCGCAAAAACTGGATGGCTAAGACCAGCACGCAATCGGCACATTGTCCCTTTTGGGGGATCAAGGACATTTAATGCCAAGATTATGCGGACCATGCGGACAACTCAATTTGCTAAGAAGAATAGGTGTGCCGCAGGCGGACTCGGTTCTGATCGGGACAGACTCTTCTGTTCCTGCTTCCACATAATTACGATGCATTTTAAGACCAGTAAGACCTGAAGGCTTGCTCTGATGAAACTGAATTGCTATTGGCCACCGGCCATTCTCTGCGAAACTGCAAAAGAGTGAAAAGGGGCGCCTAGACGCAGCACAATGCAGCCTGGCAACTTATCCCACAAACAAAGATGAGTTCCCGCCATCTCCGCAGATTGAAAGCCAAACTCGGCCAGGTCTGCTTGGAATGAGCACATCACCAGGCTCAGCCGCTTCATGGCTCCCCCAAGGCATGCGAAGACCTTTTGGGTGAACTCCTTTTTCACGGCAGAGTCCAGGTTAGGAGCCTGTACCGAGGAGAGCCACAGGAAGCCTGCCGTACGCGCTCGAATACCACAGAGCTGCTTTAAAGCGTCTAATGGCCGGCCAAATTCATTGAAGAGAACGGGGGCCAACTTTCGCAAGGGTTCTGGGGCCGAGGTGCAGCCACACAATTGCAGAAAGGAATTGTCACCCCCGCGAAATATGTAGACACCTCTCAGAGAGGCCACCTGCTGCCCTGCTTTGTTTCGCAGCTGGGAGTGCAAGTCCTTCAGGGGGTTCAGCGACGGTCAGCGCGATATCGCCAATCGACACATATCGACAAAATCATGAACAGCTAAACAGTACCAAGAATTGTTACTAAAGCATTTAAAGCCCATTCTGTAGGCTGCTGTCCTCGAGGCCCAATCTGGACTCCTCCATATGGAGATGCAGCATGTAGTCCCCACAAGGCAGCGGTGGAGGTTCAAAGGTCTCCACAACTTCTTTGGCCAGCGGAGGCAAACGAGGCGTGCGCGCTTGCATACGGTGCATACGCAGTCGGGTACGCCTGAGGCGGAGGCGGCTGAGCCGATTCCTGGGATCTGAGCTTGATTCCATTGAGGCATCCCGTTGCTTAGACCTGCGGCCGACAAACCGCAGGAGGAACTTCCAACGCTTCCGCGGGCTTACCCCGCACGAGAGCGCATCCTTCCTTTGAGATTGGCAGGCCATTCTGACAGGTCACCACTGGCCCGCAAGTCAGCAAGGCGTCACGGCCGCGAGCGTCCGGCCATCTGGCTCCAGCGTTCGGAGAACTCCGAATCTAATCAAGGCTCAAGTTATGTGCACTGACATCGTCATGAGACTGTCATGAGTTTGGATGAGTTTGGAGGTTGGCATGTACATGACATGACGTGGCACAGCTTGCAACAGATTTCAACCACAGCAGCACTGCCAGGCAACCTCGGACATACATGGGCAGCCTCATCCTCTCGAGCTGCTGATGCACGAGGTCGGACAAGTGATGTCAGGCGACCACTCCGCAACGGACGACCGCGAGCAGCTACCCTGCCTTCTGCAGAGATTCCGGGGCAGAATTGAAACGCTCTGAGAACCACCTCGCGTTCACATTCTCTTGACTCACAAGAAGTCACATCTCCACATAAAGATTAAGCTTTGCACGGCAGCCATGACCATGCGTGCAGGCAACAGGCAAGCCGGGATCCTTAGCTGCACTTGGCGGTAAGCCGGTCACATGTAGTCTCACAACGTCTCGCACAGGATGGCTCGGAGCTGAATGGGGCTGAGGCTTGAGAACTCTGACTTCGAGAAGATACCAAGGAGCACATACCAGGCCTCCCGAGCAGCTCCGAAGGGCTGTGCAACGCTTTCCTCGCTCCTTGACCGCCCTGTGCCTCCTCACGCCGCGCGCCCACCGCACCGGTCAGCCTCTTTTCTGGTCTGCAAGACGGACTTGACTCTATGAGATCATGCAAGCGACTCCCAAGCCTTCAGAATGCTTCCCGGGTCACAGAGTCACAGAAGGCCACAAACAATTCCGAGCATTCCACTAGAAACTCTCCATGGACGTCACCAGGGTCCCCACATATTCTGCCGTTCTGTGGCCTTAATCCACCATCAGCCCTAGTGATCCAAGTGTCACCAGACACTTCCAACATCGTTCAACACAGATGGTTTTTCAAGGCTCTTGAACCCCGCTACCGTACTGTTGCTCCCTCCCCCCCCCCACCCATCCATCTCAGCCCAAAACCCAGCGCCAAGCGCGGAGCCTCGACTGCTTAAATGGACCGCACAGTGCCATGCATCTCAGAATAGTGGCTTCTTGGCTACGCGTCTGAGTCCTTCTTGCTGCGTTGAGGGCCCCGGCAGGCGGACAAGGCCATGTTGCCGGGCCGACGTTGCCAATCGCTGAGCCTCGAAAGGGCAACAAAATTTATCTGCAACTGCAATCCACTGCAGTGCATGGCCACACCCAAGATCACCCAACCATCCTTGGCTTGGCATTCGGCCCTTTTTGCCCCTGAGCCCCAGACGGACATCAACTGCATTGCATGATGCAGCCGTCGCTGCTGCAAGTCTAGCAATCTCTTCCGGTGTAATCGCGTCCTGGAGCACTTCGTCGAAGAAATGTCATGTGCTTTTTTTCAGGGTATCGTACACTTTGTCGGAAAACCACTCTGCGTGCGTCACTCTTGCATGGATGCGCGAAGGCTGCGAAGTCCTCCGCATAGCTAGGGACCTGATTTACTTGCAACTGTTGACTCGTGGTCACGACGTGCAGTCCCAGGCCCTGGCCAGATCAACAGCACCAATTCCACAAAGCTCTTGTCTTCGCAGCCTGAGGACAGCATGGACAGCAACAAGTGACTTGAACATACTTGAACTCTGGACGGGTGGCGCCAGGCACAACAAACTCATGCAAGTGGTCTCCCTCGTGACAACAGAACATAAAAGTGTATCATCAGAGGTCTACAGCGCAAGCTAGGAGCCTAAGTACACACAAGCACGTGCATGCCCTCGTCAGCTCCAGGCAAAGGTGGAGTGTCTTAAACTTGGTGAAGCAAGCAGCATCCTGGACGGACGCAATGAGGCAATGTCAGCTGTGTCTCAGAATCTTACACGGTGCACCCTTGATCGCACCTGGCGCTGCAGCTTGCATGTCATGGCCTTCAGCCAATCCGGCTCGCGGGCTGACACTGGTGGACTGCTCCAACTAGACTCGCCTCGGCCCCTGCCGTGGGTGTCAGAGAATCACATAGGGACCTCTAATGACCTCTGTTTCCAGTTCCCTTTTCTCAATCATCCACTTTGGAGGCTTTTGCATTCTTTGGCATGGGGAACCGGAAGTGGAATCTTTGGCCTGAATGCCTGACGCGGGCGCAGAAGCCCGCTTGCGGAGACTCACCACCCCCGTTAGGGACGGATCGATAGATCCTTAAAATCCTTTGGACGCCCTAAACTATTTCCAGCACTCCCCAAACCGAGCGGGCACTAAACCTTTGAGAGCATGAAAGTCGAGCCTGACTCGGAACACAAGCTGTCGCGGGCCAAAGATTTGAATCGCAGTAGAAGAGTGGGCCACATCAGCAGCTACCGTATCGGCACGTGTCGGGGGCGCGTACCTGAACGCTTTTGTCCGACATATCGGACAGGGGAGTGAGGTCAAGCTCATCAACCCACCAGGGATGGAGCTCGCTTTCGTGATGAGACCAACAGAGTTGGCTGAGGGCTCGGCGACGTGGTCACGATGGTTAAAAAGCTTCTGATGAAAGCTTTATGTGAGGAGCAGCAGGTGGGCGGGCAGCTACAGCCCTTGATGGAGGAGACAATCCCCCCCTTCCCCCCTAAATGAGAACTGAAAACTCATGTTTTGCTGCATTTCTTCTAGTGCCACGATCTTAGTGCTCTTACTTACCACTTTACTCTTCTCGACATCTATAGACGTCTCGATAAACACATCGCATCCTCCCTCGCATCTCCGCTGGGCTTCCACGCCACCTCGAGCCAGGAGCGGTGGAGCACACGGAGCTTTGCCGCATCTGCTCGGCGCTGCATCACGCTGCAGAGGCCATCCCTCCACTCAGAGCCAGAGCGCAAATTGCCACCACATGGCACCACAAAGCTACCAAATGCAGCTCGCAACTCTAGGCTGAAGCGAGCTGCAGCATGGCAGAACATGAAAAAAGCGCTGCCTTCTGCGATTGTTGATCGCTGCATGCCCTTAGAGACTTGCAGTGGGGAGAACGTGCCAGGAACATGGTGGCTGGTCTTGAAACTTCCCTGCAGGTCGGTTTTACGCCAAGAGGCGGCTGACAAAAGCACGGTTCTTCCAGCTCTGCCAGGTCCGGGCCCTAAGCAGAGGCAGGAGGTTCGGAACGAAATGTCGCCACTGTGGTGATGCACATTCTGGGCTTGGGTGAGAAAAGACTGGCTCACGCCGCCATCGCTGCCCAGCCTGAGGATATGTCTTTGTCCTCGTACCAACCGATCTTCGAGCCTCTCCATGTAGACTGCTTTTCCCTGGCAAGAGTGGAAACTGAGCCACAAAGGCAACCACCCACTCTACCGCTCAAGGTGGGCGAGCCTCCACTCTGCGACTGGACGATTCGTGAAGCGCCGCCTCTTGCAGCGACAGCAAGCGACAGCATGCGACAGCCAAAAGCAGTGCTATGTGTCCCCAATATGCGCAGCCACTGAATCTAGGGCCGAAGTTTTGGCATGTTTGGGCATGTTTTGGCATGTGGCTGTCGTACGAGTATGTTGGCATTCTTATCATTCTGAAACTACTAAGCATTCTTCGCGTAACCCAGCTCCGCCCGTGTGTGTTCTCCTGTAGCCTGTAGCCTGCTTACCTTCTAGTGACTAGCTGTCGCATGTTCATCCTTGCGAGTTCCTTGCATGGACTGCAGCTCCAGCTGACACACTTCCTGATGTATGCATATGTATGCGCCGATTCAACATTCCAGTCCACAAGATTCAAAGTTCGCTCTCTCACAACTCTAGTTGTGAACGTCTTTTTCAAACACACCACTATCATCGCAACCAACGTTTCTTGTACCTGTGGTGACAATGAACTCAGCCAAGTTTTTTCCAATCGGTTGATGCATTGGTTGGACTCATGGAGTTGTCCGGGTGAACTCGACTCCATGTGCCTCGCCTCGCTGCTTTGTCGTGCGGCCACCAAGTCCTTTTTGATCGCAGTCCGCGTCTGTTCCTGAACGGCTGATAGCGTGCTCGCTTGCTTCGCTTGCATGACGGACTCGAAGGGCAGCTGGGCAGTTGGCATGATGAGCTGCAGCCACTGCCAAGCGCCAGCAGTGCAAGCATCGCAGCTTCGTCTCGGTCTTGCCTGAAGCAGTTTGTCAACATAGTATTCGGCAATACCGTGAAGATTTGCAGATACTCCCAGCATGCAGGAGCGTGCTCACACAAAACCCAAGCATACGCAAGCCGAGGCGACGGCCCAGGTCCAGATGAAATGAACACAGGGCCTCACAGCGATGCTCACAGCAGGCTCAAGTAGCAAAACCCAAGACCAAACCGTTCTGAGCAGATCTACACATCTCACCAAACAGAGCCTGCACCCAAAACGCGCGTTCTTTCCAGGCCTTGCAAGCAAATAAGATGAAGAGGACGTGCAGTCTCTTTAGCTGCAGATGAACGATTCGAACGGGGCGGCGGCACTCCAAGCTGCTTTGAGCCAGGAGTTCTGCTCACCTTGCCGGTGTCTCCTGGCTGTCGTATCTGCGGCAAAAGATAGCAACACAAGTTGAAAGAGCGGCCCGGATCACGTGGCTCAGGGCCGCCTTACCCAGAAATAACGATGCCGGCAGCACAGCATGTGCCCAAACTGGGCTTGTCGGTTCTGCTCTGAACGGAAATTGCGGGTCCTTGACGAAGGTTTTCTGTTCTGGGATACATGTTATATGCCGCAAACGCCATCGAACATGTTGAGCAAGGGATGGTTTCCGTGCTGCGTGCCTGGTCCCCTCTGCACTTCTTCTGGCAGCGCCACCAGACTCAAGTGTCTCAAGTCGAGGGCCTCAAGTAGCGTGCACTTGAAGAATACTGTTCGCTTTTGGCAGTATGCGTACAACGCGCAATGGCTACGTCGTAACATGATAACATCTCAAAACGCCACGCCGTCCCCAAACACAAACAGAGAGACGCCGGCCCGCATGGATGCTTGGCGAACACTACAAGTACCTGCCACTCTTGAGCATACGTCGGCCCGTCTTGGGCTTCGGAGTGAGCGCCACTACCCTTCCGTTCCCCCTGCGCGCACGCAGTTGGGCACATGTGCAGGCGGGCTACGACTTGTACCCGTCACCCGAAATCGAAGACAAAGGAAGAACGTATGCCTTTCCTCGACTCCGAGCCCGCGGAGCAGATCATTCGACCACACATTGTCGCATGGCAATAATGGCAAAACGCCCTAGCGGCTGGATCAAAGTGATCTGCACATTAATGCGGGATGGCACAATCCCTTCCTGACCTGCGCTTTTCTGTATTTAGGATGCTTTGGGCGGCTGTGTTCCGTGTCTTCGGCTAGATCACTCTTGTACTACTCACCAACACACTGAACTTTTCTACGCCGAGAGGCTCTTCCCGGGTAGATCTCGGGTGCTATTTCTGGCGGCCTCACACAGCTTTGGCTCTCTGTTCACCTACTCTACAGCAGTCTGCGACGAGAAGCGGAGAGCATGAATGTTCACATGAGGACATGTCTCTTTTGCAAAGGTTCCGCCAAGCCCTGGAGCTCTCCGGGCCGAGGCACTGGCGTACTCTTGGAACACTCTCCAATTACTCATTGACATTCATTGACATTCACTGACATTCATTGACATTCACCGACACTCATTGGCATCCTTTGAGACCCATTGAGGCCGGTTGTGCCTGTACCAGATGTGCTTCATCTAGATGGTCGCTCAAAGCTGCGTCAAGGCCTTATTCAACCACGAGCAACGCAGGGTTCTTTAACCAAGGCAACCGCGATCATTAAGGCCAGAGCTTGACACCACCGCGGCTCCGATTCGAAGCCTGCAAGAGACTGCGAGTCTTGTGGGGTTTTTTGGTCGACGTTTTTTGGCCGTATGGCCTTTGGATGTGCGAAATGAGATCGACAGCGTTGGCTGCCTGCCGACTGCTTGCATCCTCACCAAATCCGGTTGAGAAATGGTCCTTATTCCGTCTCATTCCATCTTACTCCATCTTCCTTCAATCCATTCCAATCGCTTGTGGAAGGGAGTGGCCTCATCGATCATCACCGCCTACTGCAAGTCCAGCAGGGCCCCATCCACTTCCACAGGGTTGTGGGTATCAGTACTCAAAACTTCATGTACAAACACGCTATCAAAGGGTCGAGAGTCTTAGAAGTATGCTGTATTTCGGAAATATCTTGAGCATTCCTTGCTGCGACATGCCGATCAACACTTACCCTGGGGGGCCCTAAAATGGCGGGTAATTCTTAGCAGCTGTCCTTGGTGTTGGCAAGTCACGTTGAAACGTGCAAATCATCGTACCTTATCCTGCCAGTGCCTCGCTTTCGACAGATTGCAGAACTTGCTGAGAGAATGTGTACTTTGCCTCTCAGTTGCCACTGACGGAAGCAGTCGCGACTGTCCCGAGAGAAGCTCGCTTGAACAGTTCGAGCCAGCGACGTACGCTGGTGGCTTTCAGTTGTACAGATGGTTTCGTTGGGGAAAGTCACGCTGTCCCTTACCGTGAAACATCTAAGCCTGGCATGGCCAATGCTCTTCGCAGTCTTTGCCATGAGCATCGCGCCGGGCACTGTGTGTGCTCGAGGCTTGAAATTACTTCATCCTTCATTAGCCATTTACCTCTTTTAAACCAACACGCCAATGTGGACGGGACCGGACGATGCCGGCGGGCCAATGCGCACCATGCTGTCAGGCGGCCTTGGTCGGGAGCGCCCAAGCACTGGCCGGCACCAGCCCACCCCTCGAAAAGACTTTATGGACTAGCAATCTCCAGCTTGAAGCACACCCTCTTCCCGCTCTTCCCGCTCTTCCCTCTCTTCCCTCTCGTCCCGCCTCCTCCCGCCCTCTTCCTCCCTGTCCTTCTCCCCGCCCTGTTTTTGTCAATTCTTGTTGAGACCCCCCATCTTTGAAGCTCCTTCCCCTTGGACCTTGGTGACCGCCTTGGCCACAGTCACAAGCGGCTGATCACTGACAAGCCGGAACCAGCCGGAACTCACCAACAACTCTGGCTCTCCCTCACACTCACCTCGAAATATCCAAAACATCTCACCCCGACATATCCAAAACATCTCGGATTGACTGAGATTGCAGCTGTGTACGGACTGTAAGTGGCAGGGCTCACAGGCTCAGCCAGCGAAAAGTCTGTCCGATTCCTGCAAGCATGGCAGTCCTTTTTTCCTTTCCGTGCCCAACGGTCTAGCATTGCCATGGCAGAGCCTCACAGCTGGAGGTTGAAAGCCGGGCAGCCCACCGAACCTGAAGCTTCTGAAGCTTCTGAAGGATTTCTGAAGCTTCTGAAGATTTCGAAGCCCAGGCCATACAATTGCAAGCTGCAAGCGCTGGACCTTCCGCTGCCTCTGAGGCGAGAGCCATTTCTCCACATAGTCAAGCCGGTCTGCCAGTGAGCCGGTCGCCGCATGATGTGCCTGATGGGATCGCGTGATCAGCGCGGGGTGCTGCGCGCAGCATCTGCTACGACCCCAGATAACCATCGTAACGATCGTAACGAGTAACGAGCGGGAAACGGCCCACCTCGTGTTTCTGCTCAAGCTCTGCCTGGCAGGATCTGGCACAATCCAGCGACAACCACCTCTAAACTTCTCTAAACCCCGCAAAGAGATGGTGCATCCGCGGTGCATCCGGCCCCCAGGCCTTAGCCGCCCGCAACTGGCCGGTGTGGTGCTGAGCCGAGTCTCCTTGCATCATGTCGAAAAAGGCAAACATGGCAAACCCTTTGTTGAAGGCCCCACTGCTGCACGAAAGCTTCCGACTCAGACGGCTTCAGGAGGGCCCGTCCTAAAGCACGCTCCAGGAAGTCAAGCCGCTGCTCAAAAGAAGCATGTCGCTCGACCGTTGCCTCACATACACGACTTGCACAACGCATCTTACTCTAAGCATATGCCAAATAATCTAAGCCTTGCCTGCTGGCTCTGGGTCTGCTTCCTGTGCTGATCAAAAGCCTGCTGGTGGTTGCTGAGATTCCTTTTCTGGTCCTCCAGCTCTCTTCTGTGAGCTTCAAGCTTTCTAGCATGCTCATCAGCAGAATCGCCGATAAGCTTCTCGATATACTTCACCTTATCCTGCAGAGACAGAATATGAGAGAATGCTTGGTGAGCGCATGCAGCTACAAAGACGCAAAGTACCACAACACGTAGTCACGTAGTCATGTAGACTGCACGCAGCTTTACAATCCATACAATGCCACACACTTGCCACACACTTGCCACACACAGCTCCCTGTCCTCCAGAGAAGCATGCTGTTGGTCTCGGCCATCTTTGTGGGCCTTGAGCTCTCGCGCGTGCTTGTCAGCTGAGTCTCCCAGCGCCTGCTCGAGGAAGCGCATACGCTCCTCCAATGTCGCATGATGCTGGTCTCGCCTCTCTCGGTGGCCCTGCTCATCTGAAAGCTTTCCATGAAACGTCTCGAGTTGAAGCTTTGCTTGCTTCAATTCCTGAGCGTGTCGCTCATGTCGATCCGCAGAGTCACCAACAGTTTGCTCCAAAAATTTGAGACGCTCTTCCACGGAGGCATGTTTGTCCTTTAATGCCTGCGTCTCGCTGCTGGTCCGCCCGTGTGCATTTCGATAATCTGAAAGCTCCTTGGCATGCTTGTCAAGGGATTCCGACATAAACCGCTCGAGGCTGAGAAGGCGGTCTTCGAAGGTTCCATGGCGATTGTGCAGCGTTTCCTTCAGCGTCTCCTTCTCATGGCGTAGGCGGTCCAACTTGTCGGAAACATTCGCGTGTCGGCCCTGGGAGTCGTCGTGGCACCGGCGCAGCTCCTCCAGCTGCTTTATGTGGGCAGCGTGCTGGTCGGCAGAGTCCCCCATCATTTTCTCAAGGTAGTCGACTCTTTGTTGCAAGGTTGCATGGTGCTGGTCGCTCGCACTATGCCTATTCCGCATATCGGAATGAGAGTCTTTGATGGATTTCATCTCCTCCTCGTGGGCCTACCACACTCAGAACCGTCAAGCAAAGCAGAGGAAAGGTATCTGCATGTACAGATGTGTGCAGGCTGCGTGGTACTGGTACCCAGAGCTTCTGAAGGCATCTGAAGGCCTGAAGGATCATGGCCACGTCCTGACCACCTTAGAAGCCCACGACCCACAGATTCCATGCATTTTCATTCTTGCCCTTCTACAAACGCTCGTGAACTGAACTGACAGGGACGCTGACAGTCACTGATAGTCACGGCACAGCGTCAAGGTCGTGACGGAGCAGCATCTTGAAGGATGAAATCTCGTCTCTCAGCTTTGGCCTGCACACTCGTAGTCATCGTCACCGTCACAGTCTTACTGCATTGTGACTCTGTTCGCACCCCCCACGGAACAAGGCTCCGGAATCTTCTGACCTACTTCGGGCACAGGTGGTCTGCATCTTAGCCCCGGACAGGCTCTTTTCGATGGACTCGACGCGGCTGCCCAGCGAGGTGTGGCTGGCATCACGGTCCTCCAATTAAGACTGCGAAACAACAACACTAAACTACTAAGCTAAGGGCTTTCTCTCGTCAACAAGAACGTCATGTTCTTCCAGCGTGCAATTCCAGCTCAGCGCATGAGCCGCTTCACTCCCCTGCAAATTTGCAATCTGTGCAACTGGAGTAATACGATGGAATACGGGATCAGCTAGGTCTAGGTCTAGGTCTTCCTGCTTCCCATGCCGCTCAACATCTGCTCAGCACGCACTGCCTCAAACCTTCCAGCCCTGGGTCCTGGCGCTCCCTTGCCAGGATGTCGTCGAGCCTTGGCTTCGCAGCGCAAACTCGCCCGCATAGCACGACCAGAATCGACCAGAGGCATCCGGCCTAGCACCCTGCTCATTGGCGCTTGCCTGTTGTCTCTGGACGATGGCCTCAAGTACCGACCGGACGCACGTGATGCAACGCCGACTGATTGACGTTGGCCTGACCTTGGTGTCTGCCAGCTCCTTGCGACATCTTGCGACCAGGTAAGGTTCAGGGGGCATGTTCTTTAAATTGTTTGTTGCTCGGGTCATGTCTGCACTGCTTCTCATAGCTGTTCCTGTATCTCCCAGGCCAAGAAGCCCATTGCAAGTTCAAAAACGGGCAGACATTGAATACATGCCCATCACGGCCAATAGTAAGACACGTTTCTCCTTCCGAGCGAATTTGGAAACTCCACATTTCTTTTCGGGTGCTGAAGGTTCAATCACACCGAACACTTCTTCAGAACCATTATTTTGAAAAGGGCTTAGCCGGCAAAGAGCTCCTTGCGCAAGGCAGCGAAGTCAGATCGGAAAGCTGTCGTCCTGCCATGGATCTGTCAATCATCCAACATATCTGGAATACCTTAATCCTGCCAGAACAACGCCTGGGGGGCTGCACTACGAACTAAACAAGTCCACGGCACTGTTCCCTGATCAGTCGCAGCTGCGTCTGATGGATTTCCAGCTCCTGCAGCACGCCATTCAGGCTGCAACCATTTTGTGACATGTGTTGCGGACATTATATGCACAACACGACCTGTTCCCACGAAGGGTTTTGTGTGCGCCCGTCCTTGGCATCCAACGACTCGATCTGCCTCTCCCACTCCACCGCCTTTCGCTGCACCTCCGTGGAAAGCTCCTGCAGAGTTTCAGGATGCGGATGCGCTTTGAATGTTGAAAATGGTTCTCGCAGTCAAACACACCCCTCGTGGCCGTCTGTCCTGAACTCCACTGAGGCCACTGAGACCACTGAGGCCACTGAGGCCATTCACACGGGGAGAGCTCGAGACCTTGACCGAGGCCAAGGATGCCCCTGTAAGGTTCGAAGAGAGAATGACGCAATGTGGACTACTTTGCGGTGTTCTGAGTGCCAAGCGCCCGTGGTTGAGAATGAGTTCGGAGCGCCGAAGCTAGCATAACCGTATCCTGGGCACAAAGAAGAGTCAAGCTTCCCCACACCTTCCACCGAAGCACCTCCAGCTGAAGGCTTCAAGGATGGCGAAGACATCGTAGCATCGGGACCTCGGTGAGCAAAGCCCTGGGCTGTAGAGTCTGAGGCCCCACTGTCCGGGTGTTTCCCGCATGAAAGTCAAGCGGCTTTGGCTATGAGATGTCTTCAAGGCACTTGGAGAGAAGCTGCTGTAGTCGGGACCTGAAAACATGCCCGTGACAAGCACACAAGTAGCGAACTTGGCCGGAGACAGTACTAGCGCTTGTTCTTACAGCCTCAACTTCATCATCAGCACTCATACGCCGCACTTGGGCCAAGGAATGCTCGGGATGCTACAGGGCACGTGTAGAGAGCCCAGCCCAGCAATAGTTGCCGTGCTTCCTTCTGGCTTGCCAACAACAGCGCTGAACGTTGGCTCGATGAACTCATGCACAGATTGTACCGTAAGATCAGTAAGATCCTACTTCATACTGAAGCCCGTGTCCTGGCCGTAGTGGCGAAACAGGCTCCATTGAAGAGCCTGCAGGCTAGCGGCTGGTGGCGAGCGATCAGCTTGTCGCTCTGCAATTCAGATGACGGTAGCATGTTGGCGTGGGTTAATCGTGACATGCAATGAATATGATATGACACTGGCACGAGGGTCGTTCGGGTGCTGTGATGCCGCAAGCTCGGGGTCCGACAACGGACTGGCGGAGGGGCTGCGTAAGTTCACATCCGGGAGCCAGCTTGGGCCGTAATCGCATCAACAACGTGCCACTTCAGTTCCTGAGTAAATTAGCTTCGAACTGGCTTCTCGACGTCAGCCAACATGGTCAGGGTGCGGCATGAGACCAGCTCTGCCAAGGCATGACATGCATTGCATGTTTTTTTCGACGGGATACCGCGCACATATCTGGGCGCACTCTGGTTCACTACCTGCTGGGGCACCTACAGAGCTCTTGAAGCAGTGAATTCAGATGCAGTGCCCGCAGCTCACACAAAAGATTCTCAATGGTAAGCAGCAGGGCAGTGCAGTGTCTATACAGTCTGATTTGTCAGCCCCGACAGTTCTGACCAACGATATGAGCAACAAAGGTGCTCCAAAGGGGGACTGCTCCTGTAAACAAGAGGGAACCGGGCCGCTGAACTGTCTGGCTGATGGCACGGTGTTTTAGTGCTTAGCACTTTGCCTGAAGTGGCGAGGAAGTGTCAGCAGCACACCTCTGCCCTCACTTGCAACCTGAGTACCTAAGTACCTAAGTACCTAAGGTACCTAGGAGACGAAATTCACCGAATTTGAACCAATGCCTGGAGCTTCTTCCAGACATCCACTGAACGCTCGCCCCTTGCCCTGCCGCATCACACAAAGCCAGCTCTGCGAACAAGAACACAATTAAGGCTTAAAATGGACATATTCGGAACGTGAGACTCAGGGCAGCGAGTTCAGCGCTATCGCATGCATCCACAGCTCCCAGCAGGATCCCACATCGCTGCTTGTCGAAAATCCTGGCATGTTTCAAGATGCAGTGTCTGACATGTGTCGAAAGTTGCAAACGTGCAAATCTTAGCCGCTTCCAAATATCTATGCGTCGCACCCTTTCTCCAAAAATCTCCAAATCCTAACCTCATACCGCAACATTGTCCGGGCGCACTTGGTCTGCCGCCAGCACTAAAGTAAAGCGAATCAAACTCAACCTTGGCGTCAACAACAGAATCGTACATGTCATGTCCGTTAACCGTTCCTATAATGCCTCCCTAGGCAGCGAAGCGGATGCGTTTGTGCAACATTCTGATCGGTCTGACCGCATCGTTTGCTAGCACGTGCCTGTCAATCATCCCACATGACCAAAACTTATGCAGCACAGCAGGCCCAAGAATCGTCCATCCTGCCGCGTTTCTAGGTCACAAACGCTACCAGCTCGCTTTGATCGTGGAGACACCAGGCGAACGGGCCCCCAATCAACGACACCCTCATTCACATCCAAATCCACCACGCTGTCCCTGGGCAGCGCCGCGGCTTGCTTCGCAAGCAAGCCCAGGCCACGCTTGCACTGCCGTGCATCCATACGGACATCTGGTAAGCCATTTGTAGCCAGTCGCTCCAAGCCTCCTAGATGGATGTGCTCTTGCCTGATTAGATGGTCAATTCTCTTGAGTATGGTCCCTTCTGGGGTTTGTTTATAAGGCGCCCCCTCTAATTTAGGGACGTTTTGAGTCCGCCCCTGACGCAACAGACGGCATCAAACGGAACAAGCCACGCCTCCAACGACTCAAACGACTCTAACTCTCCCACCCTTTGCATAATTATTCAACAGCAACCACGGAAAGCAGGCAAAAGGGCGCCACAAGCAACCACAAACCTGGTGCAGATTGCCAACCCAAACATGCCAGCACAAACACTCAAACTGTTTGCCACGACAGTCGTAGGCTAATGAAGACCATCTTAGACATGCTGCACTGACGGGCTGGGCACCCTGCTGGGAAGACTTTGGTGTCTGCTAGAGGTGCCCTGGCAGATTTGAGGTGCATACGAGGTGCCGAAGCTGCCTAAGTCATGTACATCCGCATCCGTGCCGTGCTGCGTCTGCGTCTTCTAATCGCTTTGCCCGCAGAGTCCACTGCGATGCCTGTCACCTACATGCCACCCTACAACTTGGTGAGACGCTACGAACTCCGCGGCTCAACATACTTGGTTTCCCGTGCAGTTAGCCTTGTAGTTGCTGCGTCAAGCCATGGAGATGGTGCAAGGTAGGGCAGCTGTCATGTATTGCACATCTAGTCGTGACATCACCAGCCCTCTCGCAACCTGCACGGGATGCATTCCCTCAGCAAGTGGCGCAGTGTCACCTGCAAGAAGCGACATCGTTGCCCTTGTGCAGTGAGGCAGTGCTTGTGGCCACTTCCCCCAAGCACAGTTTATCTGGGAGCAATTTGTGGCAATGCATTTGGTCATGGCATCAGCTTGACGGAGGCACCTTGAAAGCTGACTCATTTCTTTTTGGCACCTTTCTTCTTGCCTTACTCCGCAACGAAAGAGGACGGGTCCAATCATCGCGTCTACGTTTGCACCACAGCCAAAGCCCTTGCCATCCCAGTATTGCCAAACTTTTGCCAGGCTGCTGGAGGGCGCGGCTTTTGAAGCGCCCTCCTGCTGCAACTGAAAGACTACTGCGGGACTACACCACCTGATAGCACGCATAAAACCTGTGGAAGTCACTTGACCTGCTTCCATGTTTCTCATACTAACGCGCCCCTTATTTCAATTCGCATCGTTGTCAAGGAGACCCGAGGGGTGAATAGGGGCGTGGGAGGAATGGAAGATCATGGACGCACTGAAGCAGCGTGGCCTGGAGTTGAAACTCCGCCGCTTGACTTGCATGGCGGTAGGGTACCATTTCCCCTTGCATCTTGTTTATCTTATTGTTTTGTCTTGGTCTCTGGATAGAGAAGGGAAACTGAAAGACAGAAGGCAAGGAACAAAGAAATACGTAACCCCGCGAATGCCAAGCCCCAAACCTTATGAAACTGGAACCCTAAAGCCCCAAACCCCTAACCGCTACAAGAAACCCTAAACCCACTTCTAAAAGGAGACGAAAAACAGAAAGGGAGCAAAAAAAACGGCTACTCTGGATTACGTATGAAATTATGACAAGCAGGGTGACGAGAAGCGGGCAATGTGGGTGTGCTGTACAAAGCTCCTTGCATCCCAACATGTGGAGCACATCATGAACCCAACCCCAAAAAGCACGTCGGCAAATATTGGAACTAAGCAACTGATGCACATCAACATCCTCACCCCTCACCCAGCCCCGCTACCCCAGGCGGAGCAAGGCGGAGCAAGGCGGAGCAAGGCGGAGCAAGGCGGAGCAAGGCGGAGCAAGGCGGAGGAAGGCGGAGCAAGGCGGAGCAAGGCGGAGCAAGGTGGAGCAAGGCTGAGCAAGGTGGAGCCACAGCCTTAACCAAAATACGTCCGTCGAGCCTAGCAACCAGGACCCATCAACAAAAGAACAATTCGGTCCTTTTTGCCTTCGGCGTCTTTCTTGACTCCTTTCGCTGCATCTGCCTTGCCCGAGGATCAGAGATGAACTGCGCAGTCCCGGATACAGCTCCAAATCAAGTAGCCACACACAAAGTTCAGCCTTTGCTTTGCGCTTTTCTTCTCTTTCCTTCTGTCTCTCTTCCTTTGACCTTTCCCGCGTCTTCAGCCCATCCTCTCGGCTTGCCGTTGCATGTCAGGGTCTGGGCCAGTCCGAGTCTACACTTGCCTCACTTGCGCTCGCTCACTTGCGCTCATGCATCATTGTTTTGAAACGTTTGAAGATGAAAGCAACTGATCCCGGGTCCATCTGCTGCCGCATGATGTTGCCGACGGCTAGCTGGAATCTGGCAACAGCTGACAGAGCAAGAGACACTCCAATTGAAGTCAACCTTGTCAAGCATCGAAAGGGGCTTTGTTTGCGTATGTTTGTGTCATGTGACAACCAAAAGCGCTCACAGGACCTTCGCAATAGACATGGAGATGCGTGCCTTGCCTCACAAGGTCCTTCGCCTCGATGATGCAGCCTTTGGGCACGTAAGCACGACTCGGCCATGTTTGCAAAGCTGGTTGTTAGGCAACCTTCCAACACATGTTTCGGGTGCCTACTACAAGAGTTCGAGCATCGTGTGCCCGCGCCCTTTAGGTTGCATTGACGCAGCATCGCGCACCGGAGGCAACGGAGGCAACTCTTTGCACCGATCGACTCTAACTCTGACCTGTATGCGGTTGCACTACTCCTCGAACATGCCGAAAGCTGAAACCTTTTGAAACCCTTTGGTGCTGGGTGCCCACTGGGTGCTGCAAGTCGGAAGGCCGGAAGTTGATGCCGCTTTGGACCCGCTTGGGTGCCGGCTGATCTTGGAGCTTTTCTTGTTGGAGTGGGCTCGAATCAGGCACCTGCTGGGATCAGCATACCAGCATACACCAGCATACAAAATGCCGGGGACGTGCAAGCCCAATGAATGCAAGGAATACCTGGGCTCTTCTTTCGCTGCGGCATCCTCCATGAGCTTGGGCTTTCTTCTCCGGAGCGATGCTAGCCTAGCATTGATGAGTAGAGAGCTTTGAACTTGGAAACGCGTTGCTCAAGTGATTCTTCCGTCAGCATGTCATAAACCAAACGACATGCTCGCTGACTGAAGCTTTGGATGACTGCACTTGGGGCAAGGTTGGCAAAAGCCTGGCAAAAGCATGGCAAAAGCCTGGCAAAAGCATGGTCTGCAGCATGGCCGAGCCTTCCGGCAAACCTCTTCATGGAGACATAAACTGTGCCTGCCGACAGACACAATGTAGTCAATGTAGGACTACTGTCTTACACATGGCACTGCTGAAGGGAAAACGACCCAGCGGACCTGCCCTGTTAAGCCCGAACAGCTCTGTGAGCCTTGGCAATGTTTCAGTGCGAGCAGCGGTTTGAGACTCTTGGGACTCTGAGCCGGCTTTGAGGACAAGGAAACTTGATGATGTACCGAGGCGACTCAGAAGCAACTCACACGCAGCTACCAGTCACCAGTCGTTCTCCGGGACTCGCACTTCGTTAAGAAATCGCTTTCTTCGAGCCGAACCATGGCTGGCCTGAGCAAGACCAGACGAAACATATTACATACGAATGCAAAGTCACAGAGTGATCCGATGTTCACCGACCAATCACTAACCTTCCTTCTGTTGGTGGACGAGATACGAACAAACTCAAAAGGTCATCAAGTGGCAGCATGCGCTATCACTGCTTTCGTGGCTGCCGCCCTCTGCCAAGCCCAGCCTTTAAGCCCAGCCTTTGGGCCCTCTGCACTAGAACTAGGTTCCGTCAAGTTGCTGGCTAAGCAAAGGCTGAAAGCCATGCGCCCCGCTGCTGCCCAATACTGTGAAAGCCAAAACGTCTGCGAACATCCAATGGTTTGTCTCAAGCTTCACATGCCGCATGGAAGTCCACCTGGATGGCAAACATCTGACGCTCGCCGCAGACCAAAGTACATGCAGTACAATGTGAACCCATCGCACTTCCGCAACTGGAGGATTTACTATTTACTCTGTGCAACTAGAAAAGATACTTATCTTTGAGAAATTTCAGAAAGCGGAGGCTCCCAGCAGCCGCTGGCAAATCTTACCAGTCATCCCGTCAAGACTGTGTGCCGAATGCCCGCCTTCTGAAGTAAAAGATTTATTCGTTCTCCAAGTCGTTTCTGGGACACCTTGACTGCAGCTTTTTGGTGAGGGACGAGGATGCTGCCACTGACAGCACCGCACATTGCTGCAGCAATCTCACATAGACGCCAGAGTGTCACCTGTCCAACTGTTGCACCGGATGCAAAGAGAGATCTGAGCCCTCCATTAACTCCGTCAAAGCTTCAATTTGAGTGTGCCTGACGGCAGTGTCCTCTTGCCACTTTCACCGTCAGCCTGGCCGGGCAAAGCATGACAATGTAGAGCTAGCAATGCCAGAATCCAGCATGGTTTGAAGCAGATTCAGAAGCAAAGTCGCGCCATGAGTGTTCCGCACGGCTTTCACAACGAACTTGACAACGGGCAGGGAAAAACGAGTCAAATTCTACCCGGCAAGCGTGGACACATCACAGCTCGATGCTCGCGCACGCATGACTCAGCGAAAGTTCTGATTCCGACCCGATGAAGATTCTTTGAAAAACTTGAAGCACATTAAGCTCTGACAAGTTGAGCGGCACGAAACGCAGACCTCCGAAAGCTGCCGACATAGCAGAGACTGACACAAAGAAAGAAGACACTCGACCCTGCCGCTCCTTGCTCCAAGCCCCAAAGCGCCCACGGCTCTTAATGTCGGGCTTTCGGGCTGCTCCTGCTGAAAATGAGGAGCCCCAGTGTCGAGTGCGGGGGGTGATTGTCTTGAACGGCGCACCTAGTAAAGGACCCTACGAACCGAACCGTCAAAAGGATCGGTTCTTCACAAACCATACCGCATGGAACGGTGGCCACTCATTGCGATACAACTATCAGGCGCTCTGTGCTTGAGAACCGCATATTGACGCTGCAAACTACCCCAAAGTTGATACGGTCCCAGACACATCGACTGAGGAGCGCTGGTGCTTTCAGGCGAACGCGTCACATGCTTACGCGCACTTACGCAAAGCCCGAAGGTGGTCTTCTCTCTCGTCGAGTACAACACTGAGCTTAGCGGCCCCAGCCAGCACATGTTGCCACTCCTTTCCGTTGCTTTCGTGAAGGAACGGTCATTTCTAGGCGGGGCGGAGAAAACGGGTATGTCTTTCCGCAAACGACCAAGTGAGCCCTCCATCTGCGGAGCCGTTTGCGCCTACTGCCTTGTCAATGATATGAATGTCTAAACCCTTATGCCAGGTTCGCGATTCGAATGCCCCCTTCCCTGCTGCCCTCAGTTCTAATGAGTCTCTTGACAATGCTGTCAGTCAAGGCCTCTACCCATCGTTTGGATGGCGAAAGAACAGCCTGCACACTGCACACGGCCACATATGCTTCTCCCCGGCCACATGTGTCACAGCGAGAACTGTCCCCCAGGAGTGGTGCTGAGCACGGGCCTCTTCATCGTCGCAGCACTGCAAACAATTACTGTCTGAATCGCCAGTGTCGCTTGGGGTCTTAGCGCATTACATTCACGCCAGATTCAGAAATGCGTTCAAGACGAGGTGGCTAGACTCCAGCAGCTCACGAGACCTGATCCCAAGGAGGCCACTTCTTCAGAGTCCGTTGCTTCGGTTTCGTTGGTCTGCTTGCCTGCACGAACACCGGCACTGTGGTCATGATAACGCCCAATGCTTACTGCTTACGTCGTGTCACACTCACTAGGCAGACAGCTGCTGAGTGCCTTCTATGAGGTGTGCGGCATGCGTGGCCCTCTGAAACTCAGAGGAAGCCACGGCGAAAATGCTTGTACCTGCAGCGAGGGTAGATGAACATGCCATGCTTTGCTAAGACTGTTGTGACTGGACTATCTGAAAAAACTTCAAGTTCCCGACTCAGAGGCACAATGAAGGCCACCAGATTCAAGCACCTGAGATCATGATTTTCAGCCAGCCATTGCGACCCTAGTGACCCTTGCGTGGCAACCACTCACGAACACTTTGTCGACGCCAAGTTGCATGTTGCCCAGGCTAGTACCATTCAACAAGGGATCGCCTGCACGCACATGGAGCCACGGCATCCCGCATCCCGTCGAGGGACAAGGGAGCTCCATGCCTATAAAGTAGACCAGAAGCAAGCTGAAGGCGTCTGCAATGGCACGGTCTACTGTCGAGAAGGCCTGCGCTCATGTGCATTCTCTGGGCTCCCAAAAGAATCCAAGGAAAAGCAGCAGCCCGCCTGTACAAGTTTGCCAACCAGCCAGCCGTAGCCTGCATGCATCTAAGTCGGGAAGGCCTAACTCCCATGTTTGAGTTTGCGATGCGGCCTGTGTTGATGGTCAGTGCTAAAACAATGACACCGATGGCGCTTGGAATCCTGCAGGTCGCCGGATTTCCCATCAAAACACTGCAAATCTGTACACGGCATGCCGGCGTGCAGCCTGTCCAGCTTCGGGATTTGGGGAAGTTTTGCTTTCAGGATTCAGGGCTAGCATGGGCTAGCTAAGCCAGGGATGCAGGAAAGTCGGTCCAGCCAGCAAATATTCCGCTGGCACAAGCGCAGTCACAGGCCGGATTTGCACCTCAACTGCATTCCACACTTGCTCGCGGAAAGAACGGCAACACACCACAACAGCAAAAGATCTGAGCCACAAGCAACCGTTGTCTTGCCAGCAGACTGAATCTAGTGGACACGAAGCATCTCAGCAATCAATGTTTAGCGGCGGTGCGGGTCAGGAAACACTATTCGAGCTCCGCGAGGTACCGGCCAACAGGTCTCACAACCCAGGGGTTGTCCTGACCAAACGACGACCATTCCGACGTCTACGGGCCAATCGTCTCATCGCAACGCGTCTCCGGATCATGATCATTTTCAGTCCTGTGCTCTTGAGGAAATGACCGCGATCAGGGGAATGAGCCCCATTGTGGAAATGATACATGACGCATCCAAGCGTACCTCGCACGAAGCCATGGAGTGAACTCATCTTGTTCATGATGTCTTCCGCATCCGTGCTTGCAGTGTGCTACTCCCAGGCTACTCCTACCGATCTTTCACGACCTGCACAGGAAGCAAACATGCGCGCTGCTGTTCACACGGCCCACTACCTTCGACCCCGAATGACCCACCAAAAATCACCACGTTCGGTTGCACAGCCGCCTTCTGCACGTGGTACCGGGCCTTAGCATTACCGAGTGCTCAGACACCATCCGTTGCAGCAATTCTTAAGACCCGATCCTCGTCCCCCTTCAGGATTCGCTCTGTGAGCAGAGAGTTGAAGGCCGCCGCAACAGAGGAACCTGTGGACAAGGGCAGAGCGTCATACCAGGAGCCATCCTACTGCTCGGAACGCTCACGTGAGCTCGGATCAGCGGTTCTCCGAGCGGCGGGCCGAGGACCAGCAGCATGGCCACCTTAGGTGTTCAATCTGTTGTGCTTCTCACACGCCCCCACGTGCGGGCGCTCACTGCCTCGCTCTACGGGAGGCTGTGGTTGTCTTTGGGAGGCTATGGGATGGTGGGATCTGGTGGGATATGGTAGGGCGTGATCTAGACTTCGTGACTCCGCTCCGGGCCCCCGCGCCCGGAGCGAGTTGGTCTTCTGGGCCCAGTCTGGACTTGATCCAGGGCTGAAAGCCTTGCACGGGACAGCTTGCAGATGTCGGCAGGATCTCACATCGACATGTCCGCGGTCTGCTGCACA
Organism: Symbiodinium natans; assembly: GCA_905221605.1. Classification (NCBI taxonomy): domain Eukaryota; class Dinophyceae; order Suessiales; family Symbiodiniaceae; genus Symbiodinium; species Symbiodinium natans. The sequence continues at coordinate 399,012 of CAJNDS010000879.1, read as the reverse complement.
AGCGCCGCAACATCGATTCTGCTTCATGTCTCGGCAACTCAACACACTCCCCTCTTACGACAGAAGTCTGCGAAGGCCTGCAGGTACCCAAAAATCATGCTCGCCAGCGTTAGGATTCCGATCGCCACATACCTTGCTGCCACACTCGTTTGCTAGCGCATGCTTGTGGAACGCGTTGGCGTGAAATCACTCTGAGGCTTTGGCTCCAACCACATGTAGTATCTCTTCAATATCTTAGGACAAAGTGCTGACGAAAGGAAGCCGAAATCGCCTTGATAGAGCTGAGACCTCGGCCCATCCCGCACCGATGGCTGCCACAGGTGTGTAAAACTTGCCGATGATCAATGCCAAAGCGGCATTCATTCCTTCCACAAGAGGCAAGGCTCAGAAGAAGCGTGAACTAACCCCCATACGTCTGAAGTATCAAACAGCCTCTCCCTCTCAGTGAACATCACTGAAAAGCCTTGTGAGAAGGCCATGTTCATGAGAGTGGATGTCAACGCCTGTGCAATATGTAGAACCACAAGCAGACATCGAATCTGAAAGCTTGCGTTGCTGTGCTGGCTTGGCCCCCCTGCATAAAGAAAGCCCGGAGGCATGCACTTGAGGATCTTCCACGGATTCCACGCTGTCCTTCAGTTGCGCCGTGTGCGCAGTGTGCGCAGTTTGCGGCCTTCCACAGTCGCACAACTGGTCTATCTCCGCATGTCGAGGCCCTGGCTTCAGGCCACTGCATCCCTCTACATACCTGCTCCAAAGACGGAATCGAGGTGGCTTTTTTTGCCGTGCAGCGCTACTCAAGGCGCACAAGGTCAACCCAGACGCAATCACCTGAGCAGGCCGAGGGCTGCCAACGAGAGACACCAATGATCTGCAAAGTCTCGTCTGCACGCCCAATGCATATCTCAATGCGCTCAGTCGTGAACCACTCCGGTCAGGTAAACCACCAAAGTCATGGAGTTTGGATTGATGCTCGTCGAGCTGAGAGCCTTCGCACAAAGCAAGCCACGATCTCATGCCACGAGAAGGTTGAGTTCTGTTAGGCTATGGTTTTGGGTCAGGGTCATGAAGGGTGAGGTCAGGTGGGCAGGAGACGATAAGTCACCGAGCATGGAAGCCTTTGCCAGCGTGAGGTTCCGGATGGCATCCGACAACTGCACGAGAACAGTAAGCGATTGCACCCATGCAAGAACCAGCGTCGTTCTCGAGAAGATAAGGCGGAAGCAATGTACAGTACGATCAAGAAGTACTTCCGGCACGCGGCCTTCCTGCCAAACGCCAGCATTGGTCACAGCATGTCACAGCTAATCCGGATCCCGAGAGCCAAACCACGAAGTCAGCAGAACCGTTATCTGCGGTTTGGCGTGCCGTGGCTCTGGAGTGATCTCCTGACAAGGCCAGAGCGTGTCTGGGCTGAGTCTCTCCAGAACTCCGCATCCTGGAGCGACAGCTCACTGGCGCTGGACTGCGGCACCTCGCACAGAACGAATACATTGGGCCGAGTGAAACAACCCAGCGTAGGGGAAAAGGGGTAATCTCTCTTGGGATCACAAAGGTTCATCAGATCACCCTTTCAAGCCTCAGTGCCCCATGCAGTGCCTCTTTGCTTCTAGAGTCCTTGCCCCGCCGTCAAGATCCATAGATCGAGGCACACTACTGGGGCTGTGCATGTTAACTGCATAAGCGACATTCATAGTAGGGGGGCTTGAGTGCTTGGAGCCTGAGGGATGCTGGGCTCTGATGAAGTGACCCTCATTGCCGTATGGCACCATGACTGGTTCTGGATACCTATGCTTAGCGCATCTAGCGCAGGCCCAAGCTGGCCTCCGGCAGGGAGAGATCACTACTGCCGTTGCTTGATTGGCCCATGTCCTCAGTGGCCAGTCGGGTATGCAACTTATGCAACTTTACCCGCTGGACAAGCTACCAATGCTTCGTCTATTCCGAGCCGCCATGCACGCCGCTCTCTCACGTACCTGGCAACACGCTGTCGAAACCCTGAAGGCGGCGCGAAAACAAAATCGAGCTGGAACAAAACAACAGCATCAACCGCCACATGCGTAAGACTCAGAAAGGCCTTCACGTAGTGTCTGCCAGTTTGGAACACGATAGCTGACAGAACGAGGATTACTGCCAACCTCAGCCGCGGGTGCTTCAGATGGATGTTGTGTGTACTTCACTTGCTGGACGACCAGAGAAACCAGAGATAGCCTGAGCACCCTGCATGATGGATGGCAGCTCCCGTGACTGGAAGCCCCACCTGCGAAGCTGCGCTTCATGTTGAGGACACGTGAGGCAGCGCAAACCATGCAAACAGTGCAAAGTGTGCAAACAGTCCAAACAGTGCAAACGCTGACCACAGAACTCCAGGCAAAAAGAGGGACCAGCAGGTGCCTAGTCCCACCTTCAACAGATCCTAATTGGCTCAGCCCTCGCGAGGCCTGTTTCCAAGGATGGGGTCCTCAGCTGCTATCAGCACACGTGACCCGTTAATAGAACACGACAGCAGGACGACCTCCACCAGCATGGTGAAGATATAGCAAAGGGTCTGCACGATGGCTTTGAAGGATGTAGAGTGCCTGAGCAAGGCAACTCAGAAGATCACCTAGCAGTGAGCAGACTGGATGACATCACAGCTCATGGTGCTAGGACATCGGGAACATGAGCATCAGATGAGCATGATCTGCATCTGTGGACACTAGACGCGCTGCGAGTCCCGCACTCCTTGGTGATCAGTCCTGCGGACCAACCTGACTTTGAGGCGGGAACACAAGGCAATCTCAGTCTGGGCAGGTTGCACTAAGCGTAGAGAGTGTACACAACTCGTACAGAACTTGTACACATCAAGGCGCACAGAAGAGAAAGCAAGAGAAAAAAAGAGAAAGCAAGAGCCCACCCATGGCACGGCCTTGGACGACCTCCACAACGATCATCAGCCCATGCCATATGGTCCTTTCCGCGCAATATGCACGTAGATGTATCACACACTCACCAACAACAGCACACAATAGCACACATATCTTCATACCAGTGCATGCACCCTGTCCAGCGGCCAAACCACTCCGGAGTACTTGCCCACTTTGCGAACCAATCCGAAAACGCATCCTCGCGTCCTCCCGTCCAAGTCATGCAGCCCGAGCTTTGGGACAGCCAGGCATCCAGACTTCGCGCCTATAAGAACATGGCCCATGCCCCATAGGATGAGAGAAAAGAACAGCGCAGTGACATCGATGTGCACCTGCAGCCACCGACAGCATGGCACACAGGATTTCCCGTGACTGGTGAACACACCGGTGAACCTTCGGTGGACAACACCTGGTGTCACACGGCTTACCTTCATGATGTAGAAGCGGCCCTGCCACCAGGTCAAGCCGCGCCTGGGTATGTCAAACTGTTAAACGGTATGTCGTTCACGTGTGTCATAGATAACAAGTATAACAAGTAAAGCCCCAGGCGACTTGTGCTTGTATATCCGCTCGGCAAAGATCGACCCTGTGCACGGCCCATTTCCGCTTGCGGAAACGAGGTCGGCGACATGCACCAATACCACTTGCACCGACTGCACCCCAGCCTGTGGCGCTCAGGATGACGGCACCGACCTTGGCGGCAGGCACCGCAAGAGGAATTCATTTAGATGTATGTCCTTGCTTACTTGCTTGAACCTGAGATCAAGGCTAGCAGACAGAAACCGGCTGGAGTAAAGGACTTCTTTAGCCTCTCACCCGCCAACGCCACAAGGATTGCAGAGGATTTACGCGCACAAAGATCACCCCATTCCGTCATCCATCCTGGCAAGCGGGTGGCCATCTCCCTCTCCCTCCTCCATGTCCCGGTACCTCCCAGTGACACACTCACCCAGGCAGGATGCCGCAGGATCAGCTTACAACTGGGCTACGGGGGCGGACTCTTCTCTGAGCATTACGTAGGTGAGGACAGCCATTGTCATCATACCCAGGGTCAGCCTCGAGTGCTCCGAGTGCTCCAACCCATTCCAACCCGCACGGTCATGGGATTTGTGGAGTCCGTAAGGTCATGACCACTCCAGCTTGCCATAGTTTCCTCACATTTCTCACTCGGAGCACAACGGATGAGTAGACGCTGCGTTGCCGTGATGCTGCGGTCTTGGGCACTTGTGTTGCATTTGTGCTGCACTTGTGCTGCACTTGTGCTGCACTTGTGCTGCACTTGGCACTTGTCTTTGTGCTGCACTTGTGGACCGAGCGGCGGCTGAAAACGTAGTAGCTCATGATGACGGAAAAGGGAAGGTACAAGTACCCTACCTCGTAGAATCATTGACTGTGGGCTACTGTGCGCAAACGGGCCAACGATTCTGGCCCTGAGGCAAGCACCGTGACTATCTGAACATTGGAGGTGCCGGCCCAGCGGGAGACTGCTACCAAGGCGCTGGCCTGTGCAGTTCTCATGCAACATAAGACGGCATAAGCACTCGGATAAGAGTGAGGTCCCGGCACAGGTGAACAAGAAAGACACACCTGTGAATCGCCACAGCGCTTTCCCGGAGAAGATTTTCTCATAGGCATGGCAACCTGACCCATGTCCAGAAAGTCGCAACTGAGGTTAAGCGTCATTCCACTTGCGTGCCTTCGATAGTGAAGGATACTGTAAGAGATGACAGCAGTGATGCTGCATTGGTGACAACCTGGTAGGAGAAGAAATTGATGCCTCAAGTGGCGTCTTCGATACCAGCACTTGCTTGGCACACGAAGGCACACGCCGAAGGGGTATGGCCCGTACTATCTGTGTAAACCACTTCGCCCAGCACAAATTGGCCGGAACCTGGGCGAGCTATTTCCTTCTACTTGAAGTCTAGAACGATTCTCTTAAAGAGTCCTTTGTGCGTTAACTTGCTGGGCTCCGTGCAGCTAAGAACGAACACCGTCAGCAAGCAGACCTCAACAAAAGCAAGAAGCGCAAACAGATGAATATGTATCGCTAGATATTTATACATCGACAACACAAAGTGGTCTGAAACTCAAAATTCAAAACAGGTGTAAAGCTCTGAAGTCAATCAACTGCCGGGCGCATGGCGCTCTGCGAGATGGACCATCTGGAGCTGAGCCATTGGTCAAAGTACTGGCCTCTCTTGCGGTACTCTCATTTATTCCACAGGAGATAGAAAGAAGGAGCGCGAACGATCGTGAGAACTCTTGCAGCCTTTGGCAGCTAAAGACTACAGCATTCACAGCCTTAAACTTGCAATGGCCAATATGCCCAACGAGAGCATGAAAAGGCACACAACGACGTTCTGGGCTCGCAGCTTTTCTTTCGAAGGCCAGGACAGCAGGCTTGCCTTACATCGTAGGGGCAAGGGTCAAAGCATGCAACAAGCCACTTGAAGCGCTCGGGACGAAACAGTCTTCTCATTGTTTTGGATGGAACAACATCCTGCCGCGATGGAGGTGTGGGACATTGTGCGACTCGGCAGCGGGAAAGATTTGGCAACGAATGAACTTCTGACACTTACGGTCGACATGGCAAACTTTCAGACCACCTCACACAACACCAAGCTTAGCTTGCAGAAGATGTGGATCGTGTTCCATGTGCAGATGTGCAAGCTTGAAACTGGAAACAATTAGCCCCGGCTGTTCACATTGTGAGCCAAGGGCTTGTGGTTCGCTTTTTTCATATTTGCTTGCCATGTCGTCCCCCCCCCCTAGAACGCCTACATTGAAGACTTCCGTGCTCGCCTGGGCCACATCCTCGTCTGGGATGGCGTCGGCCATGGCGACAGCAACCATGCAAGGCAGGATCGGGATGGATGACTCAAAAGTATCACGTCGCAAAGCTAAGGGCCATCAGGGCCTGGCAGGCCATGTAGGACATGATAAGTGCAACGATTTCCCACAAGGCAAGAGCCAATTGCTAGCAGCTCATGCACGAAACGTGAAGACGCTGCAGAAGTCAGACATTGTCCGCACGGAGCATGCGGCCATGCCAATCGCACAGAGCTGCCCGATAGCGAGTAGCCAGTTTTATTTGTCAACGCGAGTCTCACCTAATCCATGGCTGCAGTTTGTCTCAGGCTGCATCGTAGATCGTCTTTCTGAACAGACACACATGAATTGCTGCCCGACGTGATGCAGCCAAAGGGTGTTGCCTTGAGGCATGGTTGGGCCAGCTTCGAGCAACAAACAACTGCAAACTTGAACTGAGGATTTCAGGATCCTTCCACCATATCTGCTGCGCGCAACCTGTCTTCCCCAAAGACCAATAGGAAGTGACACAACTCCGGATCCGCGATCAAGAGTGCAGAGGCTCAAGTCACCACATCCAGGCAACTGTCAAAGAATCGGCAATCAGCAACATTCATACTGGGTACCAAAAAATCCAAACAGAACGCATGACGGAGGGGACTTGACAAGCCTGGCCTGTGTGTGAGTCCTCCATGCTCGTGTGACTGTCGGTATCGTGGTTTCGTGACCAATGTGAGATAATGTGAGCATACTGGAATGTGGCAAACAAGGTCACAGTGCCTAGCGCCACAGCGCCAGAGAAATTGCCAGCACGCCAGCGAGACTGCCAGCAACGCGCACCGCTGAGTTGCAGGCAACCTGTGCCAAAATGGTCTTCGATCAAAGCAAGCCTGCCGTATACTCTGTCTGTCACGCGATTGTGGACCTAATGTACAGACATAACGGGCCTAAGCTTGCGCGAGAGAAACACGGCGGCATGCTACGATGGCGCGCCGTGAAGACTGACAAGCAAGATGCGCGAAGTACTGTCAATTTGCAGCACATACACAAAGCCTGGAGCAGATCGGGTGACCGGTGAGATGGAAAATGAGAAATTAGACAAGTCAGAAAATGAGACCGAATCAGAAAACAGGACAGCACGAGTCATAAAGCAAGACAGCATAGCAAGACAGCATGAGCCAAAAAACGGGACAAAAGCAGAATCAAGCGCCTTCAACCTTAGAACCCTGTAACGCCTGAAACCCTGAAAGCACCTAGCAGCCTGACTCCCTAAAACCCTACGTAGTCATTGACCCTACAACCCCTTTCTACCTATGCCCTGAACCCTACTTGTAACCAAGACACTAAACCCTAAAACTGAAAACCTAAACTCTAGAATAGGGGGATCTTTTCATTTTTCGACTTTGGGCTTGTTTGTTTCCGACCCAGGCTTTTCTGCTTTGGACTCAGTCGAGGTTGACTCGCAGTCTCACGTCAGACATGAACTGTGATTAAACAAGAATCTCAGGACTGGGCGTCGCATGACGGAACGGTGTAATGAGCATGATCGCCTCAGTTTGCTTCGAGGTGTTCCAGGTCAGGCAATCGATGTGTTTCACATGCAAATGCCAACAGGGCACACATGGGTTTCCACATAGGAAGAGCTTCCGGTGCCTGATGCGATAAGCAGTACCTGCCACATCTGCCATGTGCATTGTCCTATTCTGGAGTCTGAATAGCCGATCCCGACACTACTGATCTTTGGTTCGGCCAGGAAATTAAAATCTAGCTTGATACTGCCTACAAGTACCGGGAGCTGATGGCAGGTGAGGTGGAGACCCTGGATTGCGTTTTATAGTGATATGGTTGGGGTATCTCCTCTCACGTGCCACCACGAGCACAGGTTTTGGCACAGAAGCTTAAGGTCAGACCACATCGCATCATTCCAATCGAGATCAATCGAGCAGCAGACTCCTTTCGTCAAGAATGTTGGCAGGAAGCCGTGCTAACGATCGCAGTCCCAGCTGCTTCAGTCACTATTGCGCAAACATGGGCTGCGCAGCACCCATCCGGAGGGTCTCTATAAATGCGCACATCGGCTTGTGTTTCACAAGGGAAAGGCATGCGACATTTAGCGAAGCACGCACCTTACTTGCTCCCCTTCGTCTGTCTTGCAGCGCTTGAAGGCCGAACATGCCAGGTCGACGACACGACCTTCAGGGTATCACAAGCCATCATGGCTTGCAGCGGCTGGACGTGGCGGTCCTTGCAGGCAGGCTGGGAGTGCCAGCGGAAGCTATAATATAGTCTAAGGCTTCGGCAACTTTAAGCTTTACAGACACAACATTTGCACAGAGGTATCTGAGCAGGAGAAAAATAAGAGGAAGAGATAGCTATGCAGCGCCTACTGGACCTATGACTGCGAACTAGCTGGGACATCAGATGTCCTGCATGTGGCCAGAACGCAGCACGAAGCCCTCTTCATGGCTGCAGGTGTCCACCACGTACATCGAAGAGGCAAACTGCACAGTCGCGAAATTTTCTCAAATCTCAGGAGCACACCAACCCTGGAAAGTGAAAAACTGTGCCTGGTACCAGCTGGCTATGTTTGAGTTTTGAACCTCGGCAAATCTCCAAAACAAAACAAGGACAATGATTGCATTCGGGTGCACCTATAAGATGTGCGGTGTCCAAGGATTCTGGCACGCCAGGTCAAACCACTTGTTGCTTTCGGACCATGTTCAGACTTGTCCATTCTCTCAGCATCTGAGCGATCATTGCTGGGCACCCGAGTCGCAAGCACACAGGCAGAATGCCGTTTGCCAGCCATCCTTTTTCCTGGGCACAACCTGATGCCAAAGCAGCAATGAGCTGTAGTTGCTGTGTACTGTTCATCCCCAAAGCTGACATGAAGCAGTTGGACCAAGGCTTTGACAACCTCATCTTTCAGCCACGCGGACACTGCCTCAAGCACCGGACGGCAGGGCAAGTTCCCGCACATGCATCTGCCATCTAGAAAACATCCGCCGAGGCCCCAAAGCCTCAGACGTTTGAGCCAAATGGACGTTAAGGGAGGGGGCCATTGTCGACCCCTTTTGTGGGTCCAGTGCCCACGCTTTCGACCGTTTTGCAGGACCTCTGTGGTTTGAGGAAAGGTCGCCATCAGTGTGATTGTGACCTCCTATGGACCTTCTCCTGTTGACCCCCTATGGACCTAGGAATGACCTAGGACGCCATGGACCTCCTATGCCCCCGAAAGACCTGTCAGCGACCTTCGTTCGACCCACATGGTCTCCCTATGCACCTTTCATGGCCGCCGTAGACTCAGCACAGACTGCAGAAATCCCCCCTCTTCAAGAAGCCGTGCAGGGCCAGCGGCGGCGGGCCGCGTTAGCTGTCATATGGAGTGCTGCAGCCTAGGAGCCTTGGCTGCGGTATCCAGGGGCTCATCCGGGACATTTGGATCGTACTCATAGTCGTCCGTCACCTTCCCATGGCAACAAGATGCCATCAGAGGTGCAATCTGCGAGCGTCACTACTTGACCATGCCTGAGCATAAGCGGTAGAAAAAAGGCTGCAGACAACAGCCTGAAGCAGGCGATTACGTCTCGCAGGACCGCCCATAAAGCTTTTGTTCGAGAGAGGCCGTCTGAGAGACTAACATGATCTGAGCTCACATTTGAGTACTCTGATAATCTCAAGTGGTCACAGTCAGCTCGGCTCTCCCACAACCCACCACATGCAGAACAAGACATGTAAGTGAGCCACTGCAGTTCTGAAAAACATCTGATGCCTCGGCAGTACAAAGCAGGACTCGAACAAATGCAGCACTCGACCAGCTACATTCTCAATTAGTTCGAAGAAGGCATGCAGAGGAGAGGCCCGCAACCGCCATGTCTTAGCAGCAGACCCCGAGTCTTTGTCAGGCGTTGGCCGGAGCAGGTCGCATCAAGACTTCCACGGACCACCTCCCCTCGAGCCATGCACGGCCGCAAGCAACATTGCAGATACTGGCAGAACATTGCAGGGCATTGCAGGGCTTTGCAGAGCATTGCTCTCTGCAATGCAGAGCATGGCAAAGCATGGCACCGCAACTCTGCTCTAGAGTTGCTTATAGGGTGATGAGATGTGATGAGGGTGATACATGTCTTGCAGCCCACAGTGATGGCTACTAGTGAGCGAAACAAACGAGATACGGCTGGTGCATGAAGCCTTAACCGAGCCACGTTTAGCAAATCGAGCAAGTGCCTGAGCGATGTTACGGCCATGCTTGTTGCAAATCAGGAATTTCTACTATCAACTTCTAGATTCTTGAAATTAGATGAAATGCATCAAGCTCAACCCCGGTTCTGGTTGCTCACGGTGGTCGGAAATCCAAACGGAAAATATCGGAAACTAGGCTGAAACCCGTGGCTGAACTCCAGGGGTGAGCCCGTAGAAAACCAACCGGTCATATGGAAAACCACACGCAGCTACAGCGGGAACCAAGAACGGAAACAAAGCTATCTTCCCTGACACGAGAAGTACCTCTGCAAAGCAACACACCATGGATATGTGTGTACGGTAACTCTAGCAGGTGCTGCCTCAACCCGAAGAAGTACGCCCTTCTCATTGCCACATATTCCCACCTTGTAGGATAGCCGCATAGCCGCAAGTCATCTTCCCAGAAGTCCCGAAGGACACCTGGGGCCTTGAGCTGAGGGCCTGGTGCGCTTTACGCGTTACAGCCCGTCTTTGGCCTAGTTACCTAGTTTCCGGTACCTTGTTGGCTTCCGTGCTTGGCCTGGGCCCGCAGTTTCCGGTTACACCGGTTACACCGGTTACACCCCAAACAGTTTCTGGTACATCATTCGCGGTTTCTTTCTCTCTCTCGCAACCGGCGACCCGTTCTCGCATACACAATGCTGGGTGACACAACACGCATGTGAAACCAGGAGGACGGAAGGCAAGAAGCTCTCTTGGCATGAAGAAGATGAAGGAGGCAGCGCCGCTCTATTCGAGCAGCCCCAAGTCACTCCTGATCTGCAGGTGCAGCTTCTGCTTCTTCTTCCTGGCATTACCCACCAATTACCCACCAAATCTCACCGGTTTGGCCGAAGTGCCCTACACTCCTCAGCTCCACCACAGACAACTGTCGAGGCGTGTAGGGATCTAGAGATTTTTCGCAGGAGCCTCTACCATACGCAGGAGCGAAAGGTCTAGAAATGGATGCAGATTTGTGGCACCCGTCCTTTGCTCTTCGTCGCTCCTCCTCTTGCACTCTGGCTTCGTGCATGACCTTGCGAACGCACTCGACTCAAGCGACACTTCAGGCGATACTGCGAGCGAGACTCAAGCCTGCTAAGCCGACGCACCAGCGCCCCCACTCTGCAATTTGCTTCAAAAAGTCTGCAAAAGACTGGGGGAAGAGCCCGGAGCCCCAGGAGCTGGCGCCTAAGGACAGTTTGGTCATCTAATACCTGACGATACCTCTCTGTAGCCTATGCCTCTACTTCATTCCGTTTTGTCAATGCTGCTGTCTTCCGCACAGCCCTCGGACTTCGGCTGGGCATGAGCAGCCAGGTTGCCCTGCTCGTAGGCCGAGCGCGCCTCGAGGCGGTCTCTTAGTCCGTTGGCACTCAGTCCGTCAGTCCATCGCTCTCCCTCCTTTCCATGACGCAGCCGTTTCTTACGGCTCAGCCTGCCTCGTGCCCCGACAGGACGCGAAAGGCCTGTCGGGACGACTCGCAACTCCGTCAACCTGCCTTGATGCACAACCCGGCACCTCCATGACCAAGTCCCAGTCCACCTGGTCGTCAGCGTCCTTCAGCTCCTCTTAAAGTCTTAAAGGCTATGGGGCAGCCCTGCAATTTCCTTCCTTACCTCCCCTGGCCGTAACCACTTGACACCCGAACAGCGTGCGACAGGGGCCTCCGACAGCGAGCCATTGGCCTCTCGGCGCTTGTACATCATCCGCTTCGTAAAGAATGCCTGCCGCAGTGCATCCCGTGCATCCCGTATATGGTGGAAGCGCTTCGCTCATAAGCTGACGTCAAAGCCATACAAGGAGTGGCCTGCCAGAGGTCATCTTTGGTCAGGCTTTTGAAGTTGGACTCCTGTGCAAACACGGCACAAACCATTGACCCCTGCCCTACACACCACAGCAGTGTCTTCTGCATCCAGCCCACAGTGCAGAAGCAATGACACTTTTGCATCCGAATGAGATCTGGACTGCAGGGGCTAATCTCAACTTTGCTCAACATTCATGTTTGGGAATGCTTTGAAGCACTCTGAGTCGCTTGAAGTGTTGACCAGCCACACCACACCGACGTATCTTCCAGGGGACACTTAAGAAGTCGCTTCCCAGAGCTGGACGGAGAGCCACAAGAGGGGTTAGAGGGGCTCCCATGGGCTCCCCTGCTGCAGTAGAGATCAAGACGTCCAAGCCTTTTGAGAGATGATCTCTCGTCCGCGAACTTGCCGTAACCACTCTGCATGCTGCTCCTCCTAAGTCCCAGGAGATCTCTTTTCAAGTCTGTTCTCGCCCACGAGCTTGGCCACAACCACTGCCACTGCCACTAGCTGTCTGGCCTGCGAGCCTTCAGCAAGCGGTTCCAGATCAAGCCCCAGAAGGTTCCAGAATCCGATGTCGCAGCACTTTCATATCGCCAGCCTAGCTGAGTCTGGCATTGACGGCAGATCGCGATGCGCCATGCGCATCCCTGGAACCAGGAATCTGCCGAGCAGGCCTCACCCACCGCTTTGACACCTGCCGCCCTTGAAAACTCGCCGATGTGAAACAAATAGCCGGACGGATTGAAGTGTCTGGAGCTCCCCGTGCAGAATCTGAGGGCTGCCACAGTTGATCGACACTGCTTACAAAGCAGAAGTACGTTACCATCGAAGCTTCGGGAAATCTGCCGCTCAAGTCTTGCCCTGGCAAGTTCCATGTCCGAGGAAGCGGACTCCGACACTGTGGAAATCTGTGGGTCCGTCAAAGTATCCCGTCCTGCCGTCATTGCCTGGGTGCAGTCGGTGCAGTCTCCCAACACCCCCAGGTTCACACCGCTGCCAAAATGTTTTAAACAGTGTTTCGCCCATGTGATGCCTACACGGTTCTCTCAACCTAGTTAAGATCTCTGCTGACCCCTCCTTGTTCGATGTAACAAGCGTAGTGGCCACTCTGTCATCATACCAAACAGACCAAGGCCGACGCTGCAAGCACGTCAGCATTCCAAGCCTGTCGCCTGCCGACTGTGGCACACACTTTTGATCCGGGGTCAGCACCGAATGACAAAACAAAAGCTTCAGCTTGGCTTTGTTATAGTATGTTATAGTGTTATAGCAGGTGTAGAAGCTCGCTACTCTATGCCTCTCTCGCACGTGGAACTCGATCGGCTAGCACCAGTGTCGATCAGCTTAACATAGCAACAAAGAGCAAGCAATTGTTGACCCCAGATGCAGCATATCAAAACAGACACTTTTCGAGCCCTTCCGACGTCGTACTGGATTCAGTGCGAACCTTTCACCTTGCCTTCCCTACGAGCTTGACTTGGCCTGATGCTTTTGGAACATTTTGGAACTACCAACATCTACAAACACCGCAGAAGCGCCAAGTGAACTGGGCGGGCCTCCAGATGAACCAGCACTGTGGAGGTCCACGCCATGCCGTGCCTGGCAGTCTGCACCAAGCAGCTTAAGAATGCGTAAGAATACAGAGGAACAAATGTCATTGAACCCTGTTTCTGCAACCGCTGCGGCCCCGACAGCAGCACGAGGAAGCACACAAGACGGCACACAAACAGACAGGCAGGTGCACCTCGCGAATGAGATGGACAGGCCACAACAGCAACAAGATTTTTGAGCCTTCAGGAATATGCTCACGGTTTGCCGATGGCGGACATTGCTGCCTGAGGAGCCGCACAAGCAACATGCATTGGGCGCAAAAATGCCTGGCTCATGAGCTACCTTGGATCCGAGCAGCGGTGCAAGTCATGAGCTGGAGGTAGCGGCCAGATGCCCCGCATGCTGTCTGCTTACGGGACGAAGCATCGTACAATGCAAGCTGCTGAAAAAGACACAGGCGCCACTCCACTATTCATCGCTCACCATGCGTTTGTCCTGCTGTTGAAGGGAGGCTCCTTTACTGCTACGATCACAAATGGCAGCGCGTGCATCACCAGCTCCACGTTTTCAAGAAAGGACCTGAAGGACCCAATGCTCCCGCATGCTCCCGCACAAGTCCTCCAAGCCTAGGATGGAATGGTAGGGCGGCTGCACCCGCGCCTGCCGCCTGCCACAAGCAGGAACATGGTCAATGTCGCATCATGTCGCACCATATTTGCACTGAGCATTGCCTCGTCTTGGAGTAAAAGTATCTCTGGCGCGTGCAGGGCATCATGCAAACCTTCCAGCAGCCATCCCGGGAAAAAAAAACAGAACTGGATGGATTCCGATGGATGTGGAATGTGAAAAAAGAGGCTATCTGCCTGCCAGTCCAACCCCTTGAGGATCTTGGAGGCCTCGGGGCATCTTAGAGTGCATACATCTGCCAAGCGAATTGCAAATCATCCCGTTTCAGCTGGTTGCTGGGCACCATGCGGCTTCTGGTGGAAGCGGAGGACCTACCTGCGGAAACTGTGCAACCAATATCCCAAGAATGACAAGCACCGAAAAAAGAGCTTGTGATGGCTATTTCCTCAAAGCCCATGCTTACCTAGGGTTTCCGGTCGTTCTACTGCGGAGTTTTGAGTGTCAAGGTTTGGGAAAACGATGTGCCCTAGAGCGGTGTGCGGTGAGAAATGGAGGGCCATCGCTAATTGAAAACGGCCGGCCTCACGTTCCTCCTCATCCTCCGAGGGGTCCTCTCGAATCTCAAGAATCTCAAGAGTCTCAATATCTCGCAATGAACTGTTCTTTGACAACGTGGCAGCGAAAACAAACATCAGCCCAATATCATATAAGCTACGGTCACAGAATATCAACATCAACGACGCGTGTGTTGAGCGATATCTGTCCTCTACAGCCTCTGGTGCAGCTGCCTGCCCCTTCTTGCCCATGTGGAATCTGGCTTGCGGAGGTTGGGGATGGGCGCTAAAATTCCTTTCCTGGGGAGTTAGCCAATTACGCCAATGTCTGTGTACACATATACATCACATACATTCATCTAGCACGCATACAGACAGAGAGAGGAGACACACACACACACAACACACCCACACACCCACACACCCACACACCCACACACCCACACACCCACACACCCACACACCCACACAGCCACACACCCACACACCCACACACCCACACACCCACACACCCACACACCCACACACCCACACACCCACACACCCACACACCCACACACCAACACACCCACACACCCACACACCCACACACCCACACACCCACACACCCACACACCCACACACCCACACACACCCACACACACCCACACACCCACACACACCCACACACCCACACACACACACACACACACACACACACACACACACACACACAGACAGACAGACAGACAGACATACAGACAGACAGACAGACAGACACAGACACACACATACACGCACACACCACGCAGCGAAACTGCCACGCACCGACGCAGAAATATTGTTCATCTGTCGATTTCTGCTTACAGACCATCCGTTTGCAGGAAAAACCGTACGAGGCATGACGCAAAGGCTGCTGCACATCTTGTACTCAAAACGGCGCACCATGGGCATTAACATGGCACGGTGCTTTCGCATTGTCACAGAGGAAAAGACCGGAAAACGCAACTCAGCGCAGGGGAGGCCCATGATCAGTTTCGTGAGTTTGTGCCATCCTTGCTTGGGGTGACCAAGGGTTGATTCACGGGTTGCGCCTGCTACGTTCTCCGAGCGTTTCGCTTCTGGACGTCTGCGTCCGCGAAGGGGCATCAACTTTTGAGACGTGCTCCAGATGCAGGGCTCCACCGCCACGCCGCGCGCTCGTTGGCACAAGAAAAGACAAAGCAGCAAAAAATCACAAAAAGAGCAAAAGAAAGGACGACAGAGGAAGCAAAGAGGGAAAATAGGAAAGAACCGAAACTCCGCTGAAAACGCTACGCAGCTCTTTCGGGATCAAGCGGCTGATTCTTGTATATAGAAGAGCGAGAACAAGGCTACGTCCGACCCATGGGTAGGCCTACCGTAGGCCTTTGGGTAGCCTTCGTATAGGCTACCTAGGGCCTAGGGTAGCCTGCCAGTAGGGCGTAGGCCTACGGGTGGCCTACCCACAGGCCTACCATAGGCCTACGGGCAGTCTACCCACAGGCCTACCCGTAGGCCTACCCGTACGAACATTAGCGATGAAAGAAATGGGAGAGCCCAATGTTTAGAATCAAATAATGACAGAGCTTCGGCGCTTGCTCAGAGTTAAGACCCTCTATCAAAACCCTCTATCCTCTATACTTCTTCACATAAATGACAGAGCTTGCCTTGAACTTGATTGATATCATCAAAGTACGCTCGCGCTTGTCTTAGCACTCGTCTCCTCTTAAATTTCTAATTGAACCTAAAGAGCATCCCAGGTCTTCTTGAGACACTAGATGAAACAGAGCATTCGTCTTCTTCTTCTTGACACATGACACACTATTCTGAGTAAGAACTTAAGGAAAGCGCTTCTCTTCCGGAGTAGCAACCAAGAGCAACCGATTCTACGAGGAAGGAAATACACAACTTTAGCCCCGAAGCCTATTCAGAAAGGGTAAGAAACACTCAATACAAGAACTCGTTGGGACACTGATAATGTCTTTGGGCACCCCTCGATACAGGCATTGTCATGCACAGGAGCAACAGTGAACAAAACCCAATCCCATCAACGTTGAGAAATGCCATTGGATGCCTCACACTCACCCGTCTCGGCGCCACCGTCCCTCCCGAAAGGTTTGGGCCAAATCCGTGATACGATCTACATGAGCCTGCAGACCTAGACTCCAAGCTGCGCAGCAAGAAGATGCAAATGCTGCTGTGGCCGGCTCTCTTTTCTGGAAAGCCGGCACGAGTATGGGTGGACTCTTCCTGTGTGGGACAGACCAAAGACTTGCCACGTGAGAAATGGACACCCACGAATCCCGCACAAAAGGCCTGCGTGCGGGCAAGGCAGCTCCACGCCCTTTTTTTGTCGCGCCTCTGAGCCTGCGACTCAATCGCCTTGGTAGCACTCTCTCAGCATTCGTGCGAGCTTCTGATCTTCGTCTGATGGGGGTGGGCAGATGTACCAGTGATGTACTAACATCCGCATCTACACCCTTTCCGCGCAACACCCGGAATGCACAAGCTGTCGTCTGGGCGCCCGGCTTCGCGGCTGCGGTCAGCCATGCGAAATGGGCTCGCGAAGAACGGTGAGACGTGGCTCAAAGCAGACTGACAAGGCCCATGGCGCCCAGCGCACGGGCACCAGGCCTTGCACCAAAAGGGCGGGCTTCCTTCGGAAGCCCGCCCCGAGTTGGTGCATGAAATCTACAACGACCAGCAAAACAAAACAACCTGCAACATGTTGAAGTCTGAGTGTTGGTGGGTATGCCTTGTCAGACCGAGGCCCCTGGCACTTGAGGTGACACTTGGTGACACTGGTTCTTGCTTGCACGTTTTAGATACCATGAAATTATCAGGTCCCCCGACTAGCAATATGTCTAAGATGCACAAGCAGCAATGCCTCCTACAATGGCGTTGGAAAAGGTGAAACTCACAGCAGTCAAGCACTGCACACCTGCCGGACATGATTGAGAGAATACCCACCTGGATACCCATCTGAGATGAGAGCTATGCACAGCTATGCTATAGAGCACTATGCCTCAGCTGATTGCATCGGGTGTAGCGGCCCCTGCCCTCGACATCGCTCGACCCTACTCTTTCAGCCTTCAGCATGTTGCATTCCCAACATCTTCCAATCATGTTCCAATCCGTGGATACTCCGAACCAAGTGTTTGGCATAGTCGACATCGGTGAGTACCAAAGTCGTCCGTGAAGCGACCCAAGTCTAAAACACCATCGAATGAGACTGAGCGTGGGGAAAACTTTTTCGTTGTGAGAAGAGACGGAGAGCCCAAGCCGGAAATGAGAGGCGCTTTCACTTTCGATTTCTTCAGCTGGGTGCTTTCACAAGGGCGTGCCGGGTGTGCAGTTTGTTTGGGAGATAGGAGAAGTGGGAAAACTAGGAGAGACTTAAGCCGCAAATCTGGCGGCAGCATGCTAAAAGCCATGACCTCTAAAAACGGACTCTCGTGTCTGGCCCGAAGAACAACACCCGAATTCCAGAACAGTTGCATAAGATCGGCTTAAGTAAAAAAATCGCATCGAGGTTGTTCGCAGCGCAGGACTCCAAAAAGAGTTCGCGCAAGGAATGGAGCACTTACTCAAAACGATGAGCTGAGGTTCTGGTTTTTGGAGGCCTCCGAAGCCATTTTGGCAGGTGGAGGGCTCTAGAGCCTCTTAATGCCGTTCGCTCACTGCCTTCCGTTTATGCAGTGTTGTCAGGGGCAGAAGTATTTGCGGTTTACGCAGCTGTCGGGCAAGTTCATGGGGTTCATGCCCTCGGGTTTTTGGGTCGGCGCCTTAGCAGTAGCAGTGCCCTCGTCGTCGCTGACTACAGCGTTCACAATTGCAATGGAGTTAAACTGTGGGCCTAGTAGTCGATGGAACCAGCGCCAGAACCCCTGAGCGTCGGAAAGAGATTCGAGAAAAGAATCTGCAGCATCCATGAAGACCTCTGAAAGTTCTAGGGTGCTTGGACAATGCTCGGACAAGGTGACTCCAATTCCCTCCTCGGCGGCGCATTGACTGAGCGGATGTTGAACTTGGCCTGCCGAGCTCTGAGCGCTTCTGAGCGCTTCTGAGGGCATGGGCCTGCCCTGACTGCCCAGCCTTCCAAAAAGGCGAGTCACTGGAGATCTTCTCCTGCCGCTAATGCTCGCAAGCACTCGCAAGGACTCGAAAGGACTTGCAAGGACTTGCGAGACTCGGGAACACTTACGAGGACGGGTGGCTCAATAGCTCCTTGGTCTGCTTCTCCATCGTCAATCGGAGGTCTTCCAAATCATTTTCCTTTTCAGCGCAAAGGGTGTCACACTAATTGTCTCACGAAGAACCATCGAGAATCCAGAGTCTGTTCTCACGTCCCCTGGCCTTCTTGATGGTTGCCTTGATGGCGTCGCATCTGTCGTAGATTTCTTTGATCTGCTGCTCATACATGTCCTGCGATACCGTGTGCCGCCAACAACGTGAACTAGAAGCATGTTTAAGGAATTACCCCCGTCCTTCTGCTGCTGGAGTTCCAGCAACTGTTTCATGCAGGAATCCACCTGTGCAAACACGTATCGGCAAGCTAAGAAACAGCTCCACATGACTCCTTTTTCCCTCACCTCCTTCTTCATCAGGTCCCTGGTTTTCTGAGCACAATTGTTTGGCAAAGTCGCCTGAAAACAAACGCAGGTCATTCAAATGGCAGTTGCCATGTCAAGTGCATGGACTCTCCTGGCGGTGCTCCGCTGTCAGCAACGCTTTGTACGTATTTCTCCACCTTGTCCCACAGCGCATGGCTTCCGGAAAGGTGCAAGATCCAATTCTCGGGACTGCGCGTATAGTCAATGATCTGCTGGTCGTAGTGCAACCGAATGAGTTTCTGCGACATCAAGGCGCACTCCTGCAAGCCCAATGAAGTCGATGAGTGGCTTCAGCTCACGCAACACCATGACTAGGGCTGTCGTCTTATCCTCCTTCGCCACCCCTCTACAATTCTCATCCTTATCGTACTGTTCACTCCCTCTTGGAGTCCAGGCAGTCTGCAAGCCCCTCGTCCCTTGAAAAAATGTTTGGGATTTTTAGGGCCTGCATGGCCTTAGCCTTACACCGCCCTGGGCCACGTTGCTCTCGCTTGTGTGCACAAAGCCACACAAGCTCATGCAACGAAACTGATCGCAGCTGACCTTTACTCGGGCATCTCTGCTTATCTCCCTCTTGCCTTTTCCCGCTAAACGGTGACCCGGCCTTGATATACCGCGGATCATCTATATCGATCATACCTGTGAGAACAGCCACACTACGGCCACACACTACGGCCACACTCCGGCCACACTGCACTCTGCACTCTACCTGCACTCACAAGTCTCACATGCACATATATGCACATTGCCAATTGGTGCAAGGCACAGCCTCAAGCACATTTGCTGTGATTATAACGTCTGCCGAGCTTCTGTATCCATACTTCTCTTTGCCGAACATCTTCGGCAACGGCCAATTGATCTGACTGTAATCCTTTGCAGAGACGTGCAGAAAGAAAAGGGTGGGGGGTGGAGGTTCCGAACTTACAAGCGTTAGACCGGCCTCTGCTAGCCATCCATGGAGGTTGCCCGTGCTGCTTGGCAACTTCCTGAACAACACAGCTCGAAGCAGGCAACCACTGAACAAGTCAGAACAACAGCAAGCACCCCCGGTTGTCTCGAGCACCCATTGGCATGCTCGAATACATGCTTGTTCAGGCCTGAATTTCGTAAGGCCCGTAACGTTGAGATACTTCGGAAGCTTCGGCATCTCAATGTCCTACGGGTAGCGCAAGAATGTGAAGCAGCATATTGCAGCACAGCCGAAGACGAGAGAGAAATCTTTTTGATTCTTCTTGAATCAAATACTCAGACACGGACTGCAGCCATTGGGCTTGTGATCGTAGCCTCCAGCAGGTTTCGCGATGCACGGATCACAAAAATGGGTAGTGCCGGATGCTCACCCAGTGCCTGCCCGGACTTCTGCAACGTCCCGCTGCTGAAGCTCTTTTTCATCGTGCCTGTGCTCCTCGATTCAGCAGTGGTCCGCACAATATCTTTCCAAATCGACCAAGTTGATCTGACACTGCTGAGAGGGTAGCTGCGGCGACAGAGCCTGCGGCGACATTGCCGCCTTGATTCACAGTCCACGAGGAAGAACATTAGTCACGCACAGGAGGCGAGCATGTGCACACGGGCCTTTTGATTCGGCCTCAAACACCAAGAACCTCCTACAGACCGTTCTGAACCAGCCACGTGCAGCAAATCAAGGAACATGAAGTTGCAGCATTTGCAGCTTGGTGGCTCTGAAACCCTTTTGAAGGCTACCCAACATACTGGTGTCGCACGTCACGTACCCGAGCTGTGGACGATTGAGTACAATGCAGTGTGCACCAAATGTGCACCGTCCACTTTCTGCAGTGGTTACAAACCCACTCTGGTGCACTTACAGCCAATCACTATGAAATGCCTCCGATGTAGACATCATATTTTTGAAGCCAAGGGCGAAACCACCTCTAGACTGATGAAGCACAAACTTTAGCGCATGACAGCTCTCCGCCTGTATTGCCCCTATCACATTGGGGCTGATTGAAAGGATTCGGGGTGGCCCTTTGTCCCAAAGCTGAAATTGACACCCGCGGATCCCAACAAAAGGCTCACGGGCAAGACGGCTTCCGCGCATTTTTCTCGTGCCTCTGAGCCTGCGACTCAATCGCCTTGGTAGCACTCTCGTTCGTCTGATGGGATGGGCAGATGTACCAACGCCAACGCGCTGACTGCACAATCTGTCGTCTGGGTGCCCGGCTTCGCGGCTGCGGTCAGCCATGCGAAATGGGCTCGCGAAGAACGGTGAGACGTGGCTCTAAGCAGACTGACAAGGCACGTGGCGCCCAGCGCATGGGCCTCACACCAAGGGGCGGGTTTCCTTCGGAAGCCCGCCCCGAGCTGATGGCGAACATACTATCTTTCAAACTCGCTGGTTGTGTTGAATGCGCTGTTAAGACTCACAAAAGACGTATGCACCTTATCAGAATGCATCTACTCCTGGTGAAAGCGGGCAATGGTGAGACTGGTTCCAAGTGAACACTACGCCAACACTAGGCAAAGTCTTTCTTGTGTCTTAGAGATGTACTCGAAGAAGCAGTGAGCAACAGCATGGATCACAGTCAGTGTTGTACGACTGCAGAACGACTGCATATTGGACCGAAAGGCCCTAGTGACCCTACTGGGAATGGGGAACGCTGAGAGCTTCGCGGCATGCGGACAGCATGGAACAGACGAAAGTCGAGCGACTTTAATTCCAGCCCTAGCCCTAGCGGTTCTGGATGTTCTGGCCCTGTTCTGGTGTTTAGAGGTTCTGGAAGGTACGGGGCTGCTGTTGGGTTGGAAACCCCTTAGGCCCTACATCGGCTCAAGAGGCCGAAGTCTAGTAAGGTGTTGGCAGGGAACTGGTCACTGCGTCCGTCGCACTCCACCAATTCCAGCTGTGCGGGAAAATCTATTCTCGGCAGCTGCAACTGTGGAAACTGCGTCTGCCTGCGCCAGTGCGTTGTAAAGTCTCTGGTGCCAATCTGGACAGACATTCGTCGCCTCTGCCGTTCATCCCCAGGCCGTTCGTGGCAGTGTCGCCTCTGCCTGGCACCGAGAACGCGCATGAAGCTCAGTCTGGTGACAAAGTCTGGTGACAGTCGTGTGCTGTGTGAACAATCGAGCTGCCTTTATCGGATCTGCAGATGGAGAGCCCGGCCTGAGCGAGATAGCGACTAGGGACGCTGTATCTGATTCTAGCACGTTTTCCGCTGCTACTCGCCAAACACGCCAAACATGCCGTGCATGATAACATCAACATGGCACATGTTGATACTGCCTGGCATGGCTCTAGCACGTTGATGCGAGCGAGGTTTCACATTTGAAGCTTCACATCTATCTATGCGTTTCACATCTACGCGAACGAGGCTTCACATTGCTTCGAGCAAGGTTTCACGTGAGAGGCGGGGGGGGGGCTCACAATCTGGATCCAGAAGCGCAATGCATAAACAAACTCCTTCTTTATTTCTCAGCTGATGTACCGACTTGTCTGCATGCAATATTGCAGAACTTCGCGACGGAAGCTTGGGTTGCATTGGACCCACTCGGGTTGCAAACTTGCGGCTCGACGAACCGGTGCACTTTGTTCTGACAATGGACCGCCTCTTGCCACATGATCTCGCTGTCTGCCACTTCAAGCTGCCTGAAACCAGCACTCGAAAACTGCGGAAATTGTCATACGAAGACGTAGAAATTTTGTTCCTCGCGTTTATTTGGATTTCCCGACTTCCCCAGCAGCTATAACACAGCTTAACACAGCTCTGTCTCCGAACCTCCTTTGTGTAGATCTCGAGCACAGAAGCAGTTGAAGCTTCTTGAAGTTTCTGGAATGCTTTTAGCCCTTCTCTTTTTTTGGCCCTTTGGAGGAGCTCCATCCCCCAAGCTTCCCTGCTCAGATTTAGTCTGCGACACCGTTGAGTGATGCTCACACCGGCTCTGGTCCAAGAATGTTCAAGACATGCTGTCAAAAAGAACTTGTTGCGGAGGCTAACAGTGATCTCTGGAGCTGTGAGGACATCTTCCGCCGGACTCATAACGGGCACAAGCTCTCTGGGCAGGGCCCGGACGGTCTGGCAGTTTGGACCGGCACCTGTTCTTCACGAAATCCAGAAGAAATCCAGGAGCTGGACCATTCGATCAATAAGGTCTTCTGCGTGGTTGGCCATATTGTTGCGCCCTTCTCGTTTTTTCCGCAGAACTCTGGTTGGCACGAAGCGACAGGCTTGCTCCGCGGGCCGATACGCCAAGTTTCGCTTCAAGACCTGCAGACGGAGAGGTTAAGAGGCGATCCTGCAAGCCCCCTCAGTTTCCTACGAAGACAATGCTCAAGACTAAGCTTGCACCCTTCCTTTGAACCTTTTCATTTAAACATAAGGATGGCTCCGACAGATTTCGGCAGAGGTCAGAGGACTGCTCTGGCGAAGTTTCCCAGAGCCCTGTCGCCGAAAAGCCCGAAAACAAATCTAACCCGAACTTGACTTGATTTTACCCCAGAACAAAGCTGCAGCATCGGCCTCGACCCCTCAAAGCCCAAGCCCAGGTGAACGCAAACACAAATGCAAGCTCGGGAAGTTAGGAACGAGAACTGGCCCAAAGCAAACTGGCCGAGTCGTCTCTACGGAGCATCGAATGCTGCATTCATCAACAAGCGCGCAGAAAGCGCGACCTTGCCGAGCCCTGCAGTGAAGTTAAGAACTGGGCTTGTGAATGTCCGGAAGGGAGACACTGCCGGTATCAGCTTTGTGGAGGGTCCGCGTCCTGGCATCATGACACCAACCTTCCTTTTTGGGGCGGCTGGAAAGCAAAAACAAAAACATGGCCCTGCCTTCTGAGGGTCGAGGTCCTCTCCGAATCCACGCCTTAGCGCAGGGCTTTTTGACGTCCTGGAGCGATGGTGAACGACCCGACTTGTCTGCACTCACCAAGGTGGCAGCTTTTCTTCAGGCTTGTTTCAAGCTGGTGCGCGAAGGTGCGGAACATCTGCGGCCCATCGACTTGACTCTCGACATCTGTGCTGTGTCACACTGACAATACAGATGATGCATAGCCGCTGATAGCCATTGCACCTGGTGCACTCCAGTGAGCTGCTGGCGCTTCGCTTCAATGCGTGCATGGTACCTAGCAACCAGTTGTTGCTTCAGAAATCCCATTCGAGGACTCCAAACATTTTACGAAGAGCCGTGGTGCTTGGCACGGATGAGAACTTGCTCGATCCAACCCTGCTCCGACCCTCCGACACTCCCACACTCGGAAATTGAACTTCAATCACAAACTCAGCTGGCTTCACGCCAGCTCACGTCACGCCAATGTCAGATGGTACGAGATGCTAGGAGGTGGGAAATACGCTGCACACATTGTCTGCGCACTTCTGGAGCGTCACCTCCACTCTGGTATCGAGCCTGCAAAGCACGGCTTACCGAAGTTGCCAGGAGCTACAGGAGCTACAGGAGCTACAGGAGCTACAGGAGCTACAGCTGCCGGTCTCTGGAGCTGAGGCTATCTGAAGCTGCTCATGCTGCTCCTTCGCAACTGCTCACAACTGCCTCCAGTTATGGAAGGTCTCCATGAGGAGGGACTGCTCCGAGTAACTGCAAGATGCGGAGTGTTGATGAATGTCGACCGGGTAGCGTGGCGGCTAGACTCTGCTAGACTTCACTACGAAAAGGGGCGGCGCACAACTGAACTTTTTCCATCGCAGCCTTTGCCACGGCTTTCCTGTTCGATTCGACCCGCGAATCGAACCGCTCGCCACAGTTGGATCAAGGCTTGCATCATGCGACTTGTATCACGTGACTTGTTCTGGCAGACTTGGCTCTGTCGTTGGCTGTCCTCGCGTCGCCATAGACCTGGGGATGCCACAATGGCCATGTGCCAGCCGTGTGCCGGCTGTATGTGCCAAGGCTGGCATCATCGCCAAGCGAACGAATGCCCAAAAAATGTGCCACATGCAAGCCAGGAACGGCCGTCTGCTTCGCATTCTCTTGCACTATTCTTTCCAACTCTGCCTCAGTGTACTCTCAGTGTTCTCGCAGCTTCTCGCCCCTGCAGCTTCAGCCCAGATCATTGGCAAAAAGTTGAGCTCTCGACTTCCTTCTTCAGGTCAAGCACTTGAGACTTCCAGCAACCAAGAGCCTTTTCCAATGTGAATGTGTGATCTCTGTGGGCCCTGGAGAAAAACCGAGGAATCTGAGAGATGGTGGTGGGGTATCGCAGGTCAACGCATGTCAAGACTCCTTGGCCCTGCCTGAGTCAAGAGTCCGGTCTCGGTACCGCCGAGGGCCATTTTCAGCACCTGCACAAGTGTGAGGAGGGTGATTCCGGAAATGTGCCAACATGTGTGGCAAACAGGCTGACACCTCTTGCCCCAAGGTCAACATTCATGCACTTGAAGCAACATGCAAGCACCCATCCGAGCCTTCATGGAAGCTTCCGACTTGCCCTGAGCCAGACTCGCACTGCCCCAGAGCGACCCCCCTCAAACCCGAAACATCCTTAAGCCTAGGAAAAGCAGAAGAAGCGCGAGCCTTTAGAAACGACTGCAAGCGGGCTTTGGCATCAGCCAGGACATCACGCATCGTCTGGCTTTCCGGGTGATTCAGGCAATGACATGTCGGCTGGACCCATGTGTAGCAATGCAAACCAAATCACGCCAAACAGGTTGGGCAGACGCCCTGCTTCTTGCTGTCCTCAACCTCTGCAACCCAGCCTGGGAAAGATGGAGAGACAGAGAAATCAGGTCTCGGCTGCGGCAGCCTCTGGGCGCAGCCTCTGGGCAGCCGCAATGAGCCACAAGAGCCAACAAGGCCGCAACACTGCACACACTGTCCCAGCAGTGACAGATCTCGGGCAGCATTCATGCGCTCCATGACCTCGCGCTACCACGAATCACTACGAATCACTAGATGCCCCAGCCACAGATACCAACATGGTCACAGCTGCTGTTAAAGACGTCACGTCAAGCGACCCTCTTCGTGGTCTCCTTCTGAGCACCTTGAGCAGAGGCGAGCTTGCAGCTCAGCTCTTCAACCTGCAGTTTGTGGGCTCGCATCCAAAAAGCCGCTATATACGAAAAGATGTGACAACATGTTTACATGTGCGAAACACGCGTGAACGGGGGCGACTTTTGCCGATTGAGCCTGGCCAGCCAAAGCATCGGACTCCTTCTGGTCGATGATGACTGTATACCTTGATGACCACGGTGAATACAGCTTGCAACTATATGCAGAGTTTCATTCAGGGTGGCTGCAAGTGGTGCTCCAAAATGAGGTCAGAGCCAAAGGTTGAGGACTTCAGCAACCAAGTCTACCTCTTTCACAGCCGCCTCAGCTCCACCATGCTCCACATCCACCCTTTCCACCAACCTACACGCCAACCTACACACCAGCCTACACTCTAGCGTACACACGAATCTACATCAGCCTTCTTGGCGAGGTAGCTGCGGACGTTCGCCAGCGAGGACTGCCTCCCAAGCTTGTCCAAGCTTGTCCAAGCTTGGCCACATTCCCCGAAAGCCAAAAGGGAAGAGCTTCCCACATCGCACCCAGCATTCCCCGTGACTGCCCAATGCCGCGCTTACACTGCCTGTAGTCGACGAGTCGCTGCTGGACATCGTCTAGCTGCTCCTAGCACGCAGCTTCACACTCCCGACACCTTCAGGAAAGAGTTACAACACCGAACTGCTAAGTGGCCCTGCCTCGAACTCCCTGGCAATGGAGCCCTCCTGAACATGTGCATCTGGAGCTATGGCAACAACTTCAGGGAAAGATGCGACTGGCCAAGCAGGCTCCACTGATCTTCTCCCCTATCCTGACCGCCCGGCCTGCTTTGCACGCCTCATGCAAGAAAGCCAGCCTTGAAAGCCTGAGCGTGAGGCAAGTACAAACAATGGCAAGGGCTGGAATGCTCGAACTTGGGTCTGCCTGCCTGTGTACTTAGGCGCCAACACGCTAGCTTTGTTTGCTGGGTCATCCCGGACACAAAGTTCATGCAAACCTCAGCACTGACTCGAGTCCGCAGCGAGATTTCACTGGCTTATACTGGCTTCAGGCACTGCACCTTGCTGGACTTTTCCTTGTGCTCGTCCCGCTGATGCTGGAGCTGTGCCTGCGGGTTCACGCATTCAGCCCTGCTTTTTCTTTCATGCAGGCATGGAGGCAACTCATGTTTAGGCCTGAAGCGTGGCGAGTTTCTTCCTAGCAGCCATGGCATCTTCCTGCCAGAAGGGCAAGGTTGCAGGAAGCAAGAGTGATGCGGCTGCAGGAAGAACCTACTGAACAACCCCAACGACGGACGTGGCCGTTTGAGACACCGATGGCGACTACACGACCATTTCTCTTGCTGCCTTTCCTTGAGGTCGTGCCAACGCGTCCAGTTTGTGGTTCATGCAAGTTTCCTGCTACCTTCCGCGGGTTGGGAGCAAGGTCTCGCGCTTTCTTTTCTTCTTGGTGATTCTTGAGCTCATCACTTCGAAAAGTCCTGGAGTAAGACGTGCTGATTCGAAGGGGTAGCGCAGCCAACTGCTGCTTCTTCTGAGGGCGGCGAAACAAACGAAACAAGACGCAGACACGACGTCTCTGCTTCTTCTTCTTCTTATTCTTCTTCTTCTTCTTCTTCTTCTTCTTCTTCTTCTTCTTCTTCTTCTTCTTCTTCTTCTTCTTCTTCTTCTTCTTCTTCTTCGTCTTCGTCTTCTTATTCTTCTTCTTATTATTCTTCTTCTTCTTCTTCTTCTTCTTCTTCTTCTTCTTCTTCTTCTTCTTCTTCTTCTTCTTCTTCTTCTTCTTCTTCTTCTTCTTCTTCTTCTTCTTCTTCTTCTTCTTCTTCTTCGTCTTCTTCTTCTTCTTCTTCTTCTTCTTCGTCTTCTTCTGCCTCTCCTTCTGCTTCTGCTCACGCCTTGGGGTCCCCCGGATGGGAACGCGGCCACGACTCTCCGACTCTTTCTTCCTCGCATGCGGAAGTCCTGGCCGCGGATTAACCGGGCCATCTGCTCATCTGCTTCTCGAACCCACGCCTCTGCACTCAAGTAGCTTCTGTCGCAGATTCCATATGATCTGTGATTGCTTTGGCTTTCCGTTGGCCTCATACTCCTGCATCTGCATCGAGGCCTGTCCGGAAAGCTGAGACTGACACTGATAAGAAAGCTGCCCCGACCCGGCCCGGCCTCATTGCCTGCCTGGACCACAGCCATCCTGCCAGATGTTGAAGCGGCTTTCTTCATCTTTCTTCCCATACATCCAGTCATTGAGTCATTGGCTCATCTCATGGCATACACACCAAGTCGTGTCAGCTCGGTTCGGGATGGTCCTGAGGATGTGCTGGGTGACTCCAGTGCTGTCGGCATCATCGAGGGCGCTGGCGACCTGGCGCAAGTGCGACGCCACTACATTGTCACGTTCAAGGAAGGTGCCTGAGCGGCCTGGGCTGGGACGTGCAGTCTCCCGATCCCTCTTGAGTGGTGCTCAACTGAGATACAGACTTTGTCTGGGGCACCATCTTCCAATCCGCTTCGCACCCGCATAGCCGTGGAGACCAAGAGCTGACGCGCAATCCAACAGCTAGGCGCTGCCATCGCAGCAATCTCCCAGTCTCTAAGCTGGCCTGCAGCTGGAGGAAAAACTGCTGGAACTGCTCGTTGGACTCTTGCGGCATCTTATTCACCTGGTCTGAAGAGGTGGCAAAGCTATGATTGAGCTGTACCACGCTGAATACGCACCGCCAGCAGGGAGTGAGGCAGGATGGGCACTGCGCCAAGGCCGGCACTAAGGCTGCGATCTGCTGCTCCTGCTCCATGGAAGCGATCCGCTGCACCTCTACCAGAAAAAAACTGAGACAATAACGGAGGAAGAGAGACAGAGCCAGAGAGAGAGACAAGAGAGGGAGAGAGACTGGAGAGAGAAATGATTTCTCCGTGCTGCCCAGGCAGGTGATGTATGGCCCCCGTCCAGCCTCATCCTCAGTGAGCTCGACACCGTACCTGAAAGAAATGTCCATGGAAGATCATGGAGGGCCCCAAATGCTTGAGCTGTCGTCCTGTCTGGCGCTTAACTAGAGTCACCAGAGGCCGTTGTCCCCAGCCCGTGCGCATTCTTGCCGGGGTCAGAATCAAAGCTCCTACATCTTACTTTCAGGAGACACCAACCTGAGTCCGGATAACCACAGTGAGGAACATACCTTTCTACCCCAAACCCAACCAATTAACAGACCTCACCAAAACCCCTCGAAAACAACGCCAAGACCACACTACCACACTCTTCCACTTTTTCAATGCCGCTCTCTGTGCCCTGGTAACAGTCTAGTCGGCGCAGCATGTCTGCGATAGCACACTTCACAGCACCCGTGCACAAGAAGGGATCGGGGCATCTTGGGGCAAGCAATGGGTTACTCGGGTTCAGAAGCACCTTGGCGAAGTCAGCCTTCTGCGTGGGTTTGGGCTCTGCTTCTCTTCTCTGCTCTCACGCACAGCATTGTCCGATGCAGCCAACGGACTGCTCCATCAGGGCGATAGCTGCAGAGAGTGACTGCACTTGGCCGGTCCTGGGTGTACACGTGTGTACACATTTTGGGTTTCAGGACGTTTTACGTACAAAGTTCCGGTCAGTGACTGGGCAACACGGTCCTGTTCCAGGCAGTAGACAAGGTCTTATGCAGCACTTTGAGATGCCGTTGCTCCAGCATCTGGCGGACCGTTTGTCAGTAGGGACAGCACAAAATGATTATGCCCAGTGCCAACCTGATCTGCAATGTATCTACTTGCCATCTTCATGCCGACGCTCAGGTTAATGTGCTTGTCGGCCTGGCAACCAGCACCAACTCAAGCAAAACACATGCGCTTCCCACAATCCGCTGACCCCAGCCAACGAGCCCCTGTGTTGAGCACAAGCCTGCCCCAAAGAACAGCCGGAGCATTTTCAGAGCTTTTTAGAGGTGTTTCATGTGTCTGTCACGATGCGTAGCTGGGGCCTGCTGAGCCGACTCTAAGATCCACAACGGTTTTACTGCTCAGACGAGCCCCCCGACACATGGAGATCTCTCGAGCTCGGATGAGAAAGTTGGGAAGAAGGGGATGGCAACATGCAACAACCGCAGCGTCGCCACGTCGCGCTCAACGTTTGAACGGAAATCTCAAGCGCTTCCAAGCGAAGCTCATGAAGCTCATACTACGCTGCAGCAGAGGAACGAGGAAAGAATAAGAAAGAGCAAACTAATGTTTACGGGTGGAAGCCTTCTTATGTAAGCAAGAAACCAGCCCTTAAACAAACGCCTCCCCAAGTGATTAAGTTGAGGGGGCAGTGTTGTTTTCTGGAAACCTGCCTTAGCAGACTTGAAAAAGGCTCGCTCAAAAGAGGAACAAGATATCACGATGGTGGGCGATGAAGGGCGATGATGGCAGCAAGCTTCTGATGGCGCATTGTGGGGATTTGTGGGGTCTGCAGTATGGCAGCGAGCCCGGTTTGATTCGTTGGAGCTCCAGCTTGGACTCAGCAATTCTTGCACTGTGCGAGCCTCATCAGGCAGCATTGTCGCTTCAGAAGCTCCTGTAAGTGATCTAAAGGCGTAGGTCAAAACTGCTGCTCCACGCAGCAGAACAGAAATGCAAGGAGCAACTTTTATCTGGTGGATGTGAAACATGCAGCGTGCACCGTGCCACATCGTGCAACATCTGACGTATCGGAGGAGCACGTGAAGCACAGTGAAGCGCAGGCCAGAAGCCCAGAACAAGCGCGATATTCGCTTCAGGAGCTCCTGCCCTGCATTTGCCATCATCCTCGGGGTTCAACCATGTGCCAAAATGGGTGAATCCATGTCAATCCTTTGCACAGCTTGTGACAGCTCTTAAGCCGTGGTTAAGCTGCATGCACACATTTGATGCAAGTTGGAGGTCACCAAGACCGCCGACCTGGGCATTCAGTGCGCGCAGATGCTTCCAGAACCTTGTTTGGTAGCAATCCCCCAAAGAAGTTCGAACAAAGTCGAGCACACGCAAACCTACACGAGGTGCCCGCTTGCATGGGCCGGCAAAGGCCAGAGCCCGGGATCCTCCATTTGCCCCTTTGAGCCCGGAGGTGCGGCGGATTGACCTTGAAAAGCCTTGTAATGTTAGGACATGTTCGGAACACCAGGGCCAGCAAGCGCCATCAAGAGCACAACGCTGCCAAGCTGGCAAACCGGAAGCTGGCGCAATCACAGCGCACGCTGGTTTTTGTCGGCTTTCATGCATCACATCACTGAAGGTCAGCATGAGAGCTGGAGTAGAGCTGCTATCACAGCACCGCTCACCGGACTGGCACCTGGCACAGGCGGAAAGTCAGCCAGGGTTTCAGCTCAACCCCCTGTAAAAAGGCAGTTTCGTCAACGGATTGCATGACCTCAAAGATAAGCTCACGCTCAGTTTTCACCATGCTCATCCATGCTCTACAGACACTGGCACAACCCAGGTATGCTCATCGACCTGCAAAGCAAGTGTGCTTCGCCTCGGGCAGTCGAAGATTTACAGCTCCGCCGGTCAGCGCGGTGAACAACGTGTGGTCCTGCCTGGGAGGGCACTGCAGGGGCCAGCTGTCATCTACCCCATGTCCAAGAAACCGAAGCGCACAACTTGAAGGACGTTTTGGGCCAGGATGCGACAAGAAGGAAAAGAAGACAGTAGAGGCTACTAGAAGCACAAGCTCAACTTCGTATCACGTCGCCTTGTGAACCGACTGACTAACCGCCATGCCCTGCAGTTCAAGTCACCCTTCAACACTGATTGGCAAGACTGATCAGACAGTACCATTGAGGATGTACTTTGTCGGCACTCCCAAGCTGGACATAAGGACATAAGGACATAAGGACATAAGGACATAAGGGATACTTCTCATACTTCTCTCCAAGTAATGAATGACCTTCGCATGCACCCAACCGTGAGAAGGCATCAGTGACCTGCGACGAAATTAGAACGCAGGCAGAGACGAAGTTTACGGTATGAACGAACCTTGAACAACTTAGAGATCGAGCCTAAGCACAATGGTTGCGAGAATTGGGGTGGGGGTTGTGACCGTTGTCGGTAGAAAACGAAAGCACCAGGAAGGGATCGCGTGACCAAAAAGGCTCGGAGGCTAGGAGGCCATTCCACGGAATCTCGAAACCCTAAAGAGAGACCCACCGGGACCCAGAGCTCCCTTCCAGGGCCAGAGCCAGCTTCTCGCTGAATCGGACCAGTACTGCACCAGAACGTTTGTCGCATACTTGCTGGCCTCAAGTGCAAGGTAGAGTTTTTGGCAAGGGCTACTGACTTCCGTGCACCCACTCAACTGAGCAAGAGGGAGGGTTTGCAAGCGAGTCAAACGTTTGTTTCTTGGAATGGAAAAGCGCGGGAAATGCGAGGGGAGAAGGAGACGGGGAGGGTGGGCGAGAGGCAGGGACGGCACTCACGGAACTCACTCGCTTTCGGTGCCTCGGTGCTCTGGTCCAGGCGGATGCAGCGCGGTTCTGCCGAGCCGACGGCCAGCCGCCCTAAGTTGGCTTACTGGACGCAGCATGAGATTCCGAAGCTCAGGTCACGTACACTCCTGACACAGAGCTGTCTGCTGAGCTGAGGAGCGTGCCGATTGTCGCAAAGCCTCCGGCAGGCACATCCACCTGCCAATGCTGTAGTTATATGATTTATACGAGTCTTTTAAGCAAGCCTCATGAAGAAGCCTGGTCGGTCAGCCAATTGAAACCGATCTGGCAGGTCTCACCTGCAAGGGACTTGCGCAAGTTTTCGGAGGTCCTAGATGTGGTGGCAGTCATGAGCCTGAGGACGGGCATGGAACACCGGTTTCCCAAGGTCCACTGGTTGCCTTTACGGGTAAAATGGGTAAACATGCTCACAGCGTACGCCGCAATCTCAGTGCATTTGCCTGCCTACTCCTGACATCACCGTACATCTTGAAAGGATGCCTCAAAAGCATCAGCAGGGGGTCCAGCCGGTCGAACGTACTGCGGCCTTGGCAGGTCAAATCTGCCCAGGGGTCTCGCCCCCAGCCATGATGCGGCTCGCGGTCTATCAACGAACTTTGTCTCTACAGGGTATTGAAGCGGAAATCCGAAGCTTCTGCCCGCCCATCAAGCATTCAGCACATTTGCCGTGGTATCATTGCGTCCCGTCTTGCTACGAAAGGTCAACAATCCAGCTGCTACCTGAAGGTACTTTTCATTCAACGCTACTGGAAGCTTGGCTTTGCACGCAGAGAATGCGCTGCCATCATACCGCAAGCCGTTTCCTGCGTGCCAAATCTCAGGTACTAAACATTGCTAAGCCACAAGAGAGCCAACAGTCCAGCCCCCATTACTGCGAAGCCATTTGATTGTAACTTGCAAGTTGCCTTGAAGACTTCGGAAAGGTCGAGCCTCCCAATGTCACATCATCCGTTTTCTGCATGCTACCAAGAGATTCATGCTCATCCCCGATGGGGAACTCCCTTTGCTTGAGGACCAGCATCGATCTCAGTAGCATGAGATAGCATGAGTGCGTTTAACCGGCCAAAGTCCTGATACGCATTGAATACGAGACTCTTTCAACGAGTGCACCATCTCATTCACAAGAATTGAAGTCACCGCAGTCCACAAGCTTGATGCCTCTCAAGTAGGGGGGTCCCAGGCGCACACGCCCGCGCGTCCAAGGTGCACGGAGCACTCGGGGGATCTCGGGGGAGTCCAGGGCGCGCGCGGGGTCCAGTTTAGTACGCACAAGCCAATGTTTTCGAGGCCGTCTTGGAGGCTTCGGGGTCCGTTTAGTATGCACAGGCCAGTGCTTTCGAGGCCTCCGGAAGCCTCGAGAAGGGGGTCTTGGAAGCTTTTTCCGGCTCAGCACCTTTAAGGGCCTAAGGTTTGCCACGCAATGTGACCTTTCAGGGTTTACGGCCTGGCACCCCACATGAGTTTTAAGGGCTTAAGGTTTACCACTCAATGTGACCTCCTGGGGTTGAGGGTTTCAGGATCCGGGGCTTGCCACCCGACATCTTCTGTTTAGGGCTTAGGGTTTGCCATCCAATATGACCCTTACAGTCCAGGGTTTGCCACCCATCATCTTCTTTTAGGTTTTTGGCTATTCTTTGGCTTAAAACCTTTTGAGATTCAGGGCTTGCCACCCAACATGACCTTTAGCCGCTTAGGATTTGCCATCCAACATGAGCTTCTAGGGTTTAGGACTCGCCATCCAATCTGACCTTTTGGGGCTTAGGGCTTGCCAGACCTTTCAGGGTCCAGTGCTTGCCACCCAGCATCTTCTGTTCGGGCGTAGGGCTTGCCACCCACCATGTTTTTTGAGGGTCTTGGTTCACAGGGTTTGGGCTTTGGCTTCAGACATTTTCGTAACATGACCTTTTGGGTTTAACGCTTGCCACCCAACATGACCTTTTAGGGTCTAGAGCTTTACAATCTAGAAAAAGAATCCCGTCTGCAGGGGGGGGGTACCCCCACCCCCCGAATTCTTGAGTTAGGGGGTGGGCCATGCGATACCTGCCTTTGAAGTACAGGTTGTCGAGAACAGAAATTGGACATGTTGCATGGCACGCAACCGGTGGGCATTTTCTAGCAAGGTCTTCCGGGTAACCCTTTGGAGCTTGCAGGCTTTCATCCCAGCCTTTCACAGTTTTCCCAGGCCCCAGCCAAGGTCCCCCACCCAGACCTGCCGGCCCAAAAACACTCTCTGGCTTCCGCACCCTGTGCCACAACCCCTGCGCGCACCTTGGATACAAAGCACGCGTGCACCTTGGACCCCGTGCCCATGCCTCTATACTTGTCGTACAGGCTGCGTCAGAGTGAAAGACAATCTCGTTCACGACCTCAGCAAAAAGACAACTTGTCAAACCTCTCACCGCACGGATGCCCGAAAGCACAGCGCCAGACCCAGGAGTCAATTGCATCCCGGCCGACCTGGAATGCATCCCAACACATAATGCTGCATATCCATGCATCCTCAGCAGACAGCTCATGTAGATTATGCATTTAAATTCACTGAAGCACTTACCAGCCGCCACTTGGACGATGTCACAGCAGCCTGAGCTATCCAAGACCTTCGGATCGACACGCGCGTCAGAACTCGCTCAAAAGCACTCGCACCACCTAAAACGATCGCCGCATGACCATTTAGGGCATTCAGGCCTAATGGGCAAAATTGACGGCTTATCATTGGAAAGTTGCCGAGCCTCCAGAAGCTCAGAAGCAGCAACCGCTGCATGCACCGTGCCAAGCATGGGATGGCCAGCTTCTTGTTGCTTTATGTGGTACTACAAGGTCTTGTCAAGCCTTTAGAGTCCTATGGCTCTCACCTCCAGTCACGAAACTTGCAAACCTTGTGACAGCGCTGCTGCTTGTTGGCTACTACTTGCATTCGCTCATGTCTCTTCTTTTGCGAACCGACAATCAAACACCTGGATTCTTCGAGACCTAGCAGTCAATGCCTCTGTTTTCCTCCAGCATCGTCCTGCTATCCGAGATCAGGGGACACTGCCACCGCTTGTGAGCATTTAGCTCACGGACCGTTTGCAATGATTCAGCCGCCTAGAAGAAATAGCCGATCGCAAAAGCAAAACCCTAGTATGGAATCTTGGCTCGATTTGCTGGATTTAACCTCCAGACCTGGATCGCGACCCCTCGTGCCGGCATTCATGGAACCTCACTCCAAGCCTGCAGCTGTCGATCAAATTGCATATGCAAACTACAAGTAGGAGTGAGAAGAAATTCTGCTGCAGAGCCTGGGTGTGTCAGAGTGCAAAGATGGACCGAGACTTGTCCAGCGATCCTGGACATGCCAGCCACATGCCAGCAAGGCTCTCCTTGTAGCTTTCTCACTCAGCAGATTCAGCAGTAAAGAGCCAAAGTCAGTACCTAGCCTCCCTTCTTCTCCCTCCATATCGACTTGATCTTATCTCGAGTCTCAATTGGCAACAGGTCCAGGAGCATCTGAGTAGCCGTTTTGCCGTCTTCGTTTTCTTGTCCCATGAGCTTCTCCGCTTCGTCCCTCTCGAACAGGATCTCGCAAATCGACGTATGATGGCCATTGATGGCGATATGGAACACATTTTCTCCCACTCTGTCTTTGCATCTTATGTCTGCTTGGGCTTCGAGCAGAAGTTTTAAAGCCTGGGTTCGGCCAGCTCCAGCCGCCCTCAGGAGCGCCACACCGCCGCTTCGGTCCTTGCAATTGACCTTGGCGCCTGCGTCGACCAGGATTCGGATTACATCGTCGTGGCCCTTCGAGGCGGCAAAATGCATAGCAGTGGCGCCAGAAGACGTTGCGGCATCGCAGTCAGCACATGCTTCTGTGAGGCGGGTACAAAGCGATGCCGAGCCACGGCTGGCTGCAGAATGCAGCGGCGTCCAGTCCTCGAGCAATACGAGCAACGACGAGCTCACCCTGTTGCGATCTATCACAAGTTCCAGACTGACGGACATGCTCTACTTCTCACATCATTGCCGTGCTATTCCGGTCCTCCGCATCCTCCGTATTTGGGTTTGCACGTAGCTCAAGCAAATATGCTACAATCTGCTCGTGCCCCGCAGCACACGCTCGATGCAATGCAGTCCTGTTTTGATCAAAGAACCATCCCCCAGACATCTGCAACTTCACAAAAAACTATGCTCTAAAAATTCACCTCGGCTTTCAGCCGAGAAGCGTCTAGAACAAGCAGACCAGGATCCCGTCTCCTTCCCCCCTTCCCAGCCCTTTCCCCCACAATTGTTTTTAGTGACGCGCCCCCCCTCTTGGATGAGCCGCAGACCGATGCTGTGGGCTGTCCCGCCATCGGCGGTTCCTACAGAGGCGGCGCCCAAAAATGATCAAAAATGTAAGAAACTGGAATGCCAACATTGTTTGGGACGCCTTCATGGGACCTTCCCTGGGCCTTCTCCTGGGACCCCCCCCAAAAGACCCCCCCTCGGACCCCCCTTTAAACTTTTCTGGGACTTTCCCTGACACATCCCCTAAAACCTTATGAGCCTGCCAGACCTGCGAAAGGCTTTTCGAGTTTCTTGGCCTTGGGCTGGCCCGGTTGCCGAGGCGGCGCATGCAAATGTTTACAATCATGCCCCAGGATCGAGTTGTTCATGGCCTTTTTGACACCACGTCCTCCTGTCTTCATCTCTTGCCTTCAGGCACTTGCTGACATCGCTCGCCTCTTTCGCTTCCAAAGCTGCTTTCACAGCATCCAGGTCTCCACTCTGGGCATGAGCCAAGAACGGATCCAAATCCATTGCGCCGGGCAAGCTCTGAGATGTCAGCAGTTCCAATGGTAGGCTTGTCGAAATTCGTAGCTGCTATTTACGTGCGCTTGCCAGTCCGACAACTGCTTGGCTGAACTTCCCGGAACCCTCACCCGATGTGCATGCACACAGAGGTCACATATGATGCGTCCACACATGCGTGTATGTGCTGTCCTGTGTCTATATATATATATATATGTATGTATGTAGCTATGTATGTATGTATATATATATATATACGCTAGTACATGTACATATACACACATGGATATGGTCCACCCCCTCAACATGGACAAACCCAGTATCTTTCCAGTCTTTAAAGACCTTATGCGTTCCGGTAAAAAAAATATCTGCATCGTAAGAAAAAAGTACGCAAAGAGGTGAGGATTGATATTTGTTTATAGCCTATACGGAGGGCACCCACTGTAAAACAAACGTATGACTCGTTTCTCTGCATGCCATTGTAATGGCCATTCCCAAGCATTGTCGATGTCTTCAGTGACTATTGAGTCCTTGCTGTGCAACTTTCATTGGTTATTGAGTCCTTACCTCTACAATGCTACTGCCAACACCCAAATACCCAAAAAGCCACAGAGCCAAACTTGCCCGGAGATACTCCTGTCACTCAGACCTACTTGTTCTATGTATGTTTGTCGTATATACGGAATTTGGCAAGCCAAAATGTTCATAAGACAGAAAGGAAAGTGCACGGTGCGGCCTGACGCTTTTAAGGGTCCCTTTGAAAGGGCTTTCATACGTGATGGGGATGTTTTTCACAAGCATGTGTTTGATCAGGGAGGGGGGTGCTGGGGGGGAGGGCAAAACCATCTAACAAACGAAGGGCAAAAACAACAAAACAAACCCCGCGGGTGGGGAGGGCGGGAACAGATGTAAGCATTACACTTCCCCATCCCCAAAAGAGCTAGCAAAATATAGTCAGCAGTGCTTAAGCCGAGGCGAGGCGGGGGTGGGAGTGAGGCGTAGGGCCCGAGGCCCATTGCAGCGCGGGCATGGGAGGGGGCAAAAAGTTTGCTTGGGAGACTATGCCAGCGCAGACCCCAAACAGATTTAAGGTTGACACGAAGGAATACGAGAAGGTTTGACAGGCTTGCACAGCTATCAGAAACATGCACAGACAGACGTCATGAACAATTAACGCAACAGAAAACCCCAAGAATGCATATGTATATATATACACATATATATATATATATATCGATTTATTTATTAGTCAATTTTTACTTGTATAGGAAACGTCGGCTCAAATCGAAGAAGATCCTCAAAACATCAGCGATTGAGTTTGGGATTCAAAACCCACTCTGCTGCGTTTAGGGTTGAATGAAGTTTGCTGGGACTCCAAAACATACTCCATCTTCTACCTTCGGGCCCGGCTTTTGATGAAAAGCATTGAGCCCATTGAGCTGTCAAAACTAAAAATATTGGGGTCAACATGACATGCTTTGAACAAAGAAGAGATCCTTTGTAGGGAGAGGAACCATATGTAGACGCAGATACTTATATATATATATATAGGTAGATAGATATAGATAGATATATACACACAGATCTAGATATTGTTGATTGTTTAGGTAGTCAGTTTTGACGATATTTGTGTTTCTATTTGCATGTGTATGTATATTGTATTTGTATTGATATTTACATACCTTTTATTCTTGATGTGTGCTTGCGTCTGTCCTGTCACTCAGAAGCGCGCTGCAGAAGAGACTCCATTAAAACGGCGGGCTTTTTATGTACTTGCGGCGCCCCGCACCAAAAAAAGCCCTGAAGCTCCAAGAAGGCTTTGTCGAATGTCTGAGCAAGGCAAGGCCAAAGAGCCCACAGCTAACACCGGCTAAGTGCAGCAAAATCGAAGCCATGTCAACTAGTAAAGAGTCAAGAAACACAAAAGCTCAAGCTCAGCACCTTGAACCCTCCTGTCCGACTCTGCTTGAAGCACGCCCAGGTCACAGACTAAGTCTGACCTTGGGACCCTTGCATAAACCCAGCAATCCTCATTGGCGTTCAGTAGCTTTTGCTTACTGCAATGTTTCGCAGATCGGTCTGGCTAGGGTTGCTGAAGAAGCTTCTGGTAACAAGTGTTCCCAGTTCCGAATGTTGGAACTACTGGTGAGCTCCTTCGCACCCAAAGCATCGCTGGTTCTAGACAAAAAGTGCAAGCTGAGGCTTAGCACATAAATTATGAATGCTGTGTCCCCACGGAGTCAACCACAAATCTTTCTGCCATGTGACAGCCATCGGGAACAGCCATTCCAAGAGGAGAATCCAGCGACAGCCAGCAACATGCTTGGCTCATCTCTGCACAGAGCTCGCCTCATGTAAGCTACGAAGCTACGGAGGGCCCCGGGTCCATTAAAGAGGCTCACACCAGGGTTCGCATTGGGTCCGGTGTCTTCTGGTTGTTGAACTTGTAGAGGGAGCTCAAGGTCTTCCATCCAAGCTTCAGGTCGCCCACAGGATCCTGGGCTCACGCCATGCAACGCCACGTGCAACAACCCTTACAAACACTTGCCATTCCTACCCTGCTATACCGCGCTTACACTTTTGTCTCGTACAGAAACGAGAGCGATTGGATGTGGTACAGTGCAGCAGGACACTTGTAGGACATGCGATGCGTACCCTTGATTAATCTTGATGAAGCAGGGCCGGGTCAGGTCACCAGGGGGGCCCGTGAGGCTTCAGGCCACGAAGCCTCCACATCTCTCAAAAACGGCCCAGGCCCATTGAGTCATTGAGTGGGACAACACCAAGTCTTACCAAAAGGCGCACGGCACTTACAGCAAACAGTGCCTACACCTTCGCGAGCACTGTCCAAGCATGTCCAAGCGAGATGCGTTACCCTGCACGGTCTTGTACAGGTACGAGTCGAAGGTTACCTTCTGCACGTACTCCTCCTCGCAGAGCTCCACGAAACTTTCCCTAGCAGCATCGCTGGTGTAGAAGACCTTCTGGAGCAGGTCCAGCACGAGGTACGTGGGCCCATACTTGGAATCCCACTCGCGGATGTGCTCCATGAGGTCCGCCTCATCGATCATGCGAACCCCGTTCTTCGAGTTCTTGACGATGGTCTCCGCACACATCCGTCCACTCTTGGCGGCAAAGTAGATGCCTTCACCGGAGCACTTGGTCACGTATCCAGCCGCATCACCGACCAGGATCGCCCTGTCCTTCACGCGCCACGGCCTCGGGTGCTCAGGAATGGGGTGCGCCTCCACTCGGATGATCTCACCGCCATCGATGCGAACGGCTGCTCTGTCACGGATGCCCTGCTGGTACTTCTGAATGCCCTTCTTGTCCACAACCGTTCCGGTTCCGACGGCGACGTGATCGCACTTCGGGAAGACCCACGCGTAGAAGTCGGGGGAAACGTCGTCGCCGACGTACATCTCGGCTCGATCCTTGTAGTAGTCCATCTTGTTCTCCGGGATGCGCATGCGCTCCTGGAAGGCAATGGCATACTCATAATCCCCCGCCTCAATGTCCTTGGCAACGCGGCTGTTGGCCCCATCCGCGCCAATCACAACATCGACTTCCAGCGTCTTCTTCACCCCCTTGCGTGCGTTGCCCGCTTCCTCGGCATAGTCGTTGAACGTGAGGACGTACGGGTCATCTTTTTGCTGAGGGAGGGTCATACCCATGAAGAGCCCGTTGATGAGCGTGGCGCCGTTCTTCTTGGCCCGCTGCCTGAGGAAGTCATCAAGCACCTCGCGGCGAACCATGCCGATGAACTCGTCGTCCTTCAGCGTCTGACCAATCTGGACTTCCTTGTTTGTGGGTGAGATCATCGTCATCTTTCGGACCTGCCGATCCACAATGTCCTTGGGAAGGCCGAACTCGTCGATCATGCACAGCGGAATCGCACCACCGCACGGCTTGCAGTTGTCCAACTTGCGCTCGATCAGGTAAGTCTCGATTCCCTCCTCAGCAAGGGCGTCTGCGCAGCTGGCACCTGCGGGGCCTCCACCGATCACTGCCACTCGGAGCTTGCGGCCTTCAGGGAGGGTCGCACCCGCGCAGACAATCACCTTTGCGTTCGCCAACGAACGAGGCATGCGCTGCATCTTGACGTTGCTGCCCTTGGCCAGGGCCGCACGGTGCTTGCGCCTTTGGCTTGCTGCGGCCACGGCACCCAGCGCGGCGACGCCAGCCACGGCGCAAGCCGAGGGCGAGGACAACGTGGACGGTGCCCGAGGTGCTGGCGCCTCGCCGGCAGCGCCGCGCAAGGACTGGACCCTCTCCACCGGGGCCGAGCTGGCCGAGGAAAGTGCCACGAAAGCGGACATGGCGGTCGCAGAGGCCCCTGAAGCAAAACTGTAGCCTACGCTAAGCCGAGCAACTGCGAGGGACAAACCAGCTTGTTCTGCTAGATGGCGAAAGTGCACAGACTCATACGTGTCAAGCTCATCGAAACACATCTTTGGTCTCTGCCCTGTGATCGCCGGTGCCGGTTTGGATCGGTGCGGCTGGTTTTAGCCACAACCTTCCTTCGCTTAAGAAGCATTGAGAAGCTAACCGGAGAATCCAGAAGCAAGATGATGATGCAAATTGAAGCAAGCCTGCCCGCAAACATGGACGGCTGCCAATAAAAAAATCCAGCGCCCAGGCAAGCTACGAAGCTACGGAGGGCCCCGGGTCCATTAAAGAGGCTCACACCAGGGTTCGCATTGGGTCCGGTGTCTTCTGGTTGTTGAACTTGTAGAGGGAGCTCAAGGTCTTCCATCCAAGCTTCAGGTCGCCCACAGGATCCTGGGCTCACGCCATGCAACGCCACGTGCAACAACCCTTACAAACACTTGCCATTCCTACCCTGCTATACCGCGCTTACACTTTTGTCTCGTACAGAAACGAGAGCGATTGGATGTGGTACAGTGCAGCAGGACACTTGTAGGACATGCGATGCGTACCCTTGATTAATCTTGATGAAGCAGGGCCGGGTCAGGTCACCAGGGGGGCCCGTGAGGCTTCAGGCCACGAAGCCTCCACATCTCTCAAAAACGGCCCAGGCCCATTGAGTCATTGAGTGGGACAACACCAAGTCTTACCAAAAGGCGCACGGCACTTACAGCAAACAGTGCCTACACCTTCGCGAGCACTGTCCAAGCATGTCCAAGCGAGATGCGTTACCCTGCACGGTCTTGTACAGGTACGAGTCGAAGGTTACCTTCTGCACGTACTCCTCCTCGCAGAGCTCCACGAAACTTTCCCTAGCAGCATCGCTGGTGTAGAAGACCTTCTGGAGCAGGTCCAGCACGAGGTACGTGGGCCCATACTTGGAATCCCACTCGCGGATGTGCTCCATGAGGTCCGCCTCATCGATCATGCGAACCCCGTTCTTCGAGTTCTTGACGATGGTCTCCGCACACATCCGTCCACTCTTGGCGGCAAAGTAGATGCCTTCACCGGAGCACTTGGTCACGTATCCAGCCGCATCACCGACCAGGATCGCCCTGTCCTTCACGCGCCATGGCCTCGGGTGCTCAGGAATGGGGTGCGCCTCCACTCGGATGATCTCACCGCCATCGATGCGAACGGCTGCTCTGTCACGGATGCCCTGCTGGTACTTCTGAATGCCCTTCTTGTCCACAACCGTTCCGGTTCCGACGGCGACGTGATCGCACTTCGGGAAGACCCACGCGTAGAAGTCGGGGGAAACGTCGTCGCCGACGTACATCTCGGCTCGATCCTTGTAGTAGTCCATCTTGTTCTCCGGGATGCGCATGCGCTCCTGGAAGGCAATGGCATACTCATAATCCCCCGCCTCAATGTCCTTGGCAACGCGGCTGTTGGCCCCATCCGCGCCAATCACAACATCGACTTCCAGCGTCTTCTTCACCCCCTTGCGTGCGTTGCCCGCTTCCTCGGCATAGTCGTTGAACGTGAGGACGTACGGGTCATCTTTTTGCTGAGGGAGGGTCATACCCATGAAGAGCCCGTTGATGAGCGTGGCGCCGTTCTTCTTGGCCCGCTGCCTGAGGAAGTCATCAAGCACCTCGCGGCGAACCATGCCGATGAACTCGTCGTCCTTCAGCGTCTGACCAATCTGGACTTCCTTGTTTGTGGGTGAGATCATCGTCATCTTTCGGACCTGCCGATCCACAATGTCCTTGGGAAGGCCGAACTCGTCGATCATGCACAGCGGAATCGCACCACCGCACGGCTTGCAGTTGTCCAACTTGCGCTCGATCAGGTAAGTCTCGATTCCCTCCTCAGCAAGGGCGTCTGCGCAGCTGGCACCTGCGGGGCCTCCACCGATCACTGCCACTCGGAGCTTGCGGCCTTCAGGGAGGGTCGCACCCGCGCAGACAATCACCTTTGCGTTCGCCAACGAACGAGGCATGCGCTGCATCTTGACGTTGCTGCCCTTGGCCAGGGCCGCACGGTGCTTGCGCCTTTGGCTTGCTGCGGCCACGGCACCCAGCGCGGCGACGCCAGCCACGGCGCAAGCCGAGGGCGAGGACAACGTGGACGGTGCCCGAGGTGCTGGCGCCTCGCCGGCAGCGCCGCGCAAGGACTGGACCCTCTCCACCGGGGCCGAGCTGGCCGAGGAAAGTGCCACGAAAGCGGACATGGCGGTCGCAGAGGCCCCTGAAGCAAAACT
The DNA here is from genome assembly GCA_905221605.1 of Symbiodinium natans. Lineage (NCBI taxonomy): Eukaryota > Dinophyceae > Suessiales > Symbiodiniaceae > Symbiodinium > Symbiodinium natans. The sequence continues at coordinate 355,118 of CAJNDS010000879.1, read as the reverse complement.
GTAGCCTACGCTAAGCCGAGCTACTGCGAAGGGAACGCTTCTCAAGAAACTGATGCAGAAGCTGACATCTTCTCAAGACAAAACAAAGGCCAGTCTTGACCCATGGCGCTTGCATTATTTGTGCTTCGCAGGCAGGGCAAACTGGTCACTGAACGCAGCATGGGCACCCTGTGCTTGCGCGATCTACGCACCGAAAGCACGCCGACACCCTGCTCCCATTCTGCCAACTGGAACGGCTCCAACTCAAGCCAGAGCCCAGCTCACGAGCACACGAGCGCAGCTGCTCACTCGTAATAATCGTCTGGCGTTGAGCCGACGTTGATCTCAGACAGGGTGGCCATGGGCTTGAAGTTCGTGAAGAATCAGCTGCCGAGAGGGGCAGCGTCAAGGCTCAGATGAAGTGCTTCTTTTCGTAGTATCGCATCCTGTTGAAGAACATGGCGCCAAGGACCGAGACGCAAACGACCTGGCAACCATCTGAATCGACAGAGAAGGGGAGGGAGAGCGATAGAGACAGTCAGAAAGCAAGAAAGAAAGAGGCATAGAGAGGGCGATTTGTATGAAATCCTGTTGCTGCGCTGCATCAGTGCAAGCTACATTCTAGCCCTTTCTGGAGCCTCGGGTGGTGCTCTAGCCATGTGATGCTTTGAAGATCATTTTGGGCACAAGCAGCGACCCAGCCACTCTCCTCCAGACCTTGCATGCTCTTTCCAGCATCTTCTACGGCCAGCCCCTTCAAAACCAGCAGGGAGCGCAATCAACACGAAGAGCAGCTGGCTCTGCGAACTGCCTTCCGTGGCCGCTATCTCTCTGGCCCCCCCGAAACTTTTGCAAATCGAAACAGTATGACAGTATGATCGAGATGTGTTAAAGGCATCTCAAGAATTTGGAGCCTGCAGCAGCATAGTCCTTGACCGTTTGTGATTGATCCACAACAGTTTGGACCTGGGCTTCAAAACGCAGATGCCAACACCGCACCGAAGTGGAACCCCCAGCCTTCTGCTTGGCATCTGTCGAAGCCATCCTCTTGCTTTGGATGTCCTCCGACTGCGAACCCAAATCCTTTTATAAGCGGCTCAATTTTGCCATATTTTTTCCTATCTCATTCTCTCATCAGGGCACCTTCAGCTTTGAGGCTGCCTGCTGCGCTTGTTGGAGCGCCGCCTCGTGCACCTCCTGCACACGCATGTCTTGCCTTCATTACCTCTTCATCAGTACTTGTGACTACATGCCTTCAACAAGTGAATGTCACCCCCAATACCTCAAAAATTCCACTTCTCCTGCTCCTGTGACCCCCATACCTTATTTCGGCCCCGGGCCCCCCCGGCCCTGGCCCTTTGCAAGGTCGGCGGCAGTGGCAGTGGCATCAGCCCTTACATCCGGCATCCCCGGCCCCCGCAGCCCGTGGTCCAGGGCGGAGGCCGCGTCGCTCTAAAGCGCTAGCTTTATGGGGCCAGCGCCCGTGCCGCCGACCCCGCCCCAAATTCTTCCAAATTCGGGCGGGGCCGTTTGGGAGGCCTTCAAAACGGCAACATGCGGTGGTGCGAAAAGCACGAGAACCTCGTAAAATCCATGGGTTTTTGAAAACCGAGGCCCCCAAACACCCGCAGCACCCCATTAAACCCTCCCCAGGGCGAAACCAGATTTTTCAAGGTTTGCAGGGGGTTTACCGGAAGCCCAAAACCAGGGGAGCATCATGAGCATCAGCAGCCCTTGCCCGCGGACCCAAAAACGCTGCAAAACGCTGAAATCGCTGCAAATACCGTGTTGCTTATGAAGTTTTTCACGCACGCCTCCGACCCCATGTTGCCTTTGACCCGCCCCAAAGTGAGCATCATCGAAACCCATGTCCGGGGGGGAGGGTCTGCTGATGCTGCTGATGCGTGGGGGTCGGGGGCAGCAGCGTGGCTTCGTGGGCCTTCGGGCCAACGCATCATCGACCCTACCTTTTCACATCGGGCGTGCACCAGGGCGAAACCAGATTTCTCAAGGTTTGCAGGGGGTCTACCGGAAGCCCAAAACCAGGGGAGCATCATGAGCATCAGCAGCCCTTGCCCGCGGACCCAAAAACGCTGCAAAACGCTGAAATCTCTACAAACACCATGTTTTTTTCAGAAGTTTTTCACGCACGCCTCCGACCCCCACCCGTGTTACCCTTGACCCGCCGCAAAGCGAGCATTATCGGAACCCATGTTGGTCTGCTGATGCTCTGATGCGCGGGGTGGGGACGCATCATCGACCTATCGCTTCTCCGGTGGCTTCGTGGGCCCGAAGAAGGCCCACGGCCCAAAGACCCAGCTGATGCTCATGATGCTTGTGTGGGGCGGTCCCTAAGAGGAGAAAACCTCGTAAACATCAAGTGTTTTTTGGTTCCGCCGGCACGGCTTCATGCCCACAAAACGAGAAAGAGAAAGACAAAGAGAAAGAGAAAGAGAAAGAGAAGGAGAAAGAGAAGGAGAAAGAGAAAGAGAAAGAGAAAGAGAAAGAGGAGCAAGAGGAGAAAGAGAAGAAAGAGAATAAAGAGAAATGGAAAGAGAAAGAGAAAGACGGAAGAGGGAGCAGGGATAGAGAAAGAGAAGAGAGAAGAAAGAGAGGAGAGGGATAAGAGAGAGAAGAGAGAGAGCAGACACAGAAGAGGGAGAAGAGAGGAAGAGAGAGAGAAAAGAATAACAAAAGAGAGAGCAGAAAGAGAGGAGAGAGCAGAAAGAGAGGAGAGAGAAGAGAGAGAAAACATTCAGCTAACCAACAAGAACAACAAGCTTCATCTGCTTCATCCATGGCAAACTCTACATGTTTGCAAGACCCTTGCAGGTACAAGGAATACCTTAAAGAGGGCTTGTAAGCATGTCCAGGACAAGAGAAGCACTCCACTCTCGACTGGCCGCGATTGCTCCGTGCACAGGCAAAGGCTTTGCTACGCAATGCTTGTCGCTGGAAAACATTAGGCTCAGCCTTCGGAAAGTGACAGAATAAAGAAAATGAATAATGTGTTAAGATAATGCAGCGTTGACGAGCTTCTATGCCGTGGGGCTGGCAGCTTTGAAGGTCTACACTCTCACTCCTCTTTCAGCTCTTGCATCCTCTGCATCACACCTACCTCTCAGAGTGTCGGCCTTGCCCATCGTCAGCAAGGTCTTCACCTTGCCAAGGTGGTTCTTGATGGCCTGGCCATATCACCCAGCTCATGCATGCAAAGGCTGGTTGACACTTCATGTACGAATGAATGCTTTTGCCTGAGATATCCGTGGCAGATGGCACCCTTTTCTCAAAACATGTACGAAGAGTTCAGGCAGCATGCCCGCCTACCCTTGCGCAAACCTGAAATGGCATGAAATGACCTTGTCAAGCCGTCCCCACCTCCGCATGAAGCTGGCCATCCTCTGGAGACCAAGCCTGTGCAAGGCAAAGTCAATGCCACAAAGCAAGAATCGCAAAGCGGCAGCAAAGCGGCCAAGTCGGCCAACGTACACATAAGCGGCGATTTCATGCCCAGCCGTCGGCACGAGGACGCGGCGCTTTTTTGCTTGCGGCCGGGCTCAAGTGCATCCTGACCTGTGTCATACACCTGCGTGGTTTGACGAAGTGGTGCAGGAGCTCACCTTCAGTGTGTGCAAAACTAGGCGGGCTAAGCATGGCCGACATCCAATATCCAATGCACAGCTACGACGTTAAAACAAGAGCTAGAAGAAGAGTACCGAGTCGCCGGTCTCGAGGTCCCAGAGGTCAACGTTGTAATCCCAGGAAGCGGTCGCAATGCGCTTCGCGTCCCAATCGGCATCGATGGCGATGGTCATCTCGTGCTTGCAATCAATGGAGGACTCCCACACGGGTGTCCCACCCTTCAGATTCCAGATCTTCACAAGTCCATCATCCGAACCGGTAGCAACTCTGCCGCTTGATACATCCATGCTCAGGCCTCGAGTTCAATCCCAACATCAAAGGGCCGCTCTTCAACTCTTGGAGGATAAGGTGTGGTAAATAATCAGAACCGCCATGACTCATCTCAAATCAAGGCCCAAGTCTCAGTTCGGATTGTGACCAGGGGTCTCACATAATGTTAGCTGACGATAATTCCTGCCACGGTAGAGACTCAACAACACTAGTTTGCGCACAGGATATCCGTAGCCCTCACTCTATAGGTCCCTAATCCCCCATCATCATTGCAATTTTCGAATCAGGTCCTTAAGTCCCAAAGAAAGAACTTGTATTCATTCGCTGTTGATGCTGCCACGTAGTTCTCGAAGTCCACATAGAGGGAACTGCCTCGTACTGGGCAAAGCCGCGCCATTGCGCGAGCTGCACTCTTTCTCAACTGGAACATTGAAATGAGCAAACTTTGCTTTACAACATTTTACAACCGCATCCAGACCCACAAACGAGGTCACGCTATCCTAATCTCAACTAGTTTTCCAAACTCGAGGCATATACGCCAGGGCGCCTACAGGAGCTGGACGCTGCCGAGGCGCAATTGGCATTGTGGCCAACAAACTTGTGAATGAGTTTTGCCGAGCGCAGGTCCTGGGTTCAAAAGCGAAGAGGTCCAGGCAAAGCAGTCAAGACAGTGGCATGGGCGGACGAATTTACGAAGTGCATTGCCCATTGCCGTGGGACCAGGTCCATGATCATGGAGTCATTCGGTTGTGGGGAGGAGGGGGCGGTGAAGCAAGAGACCATAGAGGCAGGAGCGCGACTGCAAAGGTCTCTGTTTGTTAGGGTTGCATCCGCATGCATCCGCCCTCAGCCGGCTTTTCGCCAGCGACACAAGCGAGCCAGCCTTGATGCTTCCCGTGACCTTCCCTCACTCGCAGTCGATACGGGCTTAACACGTCATTGGCTCTCCCTTCACAAGAACCACCCCCACAAGCCAGAGTCGATTCTGTCCGAAGTCTGGGGACTCCCCACAACCCATAAATGAGATGTCAACATGTCGAGAAATGCGGGGTATCGCACAAAGCTCGGCATCGGGGGGGGGGGGACTTTGCACTGCGCCGCCAAATAACGAAATTGACAACTTGTCACTCCTTGCCATGACTATATCAACCCTTTGAATGCCAGCTGAAGCTCATAAAGGTGCACGAAGCTGTCCCAGGAGCAAGATACAGCAAATCTGGCATCCCAGTCCACACGCACGCCCTGCAGCCCCCAGCGCAGCCAAGCACTTAATCGAGGAATATCGAGAGCATCACAACTCCTACTGAGAGCACAGAGCACTCCATGCCACTCGTACTGCTATGTACCGTGCCCTTGCGAGGAATGTTGCCCCTGGTTGCAGACTTGGCCTTGCAATGATCGGTATGGATAGGCAAAGACCTGAGCGGTGACTCCGAGCTTCAGATATGCTTATACAGGTGCTCAGCAGAAGTTGACAAAAACAAGTCGGCCCCGTCATCCCTGTCCTCCTCAGTCGAGTGACAAGATGAACTCTTCGCTCCGCATATCCAAGAGCTTGACGTAACCGAAGTTAGTTCCAGCAGCTGCCATTTCGTGTGAAATCTTGGCATCCTTGTAACACACTGTGGACACCACAAGAAATGTCGACCATTTGCCTCTAGATAAACTTAGCGATCCAGAGAACCTATGCACGAGTGCTGATGGGGCTTACAAGGGGTCACAAAGAACTGAAAAGAATCAACAACCTTAACATGAGAGGATCAGCACGCAATGAACCATGCTCAAGTTCACAAGATGCTTCCAGGAGGCAATGCACAAGAAGCCCTGCGACTCTGTGTGCTTGTCGCGAAATGTTCCCTGGATCTTATCCTGCAGAAGACAGGGCAAACAAACGGCCATCCGACCTCTGACAACAGGTTCCACGTGCTTCGCACATGCATATGCAGACATGTGCAGCCATGTACAGCCACATGCTGCCCGGAGTTTTTGATGCTGGCAGTGCCTGCCCGAAACTGTAGAGTGCTATCTTGTTGTCAAGACCACAGGTAACCGCCTGCATGGTCTGCCTCGGTTCTTGTGCATGTGCCGATGCACGGAAACCTAGACTGAGGAAACGGCATGTCTTTGATTTCTATCCAGGCGCCAGTCAACCACAAAATCAATGCATGGCATGGAGTGGACCATTCTGCACCTGCGCAGAAAAATCAAGCCACAAAAACACACCTTGACTGCGAATGCCAAGCAGAAGCAAATGCCTTTTTCAAGCCTATTCCCCGTACATGACGAACTGGCCGAAAACAACAAACTGAGACAAACTTGCACTGTTTGCCTTACGCAACTCCCAGTCCAGACAATCAGCAAAGCTCTCCTCCTGGATGGTTTTCACAGGCTCGCCCACCCGTCCCCCTCCCCATTCCATCCCACCATCACTTGGCCTAGAAAATGTGGTTCAGCAGGGCACCAGGCAGATTCGCACCAACAAGCCAAAAGCGACATCATTGCACAGGCACATGCAGGCTTTGGAAGGTCGAGGTAATCGTGAGAAGTGGTTGGCATATGCATGCTCTGTGAAAAGTTCGGGGATGGCCGATTTCGAGTATTCGAAATTCCGAGGGCATTCCAAGATTACAGCAGCCAGGTGTAGCCAGTATAGTCAATGAACGAGCAAAATACGCGAGCGCTCATGCCAGTATTCATGGACAAAGGCTTCAAGTGCCTTCACAAAACTGCAACAAAGAGGCTTTCCCAAAACTCAGTGCTGGTGGACTGCGCGATATGTCGCTTTCCCGGTTTGATGGTGTGTCATGTCCACTACATGTCCCGACATCCATCTACTTCACCGCTTCACCCTCTTCTAGTGTGAAAAATCAACCAGACCCCGAATGGCCTCACAATAGGAGGAACTCGGTTTCCAGGAATGACAGGCCAAAGAAACATAAAGCCATCGCAGCCAGTCGCGGCCACCCAATCTTCCTCAGATGCGGCTGATGCAGCAAGTGTTTGGTTGAGATACAGATGCCCATGCCGCCCTGCGCTGCGAATGCTGTGGCGAGCTGCATGATCATTGAAAGAATCCATATCTGCTTTTGGCACATGCCACTTCACGATGGAGCCTTGAATGTCCATCACTGTCCATCTGGAAGCCAAGAACAGTACACAACTGCAAAAGCACTGAGTCAGTGGCTGCTTGTGTCATCATGCAATGGGGCTGTCAAGTCGTACTGGTCCAGCAACCACTTCTCCTGTACTGAGGCGACCCGCTGCTCCTCCGCAGCACTCCGTCAGTACTCCCTAAGGGCCACCAAGTCTCGTGAATGGTCTTCTCTGAAAGAAATCGGCGGGCATGCTGGCAATCCAGCACTAACCTCGACCAAATGACAGCTGCCGCTAGACAAATGGACACAACATGACACTGTCGTGACCGTTTGGCATGTGTGGTGTGGTGTGCAACTGGCACTCCTGGAAATCGTCAACAAATGGATCATTTTTGCAGTCTGGACAACATGAGCCAACCAATCAGGCGTTAGACACACATGCAGCCACGATGCAGCCTAAAATGTAACGTTATGCCCGCATTCTCATCAGCAGCTCGCAAGCGACAAATCACGTGTGGGTAAGCCGACTTTGGGAAGAGTTTCTGGTGAATGGAATGCCTTACAGGTTCAAGTAGCCGGTCAATGTCGCCATACCTTGCCTCAAAGAAGCGGTTGTCCTGCAACGGTACAACTTCGATGACATGGCAGGAAGACATGCAGGAAGGACAGCCATCGGGACCTCATCCTGCATGCAAATCGCAGCTGCATCCACAATCGCTGCTTGCTCATCCGGATCAGAGATTCTGGGCATCTTTGTCTGCACGTACTGCCTTTCCAAGCGCATTCATGATGATGGCAATTGCCACGCTAGCGTGTACCAGACAACCCGCACATGAGATGCAAGAACGGAGAAGGGAACTCACGATCCCATCCAAGAGAAAACAGTGCTCACGAAGCAAGTGGCAGTGTGAGTAAGCGCATGTGCTTTGCCCCGAGAATGCCACGCTGCAAGAAGTACTCCAAGTAGTGCACCAGCCCAACGCCTTAGTTGTGCGAAAACTTGGCAAACGGGTCGGCCTCACACGACCGAATGTCGTGACATATGTCTGACATGTGATCTGAAAAGGTGCTTTAAAAGAGGCCCTGAAAGTGGCCTGACATGTGCTCTGACATCAGCTGCCACGTCGGGCGGTTTTGTCAAGGATTCGCACGTTTTCAATGCAAATCCTCCTGATTGCCTAAACCTTAGACCCGAAACTCTAACTCCATACATGAAACGCCAACCTTGCCCGTGTGTCATTTTGTTTGCGCGTTTGAATTGGGATTTCCCTGTTAGACTTGAGAAATGTTTGGCATTTTGGTGGGTTTTGAACCCTCAGTCGACAGCACGAAGCGCTTTCATAGAGCAAAATGGTTCGCAAGGAGTTTAAACCCCATTCCCCGGCTCTCTTTCGGAAACATGCAAAACCATGCTCAAAGGTCTTCGAAATGGCATGAAGCTGGTTGGCCTTACGAAGCGAGGACTCGGGGGCGGGACAGGCGAGGTGGGTGGGTGTGGATCAAATTGGTCTTGATGCTAAGAGATTATCCTCTTCATTCCTTTCGACATGCACAAAACAACTTCGACAACCGCGCGGCATCTGAGCTCATTCTCATCTTTCCAGACTTTCACCCAACGATAATCCAATGCTTCATCAACCTGTTTGTCGGGGTGCAGTCCTCAACCTTCATCGAAGTTCGTCATTGATTTCAATCTTTTGAACCATTACTCCGAAGTCCATTCTCCCTCACTTCTCAGGATTCCAGAGCCGAAGCTCCCCGACCATTTTGAGTCCGTAGGCATCCAAGTGCACAGCACCGAATCCGCAGGGCTCAATAAGGTGTCATTTCGCAAGTGGAGAACGGGACCGCAGGACCGGGAAACCACAGGACCACGAGACGAAGGGACCGGACCAGAGGACCAGGAGACCAAAAAAGAAGTCGGAAGCACAAAGAAAAAGACAGGAACAATGCGAGCTCCACTGACAGTTAGAGATGTGAGAATCTGCGGGCAGAAAACTGTCCAGCACTTGGGCGACTTGCAGAAAGCTCATCTTGATGATCTCCCACATCCTGCCAATTTGTCGGGAAAGAACATGAAGTGCATCAAGAAAACATGCCAAACTCTACATTGCCAGCATAGGCCTGTCGTCATCACTGAGGCCCCTCAAGCTCACGTCATCATGAAACACACCTTGCAGGACCAGGGTCGGGAACTTTCTTCTTGAGCATGTTTCAAGATCCGTACGCAACTGATCGGCGGCTTGTGCTAAGAAGTGCAGAGTACCATAACCCGATGCTGCCTTCTCGGACCATTCGATGTTCTCTCTGCTCGTCAAGCCCTTTCTCCCACGCAAGCTTTTGTCGCCTCACATGCGGGGTGAGCATGCTGTGATGATGCCACAACTGGGTACCTCTTTCTACAGCCAACGATTCTGATGACGATTACGCATACGATTGCCATTGTGGAACTGAAGTCCTTTGACACAAGTGCTTCCTGGGATGCCCTGGCACATGGCCTCTGGCCCCGATGCGGGGATTTTTGTGGCTTATGGTGGCTTTCGGTCTTTCAAGATGCCGCACGTCTCTCAAAAATCAAAGAGTTTATAAGAAGCAGAAAACAAGGCAACGTGTTTGTAGCAGGAGCAGTCAGCAGAATGCACGGAACAACAACAACAACAACAACAACAACAACAACAACAACAACAACAACAACAACAACAACAACAACAACAACAACAACAACAACAACAACAACAACAACAACAACAACAACAACAACAACAACAACAACAACAACAACAACAACAAGGAAACAAAAACGCAAACAGTAAAGAACCATCGGCCACAAGAAGCTAGGATATGAGCGAGAAACCAAGCAACAATCTGGTTGACGAACTCTGAGAATCAAAAAGAATGCGGCATGGGTAAAACTTCCTAGATCAGCTGGAGTTGCCAAACATTCTTCTCGTCGTCGCTCAGTTCAACAGCTGGCGTGTCAGAGTTCGCAGGTGGCATCCGTCACAAGATTCACAAGTTGCAGCTTCCGAGGCCGCAAAGCCGTCAGCGGCTGGCGAAGCACAGAGGCTCCAACATCCTGGGAATGCTGCAACTTACAGATTCCTGAGCCAACGGCTTCTGCCACAGGCTACACGGGCAAAAGAACGAGCTTCAAAGTAGAATTCCATGCACTTCATGGCGCGGGGTCATGCAACTGGACGCCTCCGTTGCAGCCAAATAGGTGCCCACGTCGCCACCCAGGTGCTCCAGGCCTGTCTAATTCAACGTTTCGATTCAAGCGAAGGTCAGTGGCGTGTGACATGGACAAGTTATAAAGCTTGTCTTTCCAAGGCTCTGGAGATCCCCTTGTTTGTGACATTTTGTGACATTTTGCGGGGCTCTCTGCTTGCCCGTACGTGTGGATCAGTTGCTCGGTCGAGCCGGGCACTTAAACTTTATTGATATTTGAGTCCAACAACGCAGCCTCTCTTCAAATTGATTTGTAGATATTTGTGGCAGCTTGATGCCGGATGCCCATGGATCTTCGATGCTCAACGATCACCCAACACTGGTTCAGAGCAACACGCAAAATCGTGGTGTGGCGGCGGCTGTGATCTGCAACCATCTGTGACTCACAATCTTAAAATGTAATGAGTTGTGGGGGCAAACTTTTTAGTGCCGTTCCCAAACCGATTGTTACGACGCGACCGATTTGAAGCAACGCAAGAAGATGCACCGACAGTGCTACGAGAACGTTGAAAAGAACGCCAACGACAATATCCACGCTACAATCTTCAGCAGCTCCCAGCAGCCTTGCGCAGAATCCCGTTGTCGCGCCCAAATCCCACCGTACATGTTGGAACCGGCACGCCGCCAGAATCGAATCAAGCAGCCTACTCCTAGCACGATTTTACGCCGCAACCATCCATAACCTTCCATAACCTCACAGCACTCCCCAAAGAAAGCACAGAGTCTGCACATAGTCACTGATGTTGCAAGCCCATGCTTGCACTGGAACTGTGTCAGTGGGGAAATCACAAGCAGCTCACGAGCATGTACTGCTTGGCACATGAATGCTGAGTGGAGGGCGACCATCCAAACTGACCAGGTCAGATCGAATCTTCTCCTCAAGCGCGCCTTCTTCGGCCTAAAGCAGCTTGAACAAAAAGATCGTACAACTTGCAACTCAGAAAAGCAAACAGACTGCTCCACAAACTCAAGACACCTTGCTTTGCCAATGCCTTTCCGTGTCTGAGACATCACACCAACACGCTTTGCAGTGTGTGCCAACGGGGGCTCTCTTTGAAACCTCTCTTCAGCCTTGCTCAGCCAGGCCACAGAGCGCAGAGCGCCATACAGAGCGCACACCGGAGCGAAACGCTCGGGGATAGCTGTGGAGAAAGCGCCGTGCGGCAAGCATCAAGCATCACTAGCTCTTGCTCGATAACCGACATGGCCCCAGGTAAGCTACGAAGCTACAGAGGGCCCATGCCTGTTGTTAAAGAGGCTTACACCAAAGTTCGCATTGGGTCCGGCGTCTTCTGGTTGTTGAACTTGTAGAGGGAGCTGAGGGTCTTCCATCCAAGCTTCAGGTCGCCCACGGGGTCCTGAGCTCAAGCATACCATGCAAAACTAACAAGCCCTTAAAGCCTTACGAGCCTTGTGAGATCAAAACCCTAGCTCCGGGAATGCTCAGACTTCGGGTACCGTTGCACGCGCGGCCAGTTTCTGAACATTCTGCATAGTTGATTCGCGTCCGTATGATGTGTATTCTGTGTTCCTAACTAAATTCACATATGAACTCTTGCTGCACATTTGCCTCTGCCGGTGCGGCATTTGGTCTCTTTTCCCAACCCAGCCCATCAGCCGCATCCTCACCTCCCTGGTGCTCTGTTGTCTATAGGTTCTTCTGGGCGGCAGCCATGATTTGGCTGCAAAGCACACAATGGTAAACAAACTGAGGGCTCGGATTCTTCTTTGGATACGCCTGCCCAAGTGGCAACGCAAGGAAGCCAGTACCACCCCACCAGTACCCCCAGCAGACGCAAGGCATCCGAAAGAAAAAAGCATAGGCGGTTAAATTGGGGGTTCATAGGCACGACTCGGCCGCGCGGAGTCGGGGGAATGTCAGGGTTGATGATATTCTTGGTGTGGGCAGAAACATGCAGAAACCCAGCCTTCCTAGCTCGAATCTGCTTCGAGAACATCAGGAAGCGGACGTTTCAAACCGAAGGTTTCCCTGTTTGCGGGAATGGGTTTTTATGCGAAGACTATGTGAATCATTGTGAAGCTTCTAGTGTGCTTGCAAACAGTCTGCCAAACTCTCGTCGTCAGCTCGGTTTTTGGCCTTCGCTTTTGCCACTTCCCCGCTTACCCCCCAATGCAACTGCTCCAGAAAGCATGCAAGAAAGGCAACTGGGAAATTGGGGAACGAGATGCGTTGCCCTGCACGGTCTTGTACAGGTACGAGTCGAAGGTTACCTTCTGCACGTACTCCTCCTCGCAGAGCTCCACGAAACTTTCCCTAGCAGCATCGCTGGTGTAGAAAACCTTCTGGAGCAGGTCCAGCACGAGGTATGTGGGCCCATACTTGGAATCCCACTCGCGGATGTGCTCCATGAGGTCCGCCTCATCGATCATGCGAACCCCGTTCTTCGAGTTCTTGACGATGGTCTCCGCACACATCCGTCCACTCTTGGCGGCAAAGTAGATGCCTTCACCGGAGCACTTGGTCACGTATCCAGCCGCATCACCGACCAGGATCGCCCTATCCTTCACGCGCCACGGCCTCGGGTGCTCAGGAATGGGGTGCGCCTCCACTCGGATGATCTCACCGCCATCGATGCGAACGGCTGCTCTGTCACGAATGCCCTGCTGGTACTTCTGAATGCCCTTCTTGTCCACAACCGTTCCGGTTCCGACAGCGACGTGATCACACTTCGGGAAGACCCACGCGTAGAAGTCGGGGGAAACGTCGTCGCCGACGTACATCTCGGCTCGATCCTTGTAGTAGTCCATCTTGTTCTCCGGGATGCGCATGCGCTCCTGGAAGGCAATGGCATACTCATAATCCCCCGCCTCAATGTCCTTGGCAACGCGGCTGTTGGCCCCATCCGCGCCAATCACAACATCGACTTCCAGCGTCTTCTTCACCCCCTTGCGTGCGTTGCCCGCTTCCTCGGCATAGTCGTTGAACGTGAGGACGTACGGGTCATCTTTTTGCTGAGGGAGGGTCATACCCATGAAGAGCCCGTTGATGAGCGTGGCGCCGTTCTTCTTGGCCCGCTGCCTGAGGAAGTCATCAAGCACCTCGCGGCGAACCATGCCGATGAACTCGTCGTCCTTCAGCGTCTGACCAATCTGGACTTCCTTGTTTGTGGGCGAGATCATCGTCATCTTTCGGACCTGCCGATCCACAATGTCCTTGGGAAGGCCGAACTCGTCGATCATGCACAGCGGAATCGCACCACCGCACGGCTTGCAGTTGTCCAACTTGCGCTCGATCAGGTAAGTCTCGATTCCCTCCTCAGCAAGGGCGTCTGCGCAGCTGGCACCTGCGGGGCCTCCACCGATCACTGCCACTCGGAGCTTGCGGCCTTCAGGGAGGGTCGCACCCGCGCAGACGATCACCTTTGCGTTCGCCAACGAACGAGGCATGCGCTGCATCTTGACGTTGCTGCCCTTGGCCAGGGCCGCACGGTGCTTGCGCCTTTGGCTTGCTGCGGCGACGGCACCCAGCGCGGCGACGCCAGCCACGGCGCAAGCCGAGGGCGAAGACAACGTGGACGAGGCCCGAGGCGCTGGCGCCTCGCCGGCAGCGCCGCGCAAGGACTGGACCCTCTCCACCGGGGCCGAGCTGGCCGAGGAAAGTGCCACGAAAGCGGACATGGCGGCTGCAACTACTCTCCCTAAAACAAAACTGAAGAGAGCTGTAAAAAATGCCTTCAACAGCACGGCAGACGGCGCAGGTTTTGGCACAGAACCAACCATTCACTTGCTGCCACAGTCTGAGCCGTTTGCGACATGGTCAGCCAGCAGCTTGGTTAAGCGCTCGATGGCCTCGAAAAAAACGCAACGGGCACATCGACGTACATCGCACACTCTGCTTCCATGTGCACGATTTTACACTGCTGCAAACCCATGATGATTGCCTCGCGCTGGGACACCCGATCAATGAAGCGCGCTTCGTCTGCCAGGGCCTGCAGAGATTGCCGGAGGTGCCAAGCAGTTGTCAATTGTTGCTAAAACTGGCCTTCTTCCACTCCTTCGACTGGGCAATGCTGAAGCCGTCCTCTCTGGACCACAAGTCATGACTCAGCCCTAATGATTTCCCTAATGGGCAACAAACGAACTTGGAAAGCCGGGCAGATGATACACGAGAGTTGTCAATGACGTTGGAGCCCCTCTGTGCTTGAGTGCACAGGCACTGACGAAGAACTTCATCAGATTGGAGCGAGGTAACAGAACAAACAGCCAGCCAATTCAACTTCCCTTGCCTGTCTCTAACGTGCAACCATGTCCTCTCCGACGACATGGGGATCGTGGTTGAAGGTGCCCAAATAATTCAAGTTCACCTGCGAGCTCTGTGCCTGCATTGCAGCGGGCGACTCATGTGTCTCTGAGTATCCTGCCTCCATGCCGATCTTAGTGCCGCTGTAGCCTGGATGGGCATGCCACATGCTTTCGAGAAACTAGGAATCTTCCCATCTCCCAGGAAAGAATCATCGTCTCACATCCACGGACTCCCAACATCACCAGACCATGTCAGCTGTTGGCATGACACATTAGTGTGGTTAAGCTCTGGCCTGTGAAGCCATAGAACAGATTCGGTACAGGCACCTTAGCCGCAATCCAGTCGGCAAAGTTTCCCATATCTGCACTTTGCGCTGGCAACACGAACACAAGCTTTACATTGCTCTGGTCACATCACTTTTTGCAGGCTGGCTTTGTGCGGCTGTGGCACTGGGAGGGTCTTGGCAGGGAAGCCAACAAGCTTTTGCCACGGCTCATCCTCGACAGCCTCCATATCAGAGACTGCATGTAGACACAGGCACTGGTGCATGGCAGGGTACGCATCTGGCACCTGTCCGCCAAGGTAAGCTATGGCCTTGAGACACAGGCTTCATGTATGCCCGAAGCTACCACGGGCAGGCATGCTGGCCGGGATAAGGGTGGATGTCAGACTTCGAAACTCTCCATGCTATCTTAACCTGATTGTTTGTCGACGTCCAATGCATTGTGTTGCAGACGCAATCGAAGACCGCCCCCCCAAAAAAAACAAAAACTTGTCACAAGCGAAACGATGCGCTGTGCTCTGACCTGTGCTCCCCGCCCGAACTGGAAAGTCAGGGAGCTCTTGCACCGCACGGTTGCCTTCATGTCCAGGAACTGCCATGAAAGTCATGAAAAAGATGGAACGTGTCTGAACCGTAACAACTGCGAGCCTTCAATGCGAAGAATGAAGTTTGCTTCGAAAAGCGTCATGTTGAGCTTTCCACCTTGTCATGGCGTTTGAAACGAATGACAAACTTTCGACTCCAAAATGTGGAGTCGTGTGCCTGGAAGCAGGTTCCATCGGCCAGAGTTGGGATGATCCTCGCAATACTGCAAGCAGCACAAAACTTCGAAAAACTACAATGACATGCTGGCCTTCCAGCTCAGTGTGTTGTCTGGCTGCAGGACGAAAGTCCCTTTGACCTTGCCGAAACTTTTTTTCATTTGGCAGGTGATTCAAAACAATCATTGCCGTACGCTGTACGCTGACCCATATCGGTCAGATTATGACGTTGGGCTGCTAGCATTCACAGCATGTCAATGACATTGTGATGACAAGTGCGACACAGGCTTCACACACACACACACAGTCACACACACCAAGGCTGGATGATACCAACGTCTTCCGTTTGAAGATTGGACCCAATCTTTTGATGAGTCTACCTACTGATTTCCTGTCCAACCCGCACCCGCACCCACACACCCACACACCCACACACAGACACACCCACACACCCACACACCCACACACCCACACACCCGCACACCGCACACCCGCACACCTGCACACCCGCACACCCGCACGCCAGCATACCCGCACAACCGCACACCCGTACACCCGCGCACCCGCACACCCGCACGCCCGCACGTCCGCACGTCCGCACACCCGCACGCCCGCACACCCGCACACCCGCGCACAAGCACACGCCCGCACACCCGAACACCTGCGCACAAGCACCGGCCTGCACACCCGTGCACAAGCACACAAGCGCACAAGCACACAAGCACACAAGCACACAAGCACACAAGCACACAAGCACACAAGCACACAAGCACGCAAGCACGCAAGCACGCAAGCACGCAAGCTTGCAAGGACGCAAGCACGCAAGCACACAAGCACACAAGTACACAAGCACACAAGCACACAAGCACACAAGCACACAAGCACGCAAGCACGCAAGCACGCAAGCACGCAAGCACGCAAGCACGCAAGCACGCAATCACGCAAGCACGCCGACCGGATGTATGACTGACGGGCCACACGGGATCGGAAGCAGGTCATAGGAACTAGTAGTTACACAAAGCGCATATCTGGAATAGCAAAACACACACACACACACACACACACACACAGCGCGCGCACGCGCACACACACGCGAACAGGCGCACACACACGCGCGCGCAAACTGCACACAAGGTAGCATACACATGCTAGAACTGCAAATTTGCGGATCCACCATCTACCACCACATATCACCACTCTCCCCATCTCTCTCTACTTCTCTCTCATCAAGGTCCCTATGTTAAGACAAGCCGGCAGCATGTGGAAAATGAAGAATGGTCTCACTTTGTCGCCCAATATCCCATTCTGGTTGTAATGCTACGCTTCAGAAGACATCATTGCCGGTGCTCATTCAGAGTGTATACAGGAGGCTACACCTGGAGAGTGATCCCTGACCGACATAGGCTTTAGTCATTTGGGGTGTATGGGGCGATATGGGGCGATATGGGGCGTCTCATTACGCAAGGCCTGTGAGGGTTTCAACCGTCACTCTAGCACGCCACGGAGTACGCCTCCGGACATGCTTGCGCCCAGTCATTCCTGTTCCGGCCCCTTTTGCACACCATCGGTCCTATGGCAGCTTCCCCTTGCACACTCGTCGACAAGCATCATGAGCATCAGGAGCTCCGAAAGTTCCTCTTCCAAGCCTTCAGCCGATTGTATTCGAAAAAATGCCCGAGTGGCGCGTCCCCCATTTCCTAAAATTGGGTAGGGATTAGACTGGACGAAAGTCCTCCTCAAGTTTGCTCACTCCCTCACTCCCTCCCTCCTTCAGACCCTCACTCCCTCACTCCCTCACTCCCTCACTCCCTCCCTCCCTCCCTCACTCCCTCACTCCCTCACTCCCTCACTCCCTCACTCCCTCACTCCCTCACTCCCTCACTCCCTCACTCCCTCACTCCCTCACTCCCTCACTCCCTCACTCCCTCACTCCCTCACTCCCTCACTCCCTCACTCCCTCACTCCCTCACTCCCTGACTCCCTGACTCCCTGACTCCCTGACTCCCTGACTCCCTCACCAAGCTTTACTGAGGCATCGAGAAAGCTCAGTCAAGAGCTTCATGGCCGTCTGGAGCCCAAGACCAAACAGCTCCAGGAAGATGAGTTAAGCCCTGCATGGTCATGTGGTTGTGCTATTTGCTTCACATCCCTGCAAAATCACTGCGTGTCTTTAAGCCCGAAGGCACTGGCTTGGATTGGCTTGGCAGCTGACCGTCACTCGCTTGCTGACCACAATGCTGCCATCAGCATGCACCCTCACCTAAGTTTTGAAGAGCAGAACAGAGCACAGCAGCTGTCAAAAGCAACGGCGTGCTACTTGTCGAAAACAAGTATACACAAGTCAATAATAAGGCCGGGAACCTTCACCTGCCACAACTGACATGTACACTGAAACTCAACTTGCAGCAATGGTCAGGTTGCTTGCCTGAGTTGAGGAAGTGTTCAGATCCATTAACCAGTCGCTGGTGACAACAGTTGCTCGGGAGTCCTGGGCGCGAGTGTATGAGCAAGTGGACCTTGCCGCTGAGTGCTTCCCGATGTCCTTCAGTACATCCTCCAATGGCGTTGGGATAGGCGGCGATCCATCCGAATAGACTGCGGTGACCGTTTGCCTGCAAGCAAGAACTCATCAGCCTGAAGCTGAACATGATATAACATGATTTCACATCACTTCACATGACTTCCAATCCGTTGAATCGGAACCTCAGCTTCCGATCCTGGTCAAAGGGCAAGAATACGACGGCGAATCCTCTCAAACCTGGCCTGGGTAGAATCTCCAACATCCAGTAGCCACAACTGTTCGCAGGTCTTGAGGTTCAGACTTGTAGCCATTCTCAGAGAAGCCCAACTCCTTCAAGCCCACTCTCCTTAGCATGTGACACCTCTGGACGCACGCGAGAGCCACCTACCCTCAAGCACACCCATCCCACGGAAATTGCCGCTCAAGCACCAATCCTTATTCTTGTCTCGAAGTACTTTTTCCATCAGTACCTGCATTCATTCCGACATTTCCGAAACTTTCACTACAAGGGATGTGGTGTGTTCGCTCGGCCTGCCTTCTCGTTGAAGTTCGTCGTAGCATCTTCTGTACTCAGCCAGAAGGCCAAACTTCCATCCTCACACACGAAAGTCGGGAAGACACAAAAACAGCCAAAACAGCTGAACGTGAAGCTGGACTCTGGACAAGCACTCGGCTAGACTCGCTAGACGCTAGGCATCAGAATCTGTGTGATCCTGCTGCGTGCTTCTGCGAGGAAGGCTGCCCGATACGGTGAATATAACTTCGAAGTCTGTGGACTGAATCGCCTGCATCACACTGCATCACACACGAAGCACAAGTCACGACAATTGCACAGAGCTCGAAAACATGCTTCTGCTGCAAAACACAACTCCGAATCGCCAAAATTATGAACACTTCCTGCCTGCAGCTAATGATGTGGCTCAGCTTGCTTTGAATCAGAAGCTCTCAGGATTACCCCATGTTTGCTTCATAACCAAGGCAAGACGGGCCCCTCTAAAAGCATGAAACCTACGTTCAACAGCACAACAATGCCAAAAGCGATGATGCGAGGCTGCCGCAATGAATGAGTTGCGCAAGCTCTTGGTTTGCCATTGAATGTTTTTGCATATGAGACTGCATAGGCTACATGTCTCCCAAAATCTGACCCTATCTGATCGATTTGCATCCGGGACGACTTCACCTTTCGCCTGCTTTGACAAACATAATGAACACAACAGCTGGCACCATGACCACCACTTCAGGCCTTCTTATTCCACAAAAACGCGTGTCTGTCTGCGACTGCGGGCATCAGCAGCACACGGTCCTGCGGTCTGCCAAGGTATGCAACAGAACACCGAGTTTCGAATGTAAAGCTATTTGATTAGTTGATTAGTTAAACTCCTGCATCGGCATTGTTGCAGCGCTGAGCAACCTCACACAAACAACGCAAACCACAAATTGGTTGCTTGCAGGCCGCACATGCTTCCATCATTCTTTAAGTTGCCGATGGCTGCTTAAGTCTGGGACCAAGTGTCATCATCATGCCAAGGCAAAGTACGTTCAAAAGAATGACTTGGCAGGATCCAGCTGTCACCGGGACCACGCAGATGTCCTTTTTCACGGTTCGAAGACAATCAAACGAATTGGAATGCGACTGCGACTGCACAGCCTGGTGGGCCAGCGAACGCTTTTTGGATCACCTCATGTTGTGGGTTGGATGAATGCCCTGCGTCCGCCGTGCTGATCGTGCTGTGATGAACAAAATTACAATGACCAACAACTCGTCTGCGTCGGCGTTGTGCATGTTGCAGAAAAACACGAAGTTCTTCCAAGGCCCTGGCCAACAAGCTTGCAATCCAATGTGTCACCATTGTTTGACATGACCGCAACATGCTAAGCTTCTAAGCGGTGCATGCGTATCAATGCAAATAAACAACGAATGGCTTTACAAGTATTGGCAGTGTTGCGAACTTTTGTCGGTTTGTACATGTTCGTTGAACGGCACTCGAAAAAGCGCCGCATGATATTCAGCCGAACTTGAGCATCATCACTCTGGCGTGTCACATCGCCAGCTACCCTGCGCGGCAGCTGAGAAAACGGTCCTTGCATTTGCATAATCATGCATGTATGTGAACACCCGAAAAACATGAAACGAAATCATCCAATCGCAGTGCGCACAGGAGAACTGCCACAACGAGCAATCACACTCTTTTGTGCCCACTATGCCCCACATGGTGGAAGCTCTGTCTTGCCCAGCCGTGGCTGCGCAACTTTTCGTAGACTTTTGCTTAGCTGAGGCTGTCTCCCTCGGCCAGGGCTGAGCAGAAAGAAGCCATACACCCCTTGTCAGGAGACTTTTTGCTTAGGCTCCCTTGCAGTCGGGGCTGAGCAAAAACCAACACCATGGCAGGAGCCTCGAGGCTCCCTTGCAGCCGGGGTTAAGCAAAAAACAAACACCGCCGGCCTGTCAGTTTTTTGTTGTTTCGTCGTGACCCACTCCCACGCAACATCTGGCGAGCAAAAAACGACACCACCAGCCTTGTCGGACCACCAATTTTTCTTCCGACAAAACAGAGGAACTTCAAAAATTATTTGGTGTCTCAAGACCAATCCGAGACAAATTGAAAATTCAATGATTTCTTAAAATATTTTTGAAAAATGCATTTTTCAATTTTAACAAAAATCAACGAAAGATGCTGGGACACAAGAAGAGATGAATTTTGATGAATTTACAACTCCGGGCACACTTTGACACATGAAATTGTGCGCACAAACTTTTTTCAAAGGGTTCGACCAAAGACAAAATCCTAATTTTGTTCTTGTTTGACGAATATTCTGCGAAACAGCTGAAAACAAGATGAGTCTTACCTAGTTGTCTTTAAGTTTTCACAATGATTCCCAATCTATTCCAAGTTCTGCTCAATAAGAATCTAGATCACATAAACTCTGTACGAGGACGCTCCCTTCTTTTTTCCACGGTCGGGGGTCAATCAAAAGCGAGGCGTTCGAAGAGTGAAGAGTTCTTTCGAAGGTTTTCGGTTGGAGCACCCAGCATGTGTGCGTTGAGATGCGCACTGGCTGCTTAGGTGCATGTTACCGACTTGCCCCAACACGCATAACCCCCCCCCCCTTCCCAAATCGGCAAGGAAACACCGAGGGTGGGAGGGCGGGTGAAAAAGTTTGGCATAGCTCAGCACAGGCATTGCCCATGTCTGCGTACATCATGGACTGCCATGCATGTGTGCCAGTGCGAAACGAGCATGCTGAAAGAACGGCGCGCAATATCATTGCCAGTCCCTATGTGGGGCCTTGCAGGGGGTTCCGGGGATTTCCAAAAATTCCGGGAATTTTCAGGATCCTCCGGGTTCCCGCATCTACAAAACACCAGTAAGCCCGCTCTTGTGCCTGTGTCTTCAAACACATACAAGAGAAAACGAAGTTTTTATCGACCATGTATCCATAACGTGTTCATTCTTAGTCCGGATCACAAGGGTGCCTCCAGTGGTGCAAAGCACCCTTAAACAGCATGAACGTGTGCGAAGTTCAAAACTAAGTTGGAAAGATTTTGGAATCATTGCTCAGCTAAGGCGGCTGCTCTGAAAACAAAAAGACAACTTTGTCGCTTCGCGAAGACGCCGTCTTTAAGTTTTCACAATGATTCCCAATCTATTCCAATGTGTTCAATAAAGAATCTAGATCAAAAATTCGTTGGGCAAGGCCCAAAAATTCGTGGGCAAGGCCCAAAATCCGGATTTTGGGCCTTGCCCACGAATATTTGGGCCTTGCCCACGAATCTTTGGGCCTTGCCCACGAATATTTGGGCCTTGCCCACGAATACCATTAAGGTTTATAATTATATGGTAGGAAGGGTTTAGGGTTTTGGGTTTAGGGTTTAGGGTTTAGGGTTTAGGGTTTGGGGTTCAGGGTTTAGGGTTTAGGGTTTAGGGTTTAGGGTTTCGGGTTTAGGGTTCAGGGTTCAGGGTTCAGGGTTCAGGGTTCAGGGTTTTTAGGGTTCAGGGTTCAGGGTTCAGGGTTTAGGGTTCAGGGTTGAGGGTTTAGGGTTTAGGGTTTAGGGTTTAGGGTTTAGGGTTTAGGGTTTAGGGTTTAGGGTTTAGGGTTTAGGGTTTAGGGTTTAGGGTTTAGGGTTTAGGGTTTAGGGTTTAGGGTTTAGGGTTTAGGGTTTAGGGTTTAGGGTTTAGGGTTTAGGGTTTAGGGTTTAGGGTTTAGGGTTTAGGGTTTAGGGTTTAGGGTTTAGGGTTTAGGGTTTAGGGTTTAGGGTTTAGGGTTTAGGGTTTAGGGTTTAGGGTTTAGGGTTTAGGGTTTAGGGGGGTTTAGGGTTTAGGGTTTAGGGGGGTTTAGGGTTTAGGGTTTAGGGTACGAGAACGCTTCCTTCTTTTTTCCACGGTCGGGAGTCAATCAAAAGCGAGGCGTTCGAAGAGTGAAGAGTTCTTTCGAAGGTTTTCAGTTGGAGCACCCAGCATGTGTGCGTTGAGATGCGCACTGGCTGCTTAGATGCATGTTGCCGATTTGCTCCAACACGCACAACCCCCTTTCAAAGTGACCGTAACTTGAGAAGTTCCCAGGGTATCTGTACAGTAGCCATGCACTTTGCACACAGACTCTCAAAACGTGCATTCTCACGACCTTTGGCTGCTGTCTCCGCAACCAGTCCTCTGCTTGGAGCATCGTTTTTTCATTCATTCATTCGCATCAACTGTGGCAGTTGTCATGCGAGCCCGACAGCTGAGGTGTCACAGCTGGGAACTAACAAGTGAAGCTAACAAGCAAAAAAACTGTACAGGAGACATCATGAGGGCCAGCTTGTCCACAGTCCATATCTACTCCTTGTCCGAGTGTCGACTCACAAGGCGAGCGGGCCTTGTTGGGACTGAGTGTTGAGAGTTAGCCTCTCATGTTTAAGAGCTTGAGAATCATGAGTGTCCTGTGTACACCAGTGGGGAGTGGAGGCCACTTTCCCATGTAATATCCTCAGTGTCACCAGGAAAGTAGAATGCCTGATGGTGCCCGGCCGTTACCACCTTGCCTATGTGCATGACCCCTCCGCATAGCTTGTACGGGGTGGTGACAACGTCACCGGCATGTCCAGTGAAGGTGGAAACTGTGAGATTTTTGTGTATTTCAATCCCCTGCCGCGTTTTCCTAATGCCTCCGGCTAATTGGACAAATCGTCCGATCTGGAGGATAAGAAGTTCGGGGGGTCTAGTTAAGGCATGTGGCGGGTCTTGTGCGTCTAGCTTCCCATCCCTTGAGTGCCACGCAGTCCGTGCGGTTGCAAAGGTGCTGCAGAAACTCAGCCGCGTCATGCTGTCGCGTGGGCTTCTGCCATCCTGGCCATATGAAGTTCCATGCCGGGTGTCTGGCAATACAGGTGCTGGTTGGATCTTGAGGCCTGTACGATGGCCCCATTGACTTCGCCCAGACCTGATATGAAAGCATCATGGGACCGAGCATAGTGCAGCATGTGAATCACTACGTTGGCATAGCAAAGGTTATGGGGATTAGTTAGTGCGAGTGATCTAGCATGAGGCTCATTGGTTATACGATCGCGGGTGCGCCATGCCAATAAAGAGCCCTCCACTTTTGTCTCTGCGCCCGCAGTCCCATGTTTCCCCCTTGATGGGATGCTTACTTGACCCTGTTTCGGTGTACTCTTCACTGGTTGTTCAGTGGTCTTACTCACCGAATGTCCCGAAGCCCCATCCATGCTGCCTTTGACCTTTGTTCTCAGTGCAAGCCGGATCATTCAGAGTGCTACGGGGTTTTTTCGCTGACATGGCATGGACGGGGGCTGAAAAGAAATTGCGGATGCCTGTCTGCAGTTGCTCCTTCTCAGTCTCTTTTTGACTGAGCATGGGGCGCGGAGTCCGCTTTCCCCCGGATTTCTCTTGCTTGCTCTTCAGATCTGTCTCTCGAGCTCCTTGGTGAGCGCCGTCTTGCCCACTCGCTCCCGTCTCAAGCGTAGACCGATCAGCTTGCCCGCGCAGTTGTTTGCCAAGAGGTCCAGGTCGTGGTAAACGGCTGCCGCCTGTTGATGGACGGTGAGCGTCAGGACCATGGTGATCACTTCCGCCTGCAGGCAGGGACCTTGCACAGTCAGCCACGTTGGCCTCTGAAAACCCTGGTGCAAGCAAGATCCAAGGTAAGCTTATGGTCTTTAGCGTCCACTCTAATAGCAAAACGGCTGCAGAAGCCTTGATGGGCCCATCACCTTTGCTTGAAGGGATGCCTAAGGGGGGGCTTAAAGGGGAGCTTAAAGGGGGACTTAAGGGGGGCAAAGGGGGGGGGCTTTGGAGACCTTTGAAGGGGCTTTAAAGGGGGCTTAAAGGGGGCTTAAAGGGGGGGACTTAAGGGGGGGGTTTAAGGGGGGCTTAAGGGGGGGCTTAAGGGGGATTAAAGGGGGCTTGAAGGGGGGCTTAAAGGGGGACTTAAAGGGGGGCTTAAAGGGGGGCTTAAAGGGGGGCTTAAAGGGGGGCTTCAAGGGGGAGGGCTTAAGGGGGGGGCTTAAGGGAGGCTTAAAGGGGGGGCTTAAGGGGCGGCTTAAGGGGGCTTAAAGGGGGCTCAAGGGGGGCTTAAAGGGGGGCTTAAAGGGGGCTTAAAGGGCTCAAACGGGGGGGAAGGGTGGTTTAAAAGGGGGCTTAAAGGGGGCTTCAAGGGCTTTGAAGGCCGGCTTCAGTGGTCGTAGGCTTTGGAACCGGTGCACTGTGTCCTTGGCGGTGTTTGTGATGAGCTGGTTGACTGCCTTTTTTGCGTCCTCGTGAGTGAGGTTGTTCCGACTTGATGGTAGCGCCTTTTTCTGTACCGGATTCCACCGTTGTAGATCCACTGGAGCGGAGACCGCGTTGCCCATCCTGCTGTTTCTGCTACCTGTAGTACCTTGGTGTCGGACTCGATTTTCTCGAGGCCTGCTTTCCATTCCATGAGTAGTACTCCCATAGCGTGGCCCTCAGCGAGGTGTTGACCGTGCCTTCCTCGAACTTTGTGTTCCATGTTGCGCTGCCTGGATCAGCATGGAGACAATGCCGTGGTTCGTCGTGTCCAGGAAGAACACGTAGCTCCGGTCTGCCTCCAAGATCGTCAGTTGGTGTTCGTGTCTGAGTGCTGTTTTGACCAAGGCTTTCAAGGCCGTTCTCACCGTCTCCTCGTCCAGCGACTCCAGGTCCATCATCAACTCGTCTTCTGCTTCCTGGTCCCGATCCCGTTTTGCCTTGGGAGCTGCCTTGCCTGCGCCCTTGCCCATGCCCTTTCGATACTTTTGCGGCGTCCCTTGCGTCAGTCTGTGTCTGACGGACGCTTGTCTCTGTGGTGTAGGCGTCGTCGCCAGTGGTGAGCTGAGGCCCCACACTGCCGCCATCTGTTGCTCCGGCGTGGTCTCCACTGACGTGGAGGCAGAGCTGCAGCAAAGGGAGGCACTTACGTCTGTGTTCTCGAGCAGACTTTGGGAAGTGGACATTGCACCAGCAGCAAGGTCGCGCAACGTGTGCTTGTAGCAGTGTTTCGGATTGAGCTAGACTCTGGACAAGCTGTTTCTGAGAGTCATGCCGCTGCGCCATGTGTCGTCGCCAGTGTTGGATGTCTTGCACCTGTTCACCGCATAGGAGACATCGTGTCTTGGCAAGCGTGGACATGTGCTGTATGTGCAGTTGCATCTCATCTTGAGTAGGTGATTTGAGGTAAATCGCAACGTCCATCCCTGGGTGTGGTACAGGCCATACTGCAGGGAGCTGGGTCTCAGGTGAAGCGGAGGCCGCCTGTCTGCTGGTCCTTGCAAGTATCAGCTGAAAAAGAACTGGGCATTGAGAGCAATGCCGATCTGAGCCGTGCACCATTCTGTCACACCACTCACATGTATGGTCCCTTTTGAAGAGGTGCTTGAAGGCCTGGCATGAAGTGTGTATGTCTGAGGTGATATGCCGTGCAAGATTCGTATGCACTCTCTGGATATGCGTTTTAATCATGCCGGCATCAGCGATCCAGCGGCCACAGAAACCGCAGTGCTGTTTGAGGTAGGTTTTGTGTAATGCTGCTTGGGTGCATATTCCCTCATGACTTTGAAGCAATGCCAGTGTCGCTTCGTTTTGCAGGAGCGTGCTCTCCTCAGTCGTGGTATTCCGTGGTTCGTGTTGCCGCTCTTTAGGGTCAACCGGGGTATGTGGGGTGTCGACCTTGTGTGGAACAGGCACTGTTTCTTTAACAGTCTTCGTATCCTGCTGGCTATTGTTGTTCGAGTCGCTGAGCTGTTTGGTGTGCCAACCGCACACGTTTTGCATGATGTGCCCTTTTAATGCACCCCAGTCATACAGCTTCAGAAGACAGTGTTTGCATTGTGGCATGCCCGCAACAGAATGTTGTTCGGGTTTGTAGTCGATACTGAGTTTGTTGGCTTGAATCTGTCCGTGTCTGAGCGCCTGGTGTTGCCTAAGGGCTTTTTGGGTCGGGTAGTATAGGCCACATATGGAGCAGGCATGTTGGCTAGAGCTGGAGAGTTCCACCAGCGTCACATTGCGTGGTTCCACAGCATGGCTAGCAAGTTGTTTGTGTAGCATTTGCCAATACTCAAAGGTCTTAGTTTCGCACGTGGCAGGATCGCCTCGTCCTTGTTGCATAGCTTCAAGTTTGCGCGCAATGCGCTCCGTCAGCACATGTACAGGATCCTTCAGGTTGTAGGTTTCTCTCAGCGTCTGATTACTCACCTTTGTGAGGTGAGCTGGCATACCTGTGACCGCTCTGAGTTGGCGGTGAAACCACGCCCTCAGCTTAGTTATCATTTGGCCAGAGAAAGGAGTAGTTAGCAGACCATAAAGCGCACTGTTTACCACGCAAGCCTGCCAAACCCGTACTCTGTAGTGCCTGGACAATCCCTTGCGTGATCTGATGCTTCTGCGAAGTTGCGTAACTTTCGCCTCAGCTTCAGCAAGCCTAAAGTCAAGTGTATGGCCGGTGCCCTCTTTCAGTGTGAGCTTGGTGCCAAGGTAAGTGATGGATTCACACATCGGTATGAGATGTGTTTGTTCTCCATCTTGTAGTTTCCAATGCGCCTGGTTGCGAACTATAACCGTGCGGCTTTTGACAAATTTTTCAAGTTGCGCTCCCTGGACCCGAATGACCAAACTGGATTTATCCGGATTAACCTTGAGCCCGTATGTTTCCAACATGTGAAAAAGTGCCACTATCGTCTCCTCCATTCGCTTGGCATCATCCACCGTTTTGAGGAGCCAATGGCCTAAATGGTCATCGGCGAACAACGTGAATGGAAGCTGCAGCGGCGTTTGACCAGCGGGAGTAAGATCCCAGAGTAACTGAGACGACAGCACTGCCCATAGGGCCGGTGCTAGTCGACATCCCTGGCGAATTCCTTGCGTCGCGCAGATATCTGTCCGGTGAAATTTATCCCTGACCTGGTAAGCAGCCTGCTCGTGGATGGCTGTGACGGTAGATCTAAGGTCAGCATCAACCTGGTGGAGTGCCAATGCTCTATCTAGTTTTGCACGGTTGACACGATCAAAAGCTTGGCTGAGGTCGACCGACAGGAGGCACCCTCCTGATTCGCCTTTGACCTGTCCAGTTTCTTTGCGCTGTCTCGTCAGGAACCTATTCCCACCCAAGGCCTTGAGACCGTCCTTGATGTCATGTATGCATGCGTTGACCCTTGCCAGCGCATCCGTCGTGTCCCGTGCCGGAAGGTATGCATACTGTGGAGTGTGAGTAAGGCTGGAGCAGGCCTGCATCAGTAGCTGATTTTTGATGTGGCCTGCAAACGCCTTGCCATCCGGTCTGAGTAGGCCTATAGGTCTGAGAGCAGCTGCGGTGGATGGAGGCTTATGTGGTTTGGGAAGGAAACACAACTGAGGGTTCTTCCATGCATCAGGTAGTGCTGAGGTTACCGGCTGAAGTCCTTTGGCTATGCAGGCCATGGCTGGCGCCACAATCGTCGCGCAGGCCTTCCACGCCGTGGCCGGAGCGGAGTCCGCAGGCACGGCCTTGCCTATAGGAGTACATTTGAGCTGTGTCGTCCATTCACAGGCAGTCAATGGCATGCTAAGCGTCTGGCCTGGTCGATTGGGAGATGCCGCCGGGGGTGCGAAGAGTTGCTTGCAGTGCTGGACAAGTGCTTGGTGTTCCTGGTGCAGAGACATGGGCGATCCATCCGGGTGCTTAAGCATGATCCTGGGCTTGGGCTTCCAGGGCAGGAGTCGCTTGACTGCACCATAGAGACGCTTCGTGTTGTGCGTCTGAGCGGCCCTTTCAGCTTGCTGTAAGTGCCCCAGTGCTATGGCCCGTTGATGCTGGAGATGATATTGCTTGCTCTGCCGTCCTGCCTTGTTGAAGAGGAGCACCCATTGCCATGTGCGAAGCACTCCTGACAGGGTGAATGGCTTGCATCGCTGAAGATCCCTACGTCTCTGCCACATGTGGTAGACGCGGGCAGGCAGTGTGATGGTCGAGCCTCCTACTTCGTCAGGGTGGGTCAACAGCTCTTTCCACGCAGCAAAGATGGCCTTGCACTGTGCTTTGGTTTGGCCTCGATTGGTGTGTGCTGATGTAGCTGTTGGGAAGAGTTCAGAGACCTCACGCAGTAATGTGTGATTGATGTGATCTGCAGTCAGTGGGAGGCCGTGGTGCAAGCTGTGATTTATCTCCAACTCCACTTTACTCTTTAATTGTGTGATTCGGTGATCCTTCTGGCGATACGCGTAGTCAAGGTCATGTCTCGAGTATTGTAGTTCCTGCTGCATTTTGGCCTTGGGCAAGTGGAAGTGCTTGATGATTCGGACATCAGCAATGAGGGCCGAGTGTGTGAGCTCTTTCCACGCCCCAAAGGGTGCCTCTTGTTTGACTACTTGCTTCGCTCTGGTGTCAGCACTTGGTGCGCGCACAAGGATATAGTCAATCTGAGAGTTGCCCGTACGGGTGTAGTTGGTGCATGGGTCCTTCATATGCCAAGTGTTTAGAGCAACCAGGGCGTTGTCTTGTATGAATCTTGGAAGTGTGAGTGGGTCAAGGGCTTGGTGATAGGCTGAGCGGTTCACGCGTGTCCCGATCAATCCATTTACTGCGTGTACCTCTGAGTTAAAATCTCCCGCTAGAATCAGGGTGTCTCTTCTAGCCATGCCCTGTATTGTGGCAGTGCACTTATCGAGCAGGGTTTGCCGCCTCTGTTTGTTTTGTTCCGGATCATCCGTGTGTATCCAAACATGTTGGTATATGTTAAGTGTTTCGATGGCTGCCTCTTTGTGGCATACCTTCACTCTTAGAACTCTGCCTGGGATTATCTCCTGGTAACGAACCATGGAGGCATCGTAACGAGGATGAACTAGTGTGAGCACACCCTCTCCCCGTTTTGTTGAGGAGCCAACTGCCATCCAGTTATCAACCTTGAAAGCGCAAAAGGCAGTGCGATGCGTTTCCTGTAGGAATATGAAGTCATACTGCAGGCCCTCTCCACCAAGAAACGCCTTGACTTCACCCCAAAGGAACCCGCTTAGGCTGTTAACATTGATGGACAGGACCTTGAGACGTTGCTGTGCCCCACCTCGTGGTCTGCATGGAGGTCGGCGTGGTTTGGCCGTCGTTAGGCTAGGCATGGTTGCAGTGTGGAGACCCAACTGACTGCAATGCATAAACCTCCCTCGATATCGGGTGTAGCCAAGTGGATTCTGTGTACTCTGGTGTTGTGCTCTCTGAAAGCTTCTTTTTCGTCCCACCTGAGTGGTGACACCTGCGGCCCCGAACACCGGCGCCGTTGTTTCGCCAGCCACTTGCTTCCCCACCAGGGATGCGGGAAAGTGGTGATCAGTTGTTGTGGGTCCCCCCGCCCCGTGGGAGACGGGAACCCTCACCCCCCCTACGCGTGTGATGCGGTGTGTCATCCAAATGAGTGCGTAGAGCCCGGACTTGGGACCGGGCAAGCTCAGTCCAGGTGTAGCTGTGCTCGTCTTCTCAGGTATTTTTCGTCTTGGTTTAGACTTTTTTGCTGTCGTCGATGGCCATGTACTCAGGCTGCTAATCTTATTAGTGAGTTGCTGTAGGAGGTTCCTAATGTGTTGCGCCTTTGTGGCAAGCCTGAATAGTTTTTGTAATGGATAAGAAGTGCAGTTTCGGCGCCTCCTGCCTCGTAGGTGTCTGCGTCTGACGGTCGGTCGAAGTCGCCATTTGCGACCTCGTCTACCAAGACAACTGCGCACATTTGATGTGACATGTGTACAGGCAGCAGTTTGTGTCGCAAGCTGATTGCATGGCCCTTTCTTGCTGTCGAGAATTGACAGTGGCACTGCAGGACGCGGAGACCGCTTGTCCTGTGCATCTGACACTCCTATCCACGGCTCGAGGAGCTCTTCGAGCGTGTCGAGCGACTGCCGCCAGCTTAGGCGGTAGTAAATAGCATGTGGGATTCCTTGCATTAGGTCATGGAGGTGCCTCGCTGCCTCCCCGTAAATGGCCAGCAGGGCAAGACTCTCCACCGTCTGTTTCTGGTACAACGTGTAGAGATAGCCCTCAACCGCGTCACCCAGCTTGCCCGCCTGCCTGCGTGTCCAGACGTTGGGGTGGCTCTCCGGCCTTGTCATCAAAGCCGCTGTGAGCGACCAAATCCAGTTTCCGCAGGAGGGCATGTTCATCGGGCTGGTGTGATACGTCGCATGATGCTGCCTGAAGTAGCCGTGGAGGAAGTTGTGGAGATCGTCTCCATGCGGAATTAGCTTGACCACTGCAGATTTCGCTTCCTGAAGTAGGCGCTGCTTAGCGCGTCGTACCTCCTCTGGTGCTTGTGCTAGGAGTAGATGGGGCCGTGGTTCCACTGTACTAGCCCGCCGTGCAGCAGACGATCGTTGTCTTTCCTCTGGTCGTGGTTCATTTGTATTGGACCTCCTAGCTGCAGTCGATCGCTGATTGGCCTCTTGCTCGCCAAGGCCCTGGCTCGAAGCAGCTGGCATCTGTACCGGGGCAACAGATGGAGACGCACAGGGATGGGGGGTGAACGTCATGAATACGCAGGCCGAAACAAGACGAACACAGTCCATGGAGGGACTCCTCAAAGAGCTGGCTACCGGCGTTGCGGCAAGTTCGAGAAGGAAAGAAGCCAAGCGGTCCACACCCACGTCAACGACGAGTGAGACCTCCAGGCTGGATCTACGGGAGACGACGAACCAGGAGGCTGAGCACCCAAGCCCTTCTTTCCAGACTGGGAGTGACAGTGCCTCCTCCAATGCTCCTGTTGGGGGGGTGCACTACCCTGCCTCCGGTAAGGTTAGTGGTCTCCACACCTCACCTGCGAGCAGTTCAACATCCGGGCTGACACTCACTACAATCCAGAAGATTGAAGAACCTCCACTTGATCATGATTCTCCCGATATAGGGCCGATGAAGGCTCCAGCTGCCTCGAGCCGATGTTCCGATGAGCAGGAGACCAGACAACGGTCATCTGCTGCTAGGAGATCCAGCACCATAGAGCCTCGGCCCGAGGAAAGAACACGATCGTCTGCAGCTCGGAGGGCCAGTACCATTGAGCCACGGCCCCATCTACTCCTGGTACAAGCGCCACTAGAGGTGAGAGAAGTCAAGCACCGTCTACTTCGGGACGCGAAATCGGCAGTGCTCAAGCTGATTCCGCATGGAGACGACCTCCATACCTTCCTCAACGGCTACTTCAGGCGGCACCATGCAACGTACCACGCCAACCCGGTGAACATGCCCGCGTGTGGGAACTGGATATGGTCGCTTACTGCAGCATTGATGACAAGGCCGGAAAGCCACCCCAACGTCTGGAGGCGTAGCCACGCGGGAAAGCTGGGCGACGCGGTAGAGGGATACCTGTACACGTTATACCAGAGCCAGACGGCGGGGAACCTTGCCCTGCTGGCAACCTATGGGGAGGCTGCAAAGTCCCTCCACGACCTGATGCAAGGAATCCCGCACGCCATCTACTACCGCCTGTGCTGGAGGCAGTCGCTTGACTCGCTCGCGGAGCTTCTCGAACCATGGATAGGAGCAGCGTCTACACAGGACATGCGGTCCTCGCACCCCGTCTTGACACTGGCGATACTCGACCGCAACGTATCCACAGCCGTGACAGTTGAGGAGGAAAACACAGGGCTGGACAAGCAGCAGACAATGAACAAGAGGGAGGAGAGACATGGACCTCATGGAAAAGATGGGAGTGGAGGAACACTCCCCATCGACCTCATAGAGGGGGCAAGCCCTTCTAACTCTGGTGAAGCTGGTGGTCTCCACACTTCACCCGTGGTCGGCTTGGTACCTGAGCCAATACTCACAACCCTCAAAAAGCAGGCGGAACCTCCACTTGCTCTTGATCTCCTCGTTGCACCGCAACTCCGAGGTCTGCCATAGCCATTCCTGAGAGTGTGGAGACCACCAACTCCAGGTATGCCACCAGTCACGTTCGTCTCCTCCGTCCTGTTGTTGTACTTGTCGATTTCTGGCTCGTTCTACTGCTTCCTCACGCAAGGTTAGTAGGTGTCCCGTAGGTTCCGCACCTGTCTCTCGGAGCCGGCTTGGGAGTCGTCGTGCTGATCTTTTCTGCGAGCTTGGTGACGGCATTGCAGTTCGGATCGAGGTATTTATAAGTAAGGTCCATTCATGTGTCGGGTGGGGCCGGTAGGGGTAAGTGGATTGTCTCTGGCTGATAAGGGCAGTCTCAGGAGAAGGTATCATGGTTTGTATGATACAGCAGTGGCGGCGACTCAGGTACTGCATTTGCTTGATCAATGTTATGTCCTGCGGTCCTTCAGGAATGTTAGCTCTATGTATATGCATCAATTTCTCCTGGCATGCACTGCGTCTGACCCTGACAGAGATCCCGACCATCGAGAGGAGGAGACTGGCCGTGGTCTCAGGCATTGCGGCCTTGCATAAGAGCTTAGCCGGGCTCATCCACTTGCTTAGATGAACGCCGTGCACTGGGATGCAGCGTGGCTCAGTTGCAGTGCGCCCTGGAATCAGGCTCCCGGCATTGATCTTTGCTCGGTTGGCCTGGGCAGCGGAAAGCATACATGCATAGTAGTCATGTTTAGAGCGTAGGGTATGCAGTGTGGCTTGGCTGCGCATCATGTATCCAAGCTTATAGGAATGCCTACTGACATGCCCTGCGCAAAGAGCTCTTGCTTTGGTTTTCCGGCGCGGAGCCCGCATGCCTTCGTTGGCCCTCAATAGACCCGCGTGCACATCCCTGAGGCTCGGTGGCCCATCTGCGGTTCTTGGCAAGATTCTCTCTCCGCTCTTCAGGATAATCACGGCGTGGATGAAACGAGCTGGGAGGACCTTTTGTGTGCCGATACCCTTTGTGAGATAGACCTGGTTGCCACTCTTGTAGAACGTGCACCCCTCTGCCGCAGCCTCCTTCGGTAGGATCGCGAGTGCAATGTTGCATGTATTTCTCATTCCTGAGATAGGACGATCAGTCGGCAGCCCCTCCGTGAGGTGTATGTCATTTCGCTTGCGGCTCGGACCACCCGCCAACAGTCCACTTTGGACTATCTGGCTGTAGGCATCATCATATGTGCCGTGATACAGCTCCTGTGGCAGCAGGCGTCTGGGCACCCGCACTTGAAAGAAGGTGGAGTTGTCTATGCCTTCCATGGAGTGGCCCTGTGCCGCTCTGATCCACTTTGCCCCTTCCCGCTGGATCACTTCAAATCTCTTCTTGTCGCTCTCCTCGACCACTTGCAGGATTTCGTGTTCCTGTGCATGTAGCGCTTTAAGCTTGTGCGTGTCCAGAACGGCACGGAGGTCAAAGAGTGCATCTGCTCTCACCTCCAATCCTTGCCTTGCTCCAGAGTGTCTCAGGACGTCCGTGAGTGCTTTTGATATGGCCGTCTTTCTTCGTCGCGCCAGCGGTGGTCTAGGTGGTTCCCCCCGCTTGCTCGCGGTTGGGCGTTCGCCCGAGGCGGGCTTTGGCAGATCTTCTCGGTGTCGACGGCTTCTTGCTGCCTGAGCGGAGACCGCTGTCAGGTTGCGATTGTGCGCCGGTATGGGCACCGTGTCCTGCTCCGTGTCCTCTTCTGGTTCAGAGAGTTCTATGATGTAGTCCATCTCCACCATGTCTTCCGAGCTGGCCTTCTTACGTCTCTTCGGGTGGAAGCGCACTCGGCTACTACTTGATGGCTCTTCTCCAGGTTCGTCTTGTTGCGTAACTTCGTGGAGTGCGGAGTCCGCTGTACTCCTTTGCCTCTTCTGCGCCTTTGCCACAGCGGCCTGTCTGAGGGCAAGTAGTTTGCCTGTGGGCTCAGCGCCCGACTGGCGTAGTCTTGTGGGTAAACGCCGAGATGACTTCTTCTTTGAACTCGGACTGGGTCCCATGTTGCAAGCAGGCACATTGGCAGGAGTTAAAACCAGTATCCCCGGTGCTGGTCCCTGAAACCCTGTAGATAGGTGATCAGGGTTCATGGTGACGCTGTGGGTGTCCTGACCTATCTCAAGTTCAGTTTCCTGCACATAATCTTCAGTGCAAGTACGGAGGCCGAGGTCAGGTGTAAGAAGTGGAAGGCGAGGAGCTTGTGGTTCCGTCAGGGCCAGTCTTATGGTGGGGGGGAGGGATGGGTATGAGCCAAAGTGTGCTCCGATTCGGTGGCTGATCTCATGTTCTGCATGTGTGTACGTAAGGATGCAAACCAGCAGCTTCGCAAGGCAATTGAGTGCCCTGCTGGGTGTGGAGACCACGTTCCCAGTATCGATGGGATCGTTGCGCCGTCTCGTGGATTTGTCAGCCTGGGCAGGTGGAGGTCGTGCGTGTATTCGGATGGGCTGTGGGGTTGTGTATTTTTTAATTGCATACCAGATCGTTGCAGCACAATCACACGCACAGCTGTGATCTTTTGTGAACAATCCGATCTTAGAGGCACTCACGTATGCTCTATTGAAATCAGATATTAGTTCTTGTCTATTCACAGCATCGATCTGATGGCGGTCGGCGCATGCATGGGGTTTGCTATGAATCGCATAAACTGGGTGACTCTCTCCGCGTTTGAGTGTCCGGCTGGGTGTGGAGTCCACCTTCCCAGTTGCAACGCGCTTCTCGTGTTGCGAGTGGGTGGCCTGCGCAGAATGTCGTGCAGCCCGGTAAGCACCCGTGTTGCATGCCCTAGCACTCTTGTATGCTGTGCACATCAGGACTGTACACTCGCATGCACTCTCATATGCTCGAGTGGGCGGCCGGTTGGAGCACCTTGGCCCATCTCCTTCAGATTCCTCACTTTGTACATCCGGCGTGGACGCCATTTGTCCAGAGGCCGCTCCACTGTCTGCAAATGGCCTGCCCATGTCTTGCAGAATTGCACTATTGTCTTCAGTCTCAGAAGTGCCAGCAAAGCCTGCTAAGAACTCGTCGAGGTCTGTTGTTTCTGTGGTGAAAGGAGCGGAGGCCGCATTCCCCTCCGGTCCTGTCACTGGTGTTGTCGGTGTCGGCATCTCGGGTCCTGCCGTTGTCCCGATGGTCGCCGTCTCCAATCGCTGCGCCTCAAAGCGTGCGACCAGATCTACACCCCGAGGTTCTCGTAGGAGATCCGAATGCTGCTCCTCTATCTTATTCACAAGCCTTGATTTCAAGGGGTCCGGGAGCTGGCGTATCTGCTCAAGGAAGAAGCTCGCTCGCGCAAGGTCACTTACCTCCAGTGATGGTTCAGGAAGAGCTCGTAGGAGGGATGCTTCTTGATCATTCTGTGCAACGTCAAGGAAGCGAAGCCACGTAGTGTTTACCTTTTTTGTAGAAGCATCATGTTCCACTGGTTGGTGATCTTGGGTGCGGAGTCCGCCTTCCCTTTCACTTTCCTGTGCATTCACCACTTCTATGGGCTCTTCCAGGAAGTGTGCTGTGTCATCTTCGCCCTCCGTGCGAGTAGACTTCGGCACGACAATCGGAACTGCAGCTGTTTGCATGCAGACGCACGGCTGCTCAAGACAGTAAATGCACATCATGCTGGCAGAGGAGTCGCCAGAACCTCCAGATGTCTGCCTTTCGTGGTGTTCGCCAGGTAGCATGCTGTGCAGGGCTTCCTCCAACGATGTGCATCTGCAGGGGCGCCATCCACAGGTCACGCATGGTGTACATGGTGCCTCCGACATTATGAGTCTTGAGAAGCTTCCCTGACCAAGAGTGCTCTGTCTACGAAAGGGTGCGGAGTCCGCAGACCCTGTGAAGTGAGTGCAGAGCCAATGCATTGCGCAGGTTAAATAAACAAAACAGTCACGTCTTGCCGTGTGGTCTGCAGTTTGCAACGCGGTATGATCGCTGACATGATCCGCCTTCTTCGACCGCGAGATGCCTCTCGGTAGGCAATTGGCCGTGGCCCTGACCTCAGTGTGTCGAGTGGTGGAATTGAGTCTAGGCCATATCAAGTCAGTGAATAACATGTCAGCATGTGAATTAGTCAAGGGCTTCAATCTGCGTAGCCCATCCCGAATGGTCTGCATTACTATTTGTGACCAGCCGGATGACCCACTGTGCCTGACATGTTTGGGAGTGGAAACCACTTGCCCTCGTGAGTGGAAAGCAGGAGCGGAAGCAGCTGGTGCCTGGGTGCTGCACCGTGTCAGCTCCTTTGGCGCAGGCCCTGTCATGCTTGCAGGTTCAAGTCTGACAGAGGACTCTGCAGTTGCCGGCCTTGGAGCAATTGTCTGAAAGGAAGCTACTGCTATCAAGGTTGCTATTCGGGCAAGCGGATTCTGTTCGCTAGCAGTGCTCGTTAAATTACCAGTGCCAAGCATGCAGCTCAATGTGTGCTCCCGCCTGCATGATCTGGCCTTCCACGTGCTCACGCGCTGGGGCCAGGAAACTCTCGGTAATGCATATGCAGCGAAGCTGTTGCTGCAAGGCCACATCAAATCTCGAGGACTGGATTGGTGACAGTAAATTTCTCTTGCTGCATCAACCGCCTGCGAGCAATTTTGCAGCATGGTGTTTGACAGTTGCCTGAGTGTCTGACAAGCGTTGCTCTGGTTACTACGGTCCTCAGTTACAGCTGGTGAAGTCACATCTCGACGTCGTTGGATTTCTGCCTGTTCAGATGTCTCTTGCATTACCACTATGTATTGGCTGTCCTTAGTGAGCACTCTAGTCAGACTGTGTGCACAAGCAGCGAGCCTACGCTTCGATGCGGGCATCTCTCCATCTGGTTCCTGTCGGCCTGGATCCCGGTAGACGTCGACCGGCCTGAGAGGTCTGTGAGTCTCCGCCGATCCTGAAGGCAGAGTGTTGGTTGCCGCATTCAATGAGCTTGTGGGGTTGTCCTGCCATCCTGAGCACTCAACTGAACCTGACAGAAGCACACTGACCAGACGTTCCCATGACTGCAATGGTGGGGGAAGCGGAGCCCGCTGTTCCTCATACGCGTAGGGTGTAGAATGTGGCGGCTGTGGGTGAACGTGACTCGAGGCCCCCAACAGGTTCTTCTTTCAACCGTGGCCCATCGACGTTTCTAGCTGATACTGAGCCATGGTTTCTTTTCTACATGCTGGCATGCTTTGGATGGCTTTGCAGATTTTCATGTGGATTTCATGCAGTGGTGCAGTGCGACGTTGCGTGTCTGTTGAAGGATCGAGAGATGCAAGGTCTTCTACTGATGAGCAGAGGGCCCAGTCTCAGCTTTACGAGGTTGCAACAGACCCCATCAACACCACTAGATGCCCCCTGTGGAGAACGCCAGAAGGTCTTCGTTATACCCTAAGACGAGCACACGAAAGCGACTTGAGCCGGGGGCTTGCTTGGAGCATCGGCTATGTTACTCTAAGAAGGAACGCGCTCCAGCCAAGTGACTCCATGATCTTCATTCTCGAGCTAAAAGAAAATTGCAGCCAGTAGCAGCATCGTTTGCGATCTGCTCGCCCCTTTAATCACCACGCCATTAGACGCCCATGTTCATAGACAGCATCAGTAAAGATCACCACGGAACTCACTGGTCCCCTGCAAGCGAAAATTCTAGGCGTGCAAGCGTCTATGAAATCACCCCGTCGTCGCAGAGAGAGCGCAAGTCAGAAGCCGTCCGCATCCCAGGATCGCGAAGACAACTTTCCAAGGCTCTTTGCAGCAACTTTAGACCTCTCCCAAAGCAAACCCGACAGCATAATTCACCTGCTCTTGCAATTGAATCTCCCGTTTCCACTTGAGCTATCTGGAGCAGCGCGTCCTTCATCCTGTCCAACCTGCTGGGCTTGTTGTGCAAGGGCTTGTCATCAGAAGCTTTTTATTACATTGTGTTTGTTTTGGATTTTATTCTTTGAAACGAGAGAAGTAAGACTCTAAACATGAATTTCCCTTAACGAAAAAAGGAAATGTCTTCCAAATTCACCCCTCGAATCTTGTTTTGTTTTTTTGGGTTTCATTCTTTAAAACCAAAGAAGTAAGACTTTTTTGAAGGGAGCTGAAGGGCATTTCCACCCCGCTTGCTTCTTCTTTTGTTTTTTGTGTTTATTGCTTGAGTTTCAAGAAGCAGAGAGTTTATAGCAGTGACGTGGCGCGGGGAGCTCAGAACCATATGCTTCACGCCCGGCTTAAACAAGCGGGGGAGAGGGCGCAGTTCCCCCCATGTGGCAAACACGATGCTCGCATTCTCCACCGAAGGTCCAGCAGATATGAAGCCTCCAGACGTTTTAAACTGCTGCCCAAAACCTCCGCAAAAGGCCCAGCAAGCATTCGGCCTTTTAAACTGCTGTCTAAATCTCCACAGAAGGCCCAGCAAGTGTTACGCCTTTTAAATGCCCAAACCTTCCACAAAATAGGCCCAGCAAGTATCAGGCAACTGCTGCCTAAACCCTCCGCAGAAGGCCCAGCAAGTTTTACGCCTTTTAACTGCTGCCCAAACCCTCCAAAAAAGGCCCAGCAAGTAGGCCTCTAAAACTGCTGCCTTCAACCCTCCGCAAAAGCCCAGCAAGTATTACGCCTCTGCCCAGAGGCCCAGCAAGTGTAGGCCTCTTGAACTGCTGCCTTAACCCTCCACAGAGGGGGAGGCTTGGTTGCGGCTTCAGGGGGGAGCTTTAGGGGGGAGCTTTAGGGGGAGCTTTAAGGGGGCTTACAAAGACGGGCTTAAAGGGGGGCTTTTAAGCCTTAAAACGGGGGGGCCTCAAAGGGGGGCTTTAAGGGGGCTTTAAAGGGGGGCTTAAAGGGGGGCTTAAAGGGGATTTTAAGGGGGGCTTCAAGGGGGGCTTCAAGGGGGGCTTAAAGGGGGGGCTTAAAGGGGGGCTTTAAAGGGGGCTTTAAGGGGGGGCTTAAGGGGGGGCTTAAGGGGGGGCTTAAAGGGGGGGCTCAAGGGGGGGCTGAAGGGGGGGCTTAAGGGGGGGCTTAAGGGGGGGCTTAAGGGGGGCTTAAGGGGGGGCCCAAGGGCTTTGACCCTTTGCCCCCCCCCCCGTGTGCAGCTTAAATAGGGTTAATTTGGAAGCTGGCACTCGTGTTCACAAGAGGAAAAAAGGCCCCAAAACGTATACTTATTTACAAGAGCCAACTTCCAAATAGACCCTATTTTAGGTCCTAGGGGGGGTCCCAGGCCTGAATTAAATATGAAGGCCCCGATTTAAATATGAATATTTAATTCTGGAGCTTCATATTTAAATTATTTAATTCGGGCCCGGGAATTAAATAATTTAAATAATTTAAATAATTTAAATCCTGGAGGGGGGGGGGGGCGGGCCTCCTCCCGCAGGAGGAATTAAATAATTTAAATATGAAGGCCCCGAATTAAATATTAATATTTAATTCGGGCCTTCATATTTAAATTATTTAATTCTTCCTGCGGGAGGAGGCCCGCCCCCCCCCCCCCCTCCAGGATTTAAATTATTTAAATTATTTAAAATTATTTAAATTATTTAAATTATTTAAATTATTTAATTCCCGGGCCCGATTTAAATAATTTAAATATGAAGGCCACGATTTAAATATGAATATTTAATTCGGGAGCTTCATATTTAAATTATTTAATTCGGGCCCGGGAATTAAATAATTTAAATAATTTAAATCCTGGAGGGGGGGGGCCGGGCCTCCTCCCGCAGGAAGAATTAAATAATTTAAATATGAAGGCCCCGAATTAAATATGAATATTTAATTCGGGGCCTTCATATTTAAATTATTTAATTCCTCCTGCGGGAGGAGGCCCGGCCCCCCCCCCTCCAAGATTTAAAATATTTAAATTATTTAAATTATTTAAATTATTTTGATAAATATTAATTCCCGGGCCCGATTTAAATAATTTAAATATGAAGCTCCCGAATTAAATATTCATATTTAAATCGTGGCCTTCATATTTAAATTATTTAAATCGGGCCCGGGAATTAAATAATTTAAATAAAATTAATTAAATTAAAATAATTAAACAATTTAAATAATTTAAAAAATTTAAATATTTTAAATCTTGGGGGGGGGGGGGGCCGGGCCTCCTCCCGCAGGAGGAATTAAATAAATTAAATATGAAGGCCCCGAATTAAATATTAATATTTAATTCGGGGCCTTCATATTTACATTATTTAATTCCTCCTGCGGGAGGAGGCCCGGCCCCCCCTCAGGATTTAAATGATTTAAATGATTTAAATTATTTAAAATTATTAACTATTAATGCCGGGCCCGATTTTAAATAATTTTAAATATGAAGGCCCGATTAAATATGAATATTTATATTCGGGAGCCTTCATATTTAAATTATTTTAATCGGGGCCCGGGAATAAAATTAATTTAAAAATAATTTTAAATAATTAACAATTTAAATAATTTAAATCCTGGAGGGGGGGGGGCCGGGCCTCCTCCCGCAGGAAGAATTAAATAATTTAAATATGAAGGCCCCGAATTAAATATGAATATTTAATTCGGGGCCTTCATATTTAAATTATTTAATTCCTCCTGCGGGAGGAGGCCCGGCCCCCCCCCCTCCAGGATTTAAATTATTTAAATTATTTAAGTTATTTAAATTATTTAATTCCCGGGCCCGATTTAAATAATTTAAATATGAAGCTCCCGAATTAAATATTCATATTTAAATCGTGGCCTTCATATTTAAATTATTTAAATCGGGCCCGGGAATTAAATAATTTAAATAATTTAAATAATTTAAATCCGGGAGGGGGGGGGGGGCCGGGCCTCCTTTTGCAGGAGGAATTAAATAATTTAAATATGAAGGCCCCGATTTAAATATTCATATTTAGATCGAGGCCTTCATATTTAAATTATTTAATTCCTCCTGGGGGAGGAGGCCCGCCCCCCCCCCTCCAGGATTGAAATTATTTAAATTATTTAAATTATTTAAATTATTTACTTCCCGGGCCCGATTTAAATAATTTAAATATGAAGGCCACGATTTAAATATGAATATTTAATTCGGGAGCTTCATATTTAAATTATTTAAATCGGGCCCGGCCCACCGGGCCCCCTCCCTCTCCCAGAATTAAATAATTTAAATAATTTAAATCCTGAACACCCCTTTCGGATTGAAATTATTTAAATTATTTAATTCCGGGGGGGGGCCTGGTCGGGCCTGGCCCCCCCCCGATTTAGTATCGGGGAATTGAAAGATTGATTTCATGTCAATGTCCAGGGGCCCGATTTGGCCAAATTTTGCCGGGCAGCCTCCGGTCAAAATTTGGCCAAATCGAGCCGCGCCTTTCTGAAGGCCCGAGATTATTTTAAACTATCGCGGCTCGATTTGGCCAAATTTTGCCGGGCAGCCTCCGGGCAAAATTTGGCCAAATCGGGCTGCCCTTCGTATGCCATGAGAAATGCGCGGCTCGATTTGGCCAAATTTTGCCCGGAGGCTGCCTGGCAAAATTTGGCCAAATCGGGCGCCTGGACATTGAAATGAAATCAATTTTTCAATTCCCCGATACTAAATCACGAGCCCGGGCCTCCCCTTCAACACTAAATTACGAGCCCGGGCCTCCCCCCAATACTGAATTACGAGCACGGGCCTCCCCCCAATACTAAAGTACGAGCCGGGGAATGAAAAAAAAAATAATTTAAATGCCCGGACCCCCCCCCTGGGGTATTTAAATTATTTAAATTATTTAATTCCTGACCCCCCAACCCCGACCCGCAAATGTTGTTCCTACCCTTTTCCGTTGTGTGTGGTATTTGCAGGACTTTTGCAGGGTGCCAAGGGGATCCCGGCAAATTTTGACCCGCAAATGTTGTTCCTACCCTTTTTCGTTTGTGTGGTATTTGCAGGACTTCTGCAGGGTGCCAAGGGAATCCCGGCAAATTTTGACCCGCAAATGTTGTTCCTACACTATTCCGATTTGTGTGGCATTTGCAGGGCTTTCGCAGGGTGCCAAGGGGATCCCGGCAAATTTTGACCCGCAAATGTTGTTCCTACCCTTTTCCGTTTTGTGTGGTATTTGCAGGACTTTTGCAGGGTGCCAAGGGGATCCCGGCAAATTTTGACCCGCAAATGTTGTTCCTACACTTTCCGTTTGTGTGGTATTTGCAGGACTTTTGCAGGGTGCCAAGGGGATCCCGGCAAATTTTGACCCGCAAATGTTGTTCCTACCCTTTTCCGTTTTGTGTGGCATTTGCAGGACTTTTGCAGGGTGCCAAGGGGATCCCGGCAAATTTTGACCCGCAAATGTTGTTCCTACCCTTTTCCGTTTTGTGTGGTATTTGCAGGACTTTTGCAGGGTGCCAAGGGGATCCCGGCAAATTTTGACCCGCAAATGTTGTTCCTACCCTTTTCCGTTTTGTGTGGTATTTGCAGGACTTTTGCAGGGTGCCAAGGGGATCCCGGCAAATTTTGACCCGCAAATGTTGTTCCTACCCTTTTCCGTTTTGTGTGGCATTTGCAGGACTTTTGCAGGGTGCCAAGGGGATCCCGGCAAATTTTGACCCGCAAATGTTGTTCCTACCCTTTTCCGTTTTGTGTGGTATTTGCAGGACTTTTGCAGGGTGCCAAGGGGATCCCGGCAAATTTTGACCCGCAAATGTTGTTCCTACCCTTTTCCGTTTTGTGTGGTATTTGCAGGACTTTTGCAGGGTGCCAAGGGGATCCCGGCAAATTTTGACCCGCAAATGTTGTTCCTACCCTTTTCCGTTTTGTGTGGTATTTGCAGGACTTTTGCAGGGTGCCAAGGGGATCCCGGCAAATTTTGACCTGCAAATGTTGTTCCTACCCTTTTCCGTTTTGTGTGGTATTTGCAGGACTTTTGCAGGGTGCCAAGGGGATCCCGGTCTCCTGTCTTCATTTCTCCTCCATGATTTTCATTGCTTTTCCCATGAAAATTGCTTCCTTTTGATCTCTCCTCTCTCCTTTCTCTCTCCCTTCTCTTCTCTTGTTCTCTTTTGAATCTCAAAATCACACCAAAGGAAGCTTCTTTTCCTTATTGAATGAAAAAGATAAACAAGAAAAGAGATAGGTAAAGACACGGAAGAGCTCCACTGCCTATTGTTTCATTCCCTTTCCTCTCTTTCTATGTGTTGTTTCCTTGTCGTTTCAGAAAGCTAGCAAAATAAGGGCAAGGGGGCTTCCTGAAGAGGAGAGAGGGCACCTATTTTTTAATTGTAGAGGGGAAAGCGAGAGACAAGGAAGGGAGAGATGATAGATAAAGAAGAGTGCTATCCGTCTCCTTGTTTCTTGTGTCTTCTCTTCTTTTCAGTTCATCATATTCCTCTTTTCGGCCT
Organism: Symbiodinium natans; assembly: GCA_905221605.1. Lineage (NCBI taxonomy): Eukaryota > Dinophyceae > Suessiales > Symbiodiniaceae > Symbiodinium > Symbiodinium natans. The sequence goes on along the minus strand of CAJNDS010000879.1, from coordinate 311,484 downwards.
GTCTCTTCTGCTCTTTTCCTTACCCTTCTCCTTTTCAAGTTCTTCCTTTTTAGTTTTTCTGTTTCGAAAAGAAAGAGGGAAGGGAGAGAGAAGGGCGAGAGGATAGATAAAGAAGAGTGCCATCTTCTTTGCGCCTTGTTTTGTCTCTCCATCTTCTTTGTTCATCTCTCTTCTATTCTTTTCTTGGCTCTTCCCATTAAAATTGTGTTTCGTTTATCTCTCCTCTCTCCTTCTCTTTCCCTTCTCTTCTCCTGTTCCCCTTTAAATGACAAAAACACAAGAAAGGAAGAAGAGGGGAATGGAGGCCCTTTTCCTGTATTCTCCTGTTGCAATGAATAAGGAAAAGAGCATAGGAGATAAGGAAGGGAATTGAAAAGAAAATGGGCGATCGGGTGTCCTGTTTGCTAGTTTTCTGCATCTTCAAGGAAGAAAAAAGGACACCCGCCCAAGAAGGAAAAGTAACTTAAGAGATAGGGAGGAAATTGAAGAGCTCCTCTCTTTACCTAGTCATTCCCTGTCCTCTCTTCTTATCTGTTGTTTGTCTTATTCGCTTGAAAAAGCAAAATAAGGGAAAGGCGATTTCCTGAAGAGGAAGAAGGGCGCCTACCTGTGAATAGCAAGATTGATTTTTCTAATTAGGGAGAGACTTGCCCCGCCTGAGCCTCCCTGGCCTGCTTGTTGTGGCCACATACAGTTGCGCTTCCAGCAAAATGGCATCCTTGTTATCTCGTCTCACTTCTCTTTCCCTTCTCTCCTTCTGTTTCCTTTTGACTGATAAACCACAAGAAAGGAACTTGTGTGATAAGGCAGTGGAAGGGTAAGCAGAGGGTGACTCCTGGCGCGTGGACCGGTCCATACTTCATCATACCCCTCCTCTCGGCCTATCTCTTCTGTTCCTTTCCTTACCCTTCTCCTTCTCATAGTTCTTCCTTTTTGTTTTCTTATTTCGAAAAGAAAGAGGGAAGGGAGAGAGAAGGGAGAGAGGATAGATAAAGAAGAGTGCCATCTTCTCTGCGCCTTGTTTTGTCTCTCCCACTTCTCTATTCATCTCTCTTCTATTCTTTTCTTTGCTCTTCCCATTAACAATGCAATCCTTTTGTCTCTCCTCTCTCCTTCTCTCTCCCTTCTCTTCTCCTGTTCCCCTTTAAATGACAAAAGCGCAAGAAAGGAAGAACAAGAGGGGAATGGAGGCCATGTTCCTTTCTTTTCCAATGGATGGGGAAAGCGAGCGGGGTTGGCTCCTTGTCCGTAGACCCTCCCCATGCTGCAGCAAATCCCTCCTCTCGCCCTATCGCCTCTGTTCTTTTCCTTGTTCCCAAACGGAAAAAGAAAACGGGTTCCTTTACATGTTCATTGTTCTTCCTTTTGTTTTTATTTGAAAGGGAAAGATAAGAAAGAGAGGAAAGAAGAAAACGAGCACCATCTTCTCTTTGCCTGATTTTGCACCTCCCTCTCCTGTCTTCATTTCTCTTCCATGATTTTCATTGCTCTTCCCATGAAAATTGCTTCCTTTTGATCTCTCCTCTCTCCTTTCTCTCTCCCTTCTCTTCTCTTGTTCTCTTTTGAATCTCAAAATCACACCAAAGGAAGCTTCTTTTCCTTATTGAATGAAGAAGAAAAAGAAGAAAAGAGATAGGTAAAGACACTGAAGAGCTCCACTGCCTATTGTTTCATTCCCTTTCCTCTCTTTCTATGTGTTGTTTTCCTTGTCGTTTCAGAAAGCTAGCAAAATAAGGGCAAGGGGGCTTCCTGAAGAGGAGAGGGCACCTATTTGTTTTAATTATAGAGGGAAAAGCGAGAGACAAGGAAGGGAGAGATGATAGATAAAGAAGAGTGCTATCCGTCTCCTTGTTTCTTGTGTCTTCTCTTCTTTTCAGTACCCCTCCAGAAAATTCAAATGGCCTCCTTGTTGTCTCTCCTCTCTCACTTCCCTTGCCCTTCTCTCCTTCTGTTACATTTTAACTAATAAAACACAAGAAAGGAACTTGTATGATAAAGCAGTGGAAGGGTAAGCCGAGGGTGACTCCTTGCGCGTGGACCTTGCCCATACTTCATCATATCCCTCTTTTCGGCCTGTCTCTTCTGCTCTTTTCCTTACCCTTCTCCTTTTCAAGTTCTTCCTTTTTAGTTTTTCTGTTTCGAAAAGAAAGAGGGAAGGGAGAGGGAAGGGAGAGGGGATAGATAAAGAAGAGTGCCATCTTCTTTGCGCCTTGTTTGGTCTCTCCATCTTCTTTGTTCATCTCTCTTCTATTCTTTTCTTGGCTCTTCCCATTAAAATTGTGTTCCTTTTATCTCTCCTCTCTCCTTCTCTTTCCCTTCTCTTCTCCTGTTCCCCTTTAAATGACAAAAACACAAGAAAGGAAGAACAAGAGGGGAATGGAGGCCCTCTTTTCCTGTATTCTCCTGTAAAGAAAAGAGGATAGGAGATAAGGAAGGGAATTGAGGAGCTCCTTTCGCTACTTTCTTATGCCCTTTCCTTTGTATCTACCACACAAAAACACGACTCTCAGCTTCCAAATAAACCCTATTTAAGCCACCCCCCCCCCCCCCCCCCCCGAAGGGACCCTCTTTGCAGGGACCCCTTTGAAGGGGGGCTTAAGGGGGGCTTAAAGGGGGGCTTAAAGGGGGGCTTAAGCCCCCCTTTGCCCAAAGGGGGGGGGGCCATTCTCGGACGACTGAGAGGTACCACCTTGCTGCGAAGGGCCGAAGCTGCCTTTTGCAATCAAGATGACGGTTTGTCTGCACTGACAGAAAGACCAGCCTCCTTCAATTCAAGGCGTATAGCAACGAGCAGCATTCATCGGTAGGCCTGATGCAAGGCAGCAAGGCACTGGTTCCAATATCTGCGCAGAAAGTGGCTGATGGATCTGCGGTCTGAGTCTAGGCGAGCGTGAACCGCCAGGCCGACTCTGGCAATGCTGGAAATCGGACTTCGAAGCACATCAACTATGGGTCCACCTGAATCGCCTGGCTCAGACAGCTGCCTGGCTCCCCGTCGGAGCGAACATGAGACAGGACAGGCTGCAGCGCTCGGCTGGCCAACCGTCCACATCAATCCAGCAATGGTACTCTAAGCAAGTTTTGGCAATGAAGGCAACACATGTTATTGCAATGCCTTTCTCACGTGTCTGTTGTGCTCGGTACATTGCAGGCAGTTTTTTATTGCAGTCTGGTTGTGTCTTTCTGTGGCGTAACACATTTTGGCTGCCCTTGGGCAGCCCGGAGAATTGAGCTGGGGCACACTAAAGTCCTAGATTCAGGTCCTGTTGCGATTGGCCCTTGAGATACCACTTCAGCCTGCCCGGATCTCAGATTCGTGCCGTCGTCGTCGGCTACCAGTTCGGTGTCAGTTCTTTCTTTCTTCAGACGCTGCGAAGAGGTATTCGCACTGCGGGCTACGTCATGTACAAGATTGTACACGGCTCTTCAAGAGAGCAAGACAACAAACTGCCACTGCACCCGGCTCGAAAGCCCCATGAGCAGCGCAGGTTCATCATAGCCTAGTGGCAACTAGAAAACAGGAGAAAACTGTCAGGTGACCGCAGACCCAGCGGAAAAAGAACGACTGTACAAGGGAGAACTTCACTTCACTCATCAGAAGAGGCTCACGTCTAGTGCATCAACCAAAAGCAGTGTTCAGAAACGAAAGAAGCCTCACGAAATGACCAACATCGCTGAAGGCCAGGCTCTCCGCCATAGTGCATACTACAGGGGCAGACCGCATCGCGCAATATACCACATCTTCCTCACTAGGCAGGCCTGCATTGCACGGTCTCGCAAGGAGACAACATGAGCAGGTGCGAACAAGCCAATGCTAAATGTCGCCACAAAAACGTCAGCTTGCGGGTCAAGTCGGGTGGCCGGATCCATCTACAAAAAGAACCGTGCAAGTAGACAAAAGGCATGAGCTGCGCAGCAAAACCAACATGGTGCGGCAATGGCTCTCCATCACTGTGCGTACCTACAGGGGCAGGCCACATCGCGTAGCATACCTCTTCATCCCCAGCAGTGACAGGCCAGACCACGTTTCTTCTCGTGGAGATCCATGGTTGCAGGAGCGAAGCCAAAGCATATGTCGCCACATATAACATCATCATGCGGGTTAAGCCGAGTGTCTCAGAAGCCATACACCAGATAAGCCATTCATATTCATCCAGCGAAACAAACATCGTCCGAAAAGGCCGTGCTACAACTTCCCAGGTGCGGTGACCGCCTACCCAGCAAGGAGCACACATCCCCTTCGAGCTGCTATATTGCAGAGACCATTGCGCGTGCAGAAAACCATTCAGAGGCTGCGCATTCAGCAGAACTGCAACAGTTTCCCGAAAATGGTCATACCATGGCCTCATCTCCACCAAAAACATTGAAAGCGAGGGAGCCACAGTGAGTGACCTGACCACCAGCAGCAGAGAGTCCGCAATAAAATCATAGCAAAGGTGGAAAGAAGTGTCGTTCTCAACCTCGAAGAAAGTCATGACAGAATTCATCTTCCAAATAATGGCTATGATGAAGGCAGTCCAGAGCTACAGACCGTTAGGCTTTGCCCCAAGACGTGGACTGAAGCCGGCAGCTCGTGAGTGAGCTACAAGGGGTTGCTGGTCTGCAGAGCCCCTAACCCTCGGCTCCAGCATGGCTTGCTTGTGCAACGTTGAAGAAAAATATGAGCCATGCTTCCCGGACTTGGGACCGGGATCAGCTGTACGTAGGTGCATCGAAGTTCGTAGCCTGTAAACCAAATAATATCCACACATTATCCAGGCAAACAGAGGCAGAACAGTAAAGGCCAGTACGTATAACTGCAGCTCAGCGCGTGTCACGACGCCGAAGGGATCGCTCGGAATGGCAACCTCCAGTGGATCACTAGCATAGGGAGCTTGCAGTGCCATGGCAAGGACCTGCCCCAACCTAGGGAAACCGAAAAGGGGGAGGCAAAGGCGAAAAACGAACGAAACACGCAAGAAACCCAACCAAAAGACGACCAGACCAAAAACCGACTACGGGCGACTCTACACAGAACAGCTGGGAGCCTTCGGTGTCAGTTCAGACATGTCTCAATGCGTGGCACCAGCAGGCAGCAACCCACGCCCTCATTGATGAGCCTGATTTTGTGGTACTGCAGCTCGGGCGTTTTGCAACGACAGAATCGGGCACACGCAAGTTACACATCAATGTTGAAGTCGATCAGCTCCTCCATGTTCCTGTGTTTACAGTGGGCGCGTCGTGCCGTTTCTGCAAGTTTGGCTTGAGCTCGCCTATCCGACAGCATGGCGCAACCCCGGAAGCTGGTTACTACACTGCTGTGCCTTGTGAGTCTGGCCAGTTAAAGTGGCAAACTGATGATCACAGGAAAGCTGTGCCCTTGAATGAAGCTTAGAGACTGTACATCCCCTCCGATTGTTATGTACTGTTTTACATTAGGTGCCCAGCATGATGTGCTACAGTGTACAAACCTCGTCACATATGACGTTTTTCGGGATCGCTTGCTCATGGGTGCTCGCGCCGGAGTGATCCTCCTATCCTGTGTTGTTGCGTTCTTTGGAAGGATGCGCTAAGCACAGCTTGTGCCGGGCCTTTCCGCCTGTCCTTCGGGTTCGCCAAGTGAAGGTTGACTTCGCTGCGTGGAAAGTGAAAGTGAAAGTTGGGATTCCCGACGCTTGGTCCCAAAGGGCTCCAGCATCGCGTAGTTGAGTCCGGGCATCGTTTCGAGAAGCTCGGGATCACACTGCCGAGACTAGAGCTCGAGCGCGAAACATTTTTACTAGACGGTACAGAGTGTCGGTTTGAGGCCCCACTCCGTGCTATGTTAGATGCCGAGGTCTACCTCGAGGCGGATCAGTCGGCTGTTGTGCCAGTCACGTGGATTGGTGCGCCAAATGGGGTGACGAAGGTCGTGCCTGTGCAAGTTGGGCCCGAAGTCGCCTATGGGCATTTCGACCCCGACATCTGTCGAGAGGGATCTGTGGTAGTGCACAACGATTCTCTCCTTCCGCAGCAGTGGGACGTTGGGGAGGTTGTTGCCGCTGGTCAAGCGGTGTTTAAGGATCTGTCTGGCGATGGGTCCAGGTGTAGCTTGTGTAAGCGAAAGTTGGCAGCGCATTCTGCGGCCCTCGCAGATTTGCCCTCTCTAGGCGGAGCAATCGGGGAAGCGTGCCCGAGCCGAGCGTGGGCTGTTGCCCGATGCCGCCTATGGCTCGACCTCGCAAGCCAGAGCGAGGGACACAGTAGAGAGGTATGCCGAGCGCCTGCTCCGTGAGCAGGATTTTTCCGTCACAGCGTGCGCCGGGTTTCTCCGCGAGTTGCAGCTCGCGTGGGAGATGGAGCCGCAGTACGCGCGGTCGGACGGCGCAATGCGAGCGCGGAACGCCGACGAATGATCTTCGGAGCTTTCCGCTACGGAGGCATGACCGGCGTGACAAACTTGACGCGTTTATGGGAGGGCACCGCCCGCTACCTGAACAGCTTCGTTAAGCGAAGATGTGAAGAACAGGGGACTAGCGCCGAGAGTTGGAATGCTCTGCAGGTGTCCTTCAGTACTGGTATTGCAGTCCACCGAGATTCGCAGAACGTCAAGGGCACTCACAACTTCCTGTACTGCAGCGGCAAGTACAAGGGTGGCGAGGTGTGGATTGAGTCTGCCTCCGCCTTGGCGGCGGATTGCCCGCGCCAAGCAGAACCGTCTTTATGGAAGGACGAAGAGCATCCCGAGGGTCTTCCGGGCTTCAAGGTGAGCGCGAAGGACACGGACACGGTGCTTAAGTTTGATGGTTGGACGAGGCACGCAGTTCTGCCTTTGGAAGGGACCCGCGTGCACGGTGCATACGTTGGGTGAACCATTGCCACCGGTGGTTAAGAGGCTTGGTTTCAGCATGCTTGCGCAAGAGGAGCCGTGGCTTGCTGCGTGGAGCGTGTTCAGCCCCGCGACCGAGTCTGTCCTGCCCCATGGGTTTGGTCCGAAGGTCGATGACGTCCGAGTCCGCTTGACTTTCTGTGGTGTCACGGGCCAGTTGTTGGAGCGTTGCTATGTGCCCCTTGAGTTCATGGAGTTCACCGAGCCGACTGACGCGTTGACCGTGTTCTTGCACGTGGACTTGGGGAAGGCGAGTGCGTTGGCAGATCTCCAGCTAGCAGAGGTGGGGCACGATTTGCAGGGCCAGAAGCGTGGACTGAATCGGGTCATGGAAGGTCACCTGGTGGACCTCACGCGTGGCAGTTCTCCCGGGGATTGCAACCCCGAGTTCCATTATCATCTCATTGAGAATGAGGAGCTGGTTGACAGCATCTTGAATGACGAGGTGCCAACGGAGAGCGGGTGGGGGTTCTTTTTGGGTATGTTTTTGGTTTTTTTTGGGTGTTTTTTTGGGTTTTCTAAACCCTAAACCCTATCTTGATGATGAAGCATCATATCCCTTCTGCAGGCCTTTTAGCTATGATCAAGTGCAGTATCTGAAAAGGGCGATTTGACTTGTGCGAGTTCACAGGTGTCTTGGCAGCATTAACCCTAAACCCTAACCTCTAATCTAAGGGTTGGTTTCCTTAGGTTATGAGCCCAAGGGCTCTAGGGCTTAGCGCTTAGATTAATTTCCTGGTTGGTCTAGCCTTTGCAAATCTTATTCTAAACGAGAGACATCCGAGAGTCGCTGCTGTGAGCCATGGACTTGAGCATGAGGAGAGGAAGATCTCCCGCGGGCCAGACAGGCCAGACCCCTTCGTCAATGGGCACAGCTTCGAGGATGGCCTCGCCGCCTGCTACACCAGCAGAGATATCGCGAGAAGTGCGTGTGGATGAGACTTCTCTTGAGCCGAGCTATGATACATCCCAGCAGATACAAGGTGGTGAAGCGCTACAACTTGGAAGGTCAGAGGCCAGCACAGGGCAAGGGCCGAGAGGGCAAGGGCCGAGCAACTCCGAGAACGCGCAGCACTTCAGCTTGAATGAGGCCTGGGAAGCGGCTCAGCAACAGGAGGAGATTTCGGTTAATGACGCTCGAGAACGCAATAGAACGATGAGATCTCTTGATCAGAACGATGGTGACAATATGCAGATACATAGGCAACGATCTCTTGATCGGGACAACGATGAGACCGCCACGTCTTTAAGACAGACAATTTCAGGGTCCCCAGGACCAGGATCTCTTGATCCAGACGCGTCACGACGAGGATCTCTTGATCCGACCAGCGATCCACGGGGAGGTCAGTCAAGTTGGAACGCGTTGGAGGCACTACGAAGTTCTTTGAGATCAGTTGGCTTGGGAACCAGAAGTGATGAGCAGAACTTGGCAGTTGCTGGTCGTGCGCAGCAAGGGCCTGAAGAGAGGATGAGTCCTCTCCCACTGGCAGGGGCCTGCGTTGGGACAGGGCCTCTGGCAGTGCGGGAGACCCCTCAGACTCAGGGAGCTCTTGCGGCGCAGGACCTGGCACAGGTTGGGTCTCGCGGTTTAGGGGTGCGTGGTGTAGAAGGTTTGCTGTACAGGGATCCGATGTCGCATAGCGGGCAAAGCCGGCATTCAGGTAGCGAACTTGCACAACTTGTAGAGGGCATGAGCCAGATGCAGGGTCTTCTGCAGGGTGTCCATGCAAGGCTGCAGAGCCTTGAAGAAGCGCGGAGTGTGGGATCAGGTGGATCTAGAAACACTTACAGCCTAGGTAGGGTAGATATGGAAGCCTTAAGGGCACATTTTGGTGCTTTGGAAATGGATCCATCTGCTCCTAGGAATCCGCCTGTAGCTCCAGGCCTTGATGGTAGGGAACTAGCGACGCCAGAGCATCCAGTAGAAGCCTATCCCATCCCTCTACATGACAGAACGTCGCAAGCGAGCTCCCCGATAGCAACTAGGCCGGTAGAACAACACTTTATCGGGTCACCTGACAGTTTTGGTAGCCAACCTCATGCCCCTTTAACCTCGACATTCCAAAGACCCTTGATGCACTTATGGGAAATTGATGCTGGAGTAGGCCTCAGAAGTAGGGAGAGCGCGAGCGATGGCTCCTTGGACCTGTGGGGACAAAGTAGGGGTGATAAGGGGATAGGAAAAGGGAATCCTGAACCTCGAAGCCCTGCTCCCCTCCAGGCCCCAATCAATTCCTCTCTGCAAGGCCAAGTAGGTCCCAGCATTCCGCCAGATCCCGTGCCGACTGTGGCACAAAGGACCGCTCCGGCCCAGGAGCTTACGGTGTGGATAGGGGATGTAGAGTATGAAGTGGGCTTTGAAGGGGGTAGAGCTACAGTCAAGGGAAGGGTTGATAGAGGTTTGGATTTCGGTTGCAGTAGGCCAGCGTACAGGCCGCCGTCTCCTCCGCCTCGGCCACCCCAAACAACACCGCCTCCAAGCCCCCCAGCACACGTTCCTTTTGTGCATCAGGAAATGACCGCAAGTAGTAGCCAGCAAGCATTTGTGCCAGGAGCTTCTGTGCCTGTTCTGAGTATGTACCCACGCCCTTTGATGGAGTCTATGCCGGACATGAGAGCGCATGATGATGCTAGGGCGTATGCTCCAGATAGAAGCCGTGAAATCATGTTACCAACTCTTGAAATAACTCCAGAAGAGGGACCGCTAGCAGTAGGGGATTGGCTAACGCTAATTGCTCCACTTATCTCGGACTTGGCGCCGGCAGCGTCGACTTGGTGGGGTTTGGTTGCAGCAGAAGCAGACCGACGCTACAAAGTGTGGCTTCAGTCCCCGCCGCTTGAAAGAGCGGCGCTGAAAGGAGCGCTCCCCGAGAATCTGCAGGAACCACGCTACATGCGGTTGGAGCAGAGGACGGTTTCGATGCTCATCAAGGCTTTGCCTAAGGATCTCTCTGAAGAACTCATATCGCAAGGGGATCTGACAACGGTTGGCGTGCTATTCAGGGTGTTGATTAAGGGTCAGCCTGGCGGGGCCAAAGAGCGACAACTTATCCTCTCTTATCTACACAACCCAGGTGTGGCTAGTAGTCCTTCGGATGCGAACTTAAAGTTAAGACGATGGTCACGGTGGGCCTCCCGGGGGAGGCAGTTGGGTATTTCGATGCCTGATCCGTCTCTTCTTCTCAAGGGAATCGACTCGTTGATGGCGGGAGTTCTCAAGAGCTACACGCAAGCCAGCTTTAGACTGTCCTTTGTCAGGGTACAGAGCAGCCTAGACCATGCACCCACGCTGGAGTCAGTCCTTTCGTACTTGAAGCATGTTCAGGCCGAAGCGGAGCTTCTCGAGTATGGGTTGGAGTCAGATCCCAAGAAGCCACGCGTAGCAAAGGCCACTGAGACTGATGATGTAGCAAGCCCAAACGCCCCAAACAACCCTAGGAAAGGATCTCCAAAAGGGAAGCCTAAAGGGAAGCCGAAGGGTAAAGACCAAGGGGGTTCCGGGGGTTCCGGGGGTACAAGGGAAGGGCAGGAAAATAAGCCGACGTGCAAGGGGTACCTAACGCCGCGCGGGTGTGCTTTTGGGGATAATTGTAGAAACCTGCACGACTTTGCAGAAGCTGCTCGGCAACAAGTATGTTATGCTTGCGGAGCCACAGATCCCGCAACGAATCATCGTCGTCCTGAATGCCCTACTCTTCAAGGTCCTCAGTTCAAGAAAGGGGATAAGGGAGGCAAGGGCGGTAAGGGCAACAAGGGTAACAAGGGTGGGCCTCCAAAAGGAGGCAAGCCGAACATTGCAGCGGCTACAGTAGAAACCCCAGGACCTGTCATCGCCGAAGTTGCTACAAACGCATCTACACATAGCGGAAACACCTCCGCAGCTGCAGGGACATCCGCAGAGCAAGAAGCTGGTCGGGTCTTGAAAGGGATTCGTTTGGCATGTCTTCAGGGGCCCGGAGTGGCATCCTTGCAGGATGGGGGGAGTCCGGTTTCGTTTGGTCCGGTTTCGTGTGGTGCTTCAACTTCGGATTTGAAGGTCAGTTGTGGTCCGGGGGGAATTGGGGAGGTTGCTTCGAATTTACAGGAATCACCTAGAAGTAGTGAGGGCGGGGTTCCGAAATGGACTCGCTCAAGGGCAGATGTTCGGTTAGAGCCGCAAGGGACCGTTCATCCAGATTGGCTAGAGCCGGAAGGGGCCAATCGCCTGAGCTGGCTAGAGCCAGATGGGGCCAGCGAGAGCAGGGATCGGCTAGAGCCGGATGGAGCCGACATGGGTGATTTCCGTGAATTGAAGCTTCCAGGGTTTGAAAAGGATGTTCCTAGGTTCTGTACGTTTGGTGTAGAGGTTGTTGTTGGTGAAGATGAGCGTATTTCAGTTGCAGAAGCTTTCTTGGATTCAGGCGCGACTCATGTGTACCGATATGCGCAAGTCAGAGAGTATCAATCTGCAGTGGCCTGTGACATTATGCTTCCGGTAGGTCTATCTGTAGGGCGAATGTCATCAAAGGGGTCCTTGCTTTCCATGGACACGAAGCCTGCGGTAATCCCTCTGGGAAAGGTGGTTGAGGTCCTAGGATGTGAAGTCCGTTGGGATTTTCAGGGACCACTTGTCAAGCATCCACTAAGAGGGCTTTTGGGTGTAAGGACTGTTCATGGCAGGATGGTCCTAGGAGTAGCAGATGCCCGAGCTCTGGTCGATGAACTAGAGACTGCGTGGGAGCTAGGGGTTACTCGTGAAGATCCAAGCCCATCGTTGCGGGTAGTGGAATCTGCGGGGAGCCAAGGGCAACCGTGCGTGTCTGTGAGATTTCTGAAAGCGGAAGAAAACACCTTGGGACTAATCGATGGCGGGGCTACTAACGCGCTTCGTCAAGGATCTGCCAAGGAGCTTCAGCAGGCTAGTGTAGTAAAAGTGGAGTTGGCTGCTGGACAAACTGAGCTTCGGATGAATGAGCAAGGCACCCTGCTCACTGCGCATAGGGTCACTCCGATACTGCCTCTAGGACCCGCGATTGAGTGTCTGGGTATGGTTTTAGAGTGGTCAACAGAGGGGATTCGCCTGACTCACCCTACGAGAGGTGAGCTTCCGGTTACCTTGGTCAAGGGTTGTCCTATGATCGCTCAAGAGTTGCTGATGGACTTGATTCTGGAATTGGAGGACAAGATCAGAGTCAGGGAACTGAGAGTCAAGGCTATGCAGTTAAGTGAGAGTCCGGATTTTGAGATCCAAGGGTCTTTGAAGGAGGCTCTAAATGCCTGTAGGGGAGATGCCAAGAAAGAGTCAGTCGTTCTGGCTGCGTACGCTAAGAAGATCTTCCCGGAGGTGCCTCACGACATCCTTCAGCAGGTCGCTCCTTTGCAGGTGAACCCTGAAACCAACGATGCCCAAACAACAGGTCTGAATCGCAGGGCTCGACGTAGGCTAAAGAAAGCGCAACGGGTGCTGGTACATCTGTTCTCGGGGCAACAATCCTGGAAGGCTAAGCATGATGAGGCCTTTCTAGAGGTAGAATTGAATCGGGGAAGGGACTTGTTTAACGAGTCTCTCTATTCGTATGTACTTCAAGAGATCCTGTCTGGCAAAGTAAAAGGGATACTGGGTGGTCCTCCGTGTAGGACGATGTCACGGTCTAGGGCTAGGTCTCCGGGACCACGCGTTTTGAGGGCGAGACATGGAATCGAGCGGTTCGGACTAGAGGGATTGACAGGTAAGGAGAGGACTTTGGCGATTCGAGATACCGTACTAATCTTGAGAATGCTCTTCTTGATGCATGTGACTCAGGAGGTTCAGGAAGGGAATGCGTATCTTGGGTTTGAGCACCCCAGGGATCCTGCGGAGCTGGATCCTTCCCCTGAGGCACAAGCGTTGCCATCGCTTTGGGAATGGCCTGAAATCAAAGGGTTAGGGCTGTATAAAGTACGGTTTGACCAGGGCGCTTTAGGGCATGACCATGTAAAACCATCGGTCTTTGCAACGTCCTCGTGGATGGTAGCCGAAGAACTTTCCGACAAGGTTGTTCCTCCGACCGCGCGGTGGATCTCTACCTCTAGTGACACAGAGTCCTTAAGAGAAAGGATGGAGCGCACAAGTAAGGCCTCGAAATGGGCGCCGGGATTGGTATCCATTCTTCAGCGAGGGTGGGAGTTGTGGTCTAGTAGCAGAGAAGAAAATGTGAATGCGGTAAGGGACAGGATTCGGCTTTTGTCCGGGCTCATGATAGATGAAGGAATGGACCCTGAAGTAGTGCGCAGAATCTGTAGCGAGCTGAATCCTCCTTTCCCTAGAGTATCCCGCCTTAAACCGAAGGAGCAGTCCTTTAAAGAACATTGCCAACGTGGGCACGCTCCATGGCGGGGTGACTGCCGAGCCTGCCTAGAATCGGCAGCATTCCACCATCCTTGCCGTCGTAGAAAGCATGCGCATATGTTTTCCCTTTGCGTAGATCTTACGGGTCCTTATACTAAAGGTTCAGATCAGGAGGGCATTGCGCGGTATGCAGTCGTAGGAGTATACACCTTCCCAAGATTCTGGAAAAATGGTGAGCCAGTTGAAGATGACGGACGTGGGGTAGGTGTTATCTCTGAAAACGAGGGAGACAAAGAGGATATGGGCAAAGCGGGAGAGCAGGACGAGCCAATACCAAACCCAGATGAGTGGGCAGAAATTGAAGGCGAAGAGGAGCCTGCGGCAGATCCACTTCCGGCAGATGTGGACGAGGTAAAGAAAGAGGAGCGTAGATGGAAAGCCATTTGTGAGGCCTCACTGGACCCTCTGCCGGCGATCAGGATTCCGTTTCTAATTCCGGTGTACAAAAAGAGTCCGAAACAGGTCACTGAAGCCGTGGCTCGTATCTTCATAAGGTTAAAGACTTTAGGACTACCTCTTCACCGAGTCCATAGCGACCGCGGAGCGGAATTCGTTAACAAGACCTTCTTATCATGGTGTAGGGCGAGAGACCTGCATGTCACGACAACTGCAGCAGATCTCCCTCAGTCCAACGGCCTTGCGGAGCGCTTCATAGGCCTTATCAAACGACAAGCCCGATCCCTTCTACACTCTGTAGGTGCTAGGTCTAGCGACTGGCCTCATGCGATGAGATACTCGGTCGAAACAATGTATGATGAAGCAATGAGGGGCCTGGGTGTGATTCCTAAAAGGCAACAGCTTCCCTTTGGCGCGAATATCTATGTCAGGGAACGTACCTGGAGGTGGGCATCATGGACAGCGAGAGCAGTTCAGGCCACCGTCCTGGCGCCGTCGGAGCATGTCTCAAAGGGTTGGGTGGTGCGAGTGACCCGCCCTGATGGAACCCCAGTACTCCTAATAACTACTTTAGCTTATCAAAAGGTTAGGGAGCCGGAACCGTTGAATGCACCTCCAGAAGCAGCAGAACAGCCTAGTGAGGCCTTTCCGGTGGACAGTCCGGCTGCTGGTAGTAGACCTAAAGCGCCACGTCCACTAGGAGGTTTCATTACGGGTCGTGAGAGTAGGGTGCCTTCTGAAGCCGAGCCTCCGTTGCCTCCACCAGCTGATGCACCAAGTGTCCCCCGTCGACGTATCAGGGCCAAAGGAGGGTTGCGCCGCCTAGTGCCGCAAGGGGGAGGACCTGAAATGTTGGGAATGTTGCAGAAGTTAAAGAGTCTTGGAGTCAGCTGGGTGGATGAGGATGAGAATCATTCGGGATCGGGGGAGTCGGAGGACGAGGAGTCGGGTCATACGATCTTGTTTGCACTTCCAGTAGAAGAAAGCTCATTCAAGGTGTGTCATGTTGAAGCCGTAGATGGGGTGGAACAAGAAGCCAAACTCCTTAGAGAACAGGGAGCTATGTCAAGGAGAGCGGTTTGTGATTTGGTACTTCGGAGTAAGTGGCCTTCGTGTAGAAATCACAGGAGGGCCGATAAGACAACGCATGAAAAGGGTAGGCTAGCGGTTCTTGGTGCTTTTGCTCACGGGGGTATTTATGGAGTCACCCAGGTAACGCACCAAAAGCCAGAAATGGTAAAAACCCTGAACGTGTATCTCCGTCAAGAAGTCCCAGATGCCACCTATACTGCGATCCTGGTTAGTCAGAGGGGTCCTTCAGAATGGCACCGAGATGTCAACAATGCGGAAGGGTCCATCAACTGGGTAGTTCCATTAGGAGATTTTCAAGGTGGCGAAATTAGAGTGTTACCTGAAGGGCTAAGAACCGATGAAGCTGATGTAGATGAGCATATGGGCATCTTGTACCCCCCAGCAAATCATCCAGTGTCATTCAATCCCAAAAGGAGACACAAGGTTCTTCCTCATACCGGGAATCGTCTCGTCTTGGTTGCCTATACACCTCGAGGATGGACTCGTCTTCCAGAGTCGACGATAAAGGAACTTCGGGAGCTTGGGTTTCCGGTTCCTCCGCTGCCTAAGGGATCCGAGCCAGTAGTCAGAGCTGTTTCAGTAGCCTATGTCGGCGACGACAGTAGTGAAGGCGATGGTGGCTTAGGCTGCACCATTGTAGATGACCAGCAGTATGCCATGGATGAGAAGTTGGTAGAAATGCTGCAAGCTGACCTTTACTTTCTCTCACGGGTCTTTTCTTGGGAGTGTCAGTTGGCGTCCGAAACGCTGAGGGAAGCCGGGCCGTCAAACTGCCCAAGCATGTGCTACATCAACATGTTGGACTCGCAAATCCAAGAGCTGCAAGAGGAGTTGCTGTGGATCGATTCCGGGACAAAGCTTGATGGCACTGTCAGCGGGCATGATGACGAGAGGCTAGCCAAGGCTATGATAAGGACACTAGCAGTGAAGGAAAGCGAGAAGGGCCCACAAGAAGAAAGTGAGCCAGAGGTGTTCCTGCAGGCTAGGACTATCGACCCGCAGCAAGCAGCGGGCGAACTTGAAAAGTGGGTCCCCCCACTGTTGGACGAATACACTGGGTTACGCTTTCAATATGAAGCCATCTACCCCATCGACGTGAACCAGTTGTGTGAGGAAGATGTGCAGAGTGGAGCAATAGAAATCCTACCTGCAAAGGTGGTGTTCACGAGAAAGCCACCGGTGGGAAAAAGACGCGCGCGCATAGTGGCGTGCGGAAACTTTCAGCAGAAGACCTGGAGCGATCAAGTTGCAGTTGCTCGTCGAGAGGTATACGCCTCTGGGCTAGACACCATCGCGTTGAGAATCCAGTTGCGACAGGCGTCTCTATGTGGGTGGACCGCTGCAATCCTAGACATAAGAAAAGCCTTCCTGTATGCGCCGCTGCACGAACGGAAGGGAAAAGGAAAACGCATAATCTTGATGCCGCCTAAAATACTGGTCAAGGCCAAGATAATCCCACCGTCGGAGCGATGGGTTATCCAGAGAGCACTATACGGCTTGGACTTAAGCCCGGCGGCATGGAGCCGACACCGTGACAAATGTCTTTCTCAGCTGAAGTGGGCCTTCGAGGGTTTGGAGTACAGACTAACACAGAGCGATTCCGAACCGTCTCTTTGGAAAATCCAGGATTCCAGCAACGCTTTGAAGGGGCTCATTGGCGTATATGTTGACGATATGCTCTTGAGTGCTTGCAGAGGCTTATTGGAATCAGTGGCAGGGGCCATTCAGACGCTTTGGGAGACCAGCGACATTAAGTTTGCGGAGGACGGTTTGCACTTTCTTGGTGTTGATATCCGGCTGCACAATGGTAGGTATTACCTAACACAAGTGAGCTATGTCACCGAGTTGCTGAACAGGCATCCCGAAATTGAGGGGACTGCGTCGACGCCGTATCCAGCTGAGAAGGATCAGGAGACCCAAGAAGAGAATATCCAGATGGAGTCGGTTCGCTTAGTGCAGGGGCTGATTGGAGAATTAACGTGGTTGGCCACGAAAACAAGGTTGGATATCGCGTGGGCGGTGAACCGTGCTTCTCAGCTTTCTAGCAAGCGTCCTAGCAGGGCGATTGCAGTGTGCCAAAACATCGTGCGATATCTCCGAGGAAAGCCGGATTTGGGCCTGGTGTACGGGCCGAAGCCTGCGCAGGGCGTGAAGGTCGAAATGACGGAGGGGACTCTAGAAGTCGCCACAGACGCGTCGTTTGCACCGCTGGGCGAAAAGTCACAAACCGGTGTGGTGTTAAAATGGGCCGGCGCTGTCATCGGCTGGGTTTCCTCAAAGCAGACGTTCGTCTGCCTGAGTTCGGCAGAAGCTGAGCTATATGCGGCCATGGAAGGTATGGTCATGACAGACAGTGTCAGTGACCTGGTACGCGAACTAGTAGGGCAGGTGGCGCCAGCTCTCTATTCGGACAACGTTGCATGCACTTGCTTGATCGCTCTCCCGGCGGGCTCATGGAGAACCCGTCATTTGAGACTTCGCGCGAGAAGATTGCACGAGAGAATAGAGAATGAGGAGCTTCAATGTTTTCACCTACCAGGGGAGGTCATGACCGCGGACCTATTAACCAAGTCGCTTTCGTCTCAGAGGATGCAGAAGCTACTTGACTTGGCTGGAGTCGTCCAGTTGTCCCATGTCTTAAGATGCGCCGTGGTGGTGCTGAGCATCTCCAGAGCGCAAGCTCAGCCATCTGAAGATGAAGAAGATGAAGCGTCATGGGTTCCACTTCTGCTAGTAATGGGGTTCACGGTCTTAATCGCAAGACTTTTGGAACTGTGTTTGCGATGGTGTTGGAGTCAAGGGGCAAGGAGACTTAGAGATCTTCAGGGGCCACCTGAGAACGGAGAACTAGTAGGGTCTGTTCTAGAACAAGTATCTTCGCAGGGAGCTGTAGACGGGTCTGAGGTGACAGTAGTCGCTTTTGGGGATGACGTTGGACTGGTAGGGCCAGAGGATCAGGTCGAAGTTGTGGCTGCGGACTTGATCGCTAGGGCGCTAGAAGAAGAAGAACGAGCCTTGTTTCATAGGTGGTATGCTCTATATGTTGAGCCCTATGATCCCTACGACCCGTTGTTAGATGAGTCCCCATCCCGCAGAGCCTCTCTTGAAGACATTTGGTCGGAACCTCAAAGCCCAAATCCCGAACCTGAAATAGGACAGGGGTCTAGGACCGGGGGAGTAGAACTGTCTCAGGCGGCAGGGCCTAAAACTAAAGCTCCAGATCCTAAGTCAAGTACCCAAACTTCCTTTCAGGGGCACCATCCCTCGTTGAGTTCTGGGCTTTCGGAAGAGTCTCTGGTTTCGGGTGGGAGTCTTGAAGTAGACCCTAAGAGTAAGCCTCCTGCACCAAAACCGCCCCCGGATGGTTGGTTGGGAACCGTTGTAAAAAGGCCTCCGCCCGTGACATCGCAGTCTGTAGCTATCCCTATCCCTAAGCCGAAACTACCGCCTGAAGGTTGGTTGGGAACTGTTGCCCCAAAGCATCCAACCGCGAAGGCACAGTCTGTAGGTGTCCCAAAGTCTCCTCCTGTTAAGCAACCCCCACCAGCTCCGAAATTGAACCCGCAAGCTCATCAGGACATGATATTAATCGCGCAGACACAAGAATTGATTCAGTGGGAGCTTCGCCGAAATCTCGGCCATCAGCCCATTGAAGGGCTCAGAGATAACTTCCACTACATTCCCGAACTTGGTCTGCTGATAAGATGGCATCCGATGTGGCGCCAACAGTTCTTCGACCCAAGTCGGACAGCACTTCCGATATCACTAAGCAGGTTGGTTGGGGATCGTCGGTCTTTCTGTATCTTCAGGGATGGTACCAGTGGCATTCTTGATGACAACTTCAGGGTCACGCGCCAAGGGGCGAACGTCTCAACGATGCAATGGCAGGGGAGAACTGAGTTCCTTGTAGCTCCTCCAACCCCTATAGCTCCTGTACCAAACCCTCCTCCAAGCAAATCGAAAGCCGCAGGTCCCAAACCAAAATCTAAGCCGAAATCTCAACCGAAAGCCGAGCCGAAGCCGAAAACACCACCACGTCGCTTAACACAGTGAAGCGGAAACTGTAGACCTCAAACAAGGCGTACTCCTAGAAGTCCTGATTCCTAGTCTTAAGTGATGTAGGTTTTGGGTGTTTAGATAGGGTTGACGGGGTAAGTTCTCCTTCCTTTGGGGCCAGTAGCGTCTTAAAGGGTTTTCTAGGTCCTATGCTTGGTACAGATAAGTATGTGGACACCGTCTTGCGTAAGCTGGTTTTCCGTAGTCTTGAGCGTCGCAGAGTGTTTGAAACCGCAGTATCGTTTAGAGCATCTTGATCGTAGGCAGCCGGTAAGTGCTGCTATTGTTTCCGAGAAGGGGAGCTCGCTGGACCTTTGGGATTCCTGTCCTGTCCTTAGGCGTCCCCCCGTAGATCTCCTTTAGATCTCCGTTGTTGGTGTTGTTACGCAGAAAAGGCCTTGAGCTTTGAGCACTCACTCCACGGCCTAACAACTACCTGGCCAAGTGTTTGAAAGAGTGGTGTGCCTTAGATATGAGTTTGCATGCTGCAAAGGGGGAGTCTTGATGATGAAGCATCATATCCCTTCTGCAGGCCTTTTAGCTATGATCAAGTGCAGTATCTGAAAAGGGCGATTTGACTTGTGCGAGTTCACA
This sequence comes from Symbiodinium natans, assembly GCA_905221605.1. Lineage (NCBI taxonomy): Eukaryota > Dinophyceae > Suessiales > Symbiodiniaceae > Symbiodinium > Symbiodinium natans. The sequence continues at coordinate 292,132 of CAJNDS010000879.1, read as the reverse complement.
GGTGTCTTGGCAGCATTAACCCTAAACCCTAACCTCTAATCTAAGGGTTGGTTTCCTTACCCTAAACCCTAAAACCCTAAAACCCTAAAACCCTAAACCCTAAACCCTAAAAACCCCTAAAACCCTAAACCCCTAAAACCCTTAAACCCTTAAACCCTTAAAAACCCTAAACCCTAAAACCCTAAAACCCTAAAACCCTAAAACCCTAAAACCCTAAAACCCTAAAGCCCTAAAACCCTAAAACCCTAAACCCTAAACCCTAAACCCTAACCCCTAAACCCTAAACCCAAAACCATACCCTAAACCCTAAAACATACCCAAAAAAAACCAAAAAAATACCCAAAAAAAACCTGGCTCCACGGAGAGCTACTACCAGGCCTATCGTGCTCATCTCGAGGCCAGCTATCCTGGAGCGCGGCCATGTGTTCTGGAGCATATAGCTGAGCTGGTTGAGTTGTTCGATGTGTGCGTTTGCGTCGGGTTTTCCTTGGGGATTGACAAGCTGGTTTTGTTGAAGCCACAGGTTAAGTCCTTGGGGGAGATCGTTGGGCGTCATGGGCGGTCGCCCGACCCAGCGAAGGTCGAGACCCTTGCACAGTGGGGAGAGATCAAGAATCTGAAGCAGCTGCAGGCTGCAGGAGTTTTTCGGGACTGCCAACTACAGCCGGGATCAGATTGGCCCGAAATTCGCAGTGGCCATGGATCCGCTGAGGAGGTACCTCAGGGAGGGTGATGCTGGGTTTCCCCTCACACCTCGAGGCTTGGAGGGCGTCGAGCGGCTGAAGAGGCTGATGAAGAAGGCCACGTGTCTTTCCGTGCCCGATGAGCGCGCGGCAGCTTCGGGATCTCGTCCTTATGAGCAGCTAGCGGCAGCTAGCGGATTGTTGCAAGGCTGGCTTGGGGGGAGCGCACTTGCAGATGGCTTGGGGGGAGCGCACTTGCAGATGAGCGCTGACCTCAAGAGGTGGATGCCGTTGGCCTGACGGAACTCCAACCGTAGGTTGGATGAGTTTTTATTCCCGGGTTTTGAAATTTTGGTTTCCCCAAAATTCGCAAACATGAATTGCATGCCCCTCATGATCTCTTTTGGATTCTCTTTGTATGGTGGCCATTTTGGCGCAAGTCTTTAAATTTTTCTTTTCGGGGGTGGGTCTGCTATGGCCCTCTTCGGTGTACCCACCTCTGTGGGCCTGGATAGAGACATTGAAGCGCTCCGAGCTGAGATCTCACGGCTGCACTCACGTGTTGGTCTTCTTGAGGAAAGACTTGCCAGAGGTTGGGATCTTGTTGCTGCTTTTGAGAGGAAGCTTTCTATCGTCAAGGGCCGTCTAGACAAGCTGCTTCGGCTCATCGTGGACTCGCTTACTACTTTGGGCCTCGAGGTTCGCATGCATCTGTGACATGATAAGCAGCAAAGATGCGATCGATCGAGTGCTCCTCGAGGAGAGGCACAAACAAGCTGGGACCTTGGCACTTTCTTTTCCTTGGGAGCAAGGGGTGTTCAAGGAAATCCTTGGTTCTGCGTCGGGACAGGTCTCGCTCCCTACTGTGGATATTCCTTTGGATCTGCCCTCCTCTTCAGTTGCCACCCTGGATGATTTTGTCCAAGTTGCAAGGTCTGCATCTTCAGATGTTGTTGTTGTTGTGGCTCACTATCGAACCATTGTGGAGCGCGCCACATGGAGAGTGCGTTCGAAGATGGATGTTAATGAACAACTGGTTTTGGTCTGCCAGAAGTTTGATTTGATTCTTGCGCATGACTACAATCATTCCTTGGTGGGCCGAACTATCAGGGATCTACATGCGAACGACAGAGTGAATGTCATACTTGATGCTCTGGGAGGTCGTGCCATCAGCACTCTTCGGAAACGTTCTCATCAAGCAACACACTATGTCATATGGTGTCAGATGAGTGGGTTATGTGGCTACCCTCTGCGCTTTGAAGTGATTTCAGAATACACTGGGAGCTTACCGCTTTCGAAGGGTGCCATGCGAGTGACCAATGCTCTTGAGATTTTCAGATTCTTACAGCATGTGCTTGGGGTCGATGTTACTTTGCCATGCCTTGACCATCCTGTCCTCAAGGGAAGGGCCAGGAGAGAGGCGCTGCACAGGCCACCCCGTAAGCAGGCGCGGGCCTTTCTTGCGTCCGAGATCCTGAGACTTGAAGCCTTCATTGCAGATTACTCGAACTCTGCTTTGGACAGATTTGGTATAGGCTGCATGTTGTTTGCTGTTTTCTCCATTGCACGGTTGGGAGATTTGAAGGCCATTGATTGCTTCGTGCTTGACTTTGAGGAAGGCCCTGAGGCATATGGTTATATTGAGACCACCTCCTACTCGCATAAGGCGCGCATGACGAGCAACTCCCAAGGGTACCGGATGAAGCTCGTTGCACCAGTGCGGGGCATCGGCCCGGGTGCCTGGGGGATCGACTTCGTTAAAGCAGCTCGTGAAGTGGGGCGGCCATTGACCGATGTTCGTCGGGGCGAGCCATTGGTGCCCGCTCTTGACGTCAATGGTGATTTCCAGATGAGGCCCATGAAGTCTTCGAACCTTGTGCGCTGGGTGCAAAGCGTCCTCAAAGGAGACGCATTCACTGGCCACAGCGCAAAAGCAACTCTGCTGTCATGGTTGTCCAAATGGGGTGGTCCGCCTGACGAGCGAACCACACTTGGTCATCATTCCCTTAAAGATCGCAAAAGCCTTGCTACATACAGCAGGGACTTTCAAGCAGGACCTTTGAGACTCCTCGATCGAATGTTGACAGACATTCGAGCAAAGACCTTCCTCCCGGATTGCACGCGCTCAGGCCGATTCACTGTCGAGAGCGCCACGGATCGCAAAATCAGTGCTGAGCCTAGTTTCCAAGATTTTGGGTCAGAACCAGCAGATGCCTGGGAGTCGGAGTGGTATCGTGCAGTTGAAGCTCCTCCCTCCGATCCTGTTGCTGACGAGCCTGGGTGTGTCTCCCCCGAGCACGATGACTGGCAAGCCGACCTGGATGGTGATGCCCCGGCAGAAGATCAGCGGGAAGATGAGACGCTCCTGGAAGTGCCTGATCCTGGCTTGGAGTTGCATGCAGGCATTGGCGATCTTGATTGTTCCGGAGGTGAACTCGACACCTCGTCATCGGCTTCTGATTCGGACAGTAGTGAAAGCAGCTCCGACTCCAGTTCATCGTGTGATACCAACCTTCAGCTTGCGGGGGACCACAGTTCTTCCGTTGTGCCTAAAGTGGAAGAGAGTTGTGTTCTGTATCAACACTGCAAAACTCGGACAATCCACATGATGCCGAAAGGCTCCTCTGAACGGAAATTCGTTTGCGGTCGAGTGTCGACTGCTGATCACAAAGTCTTCATGTCCATGGTTTGCACTCCTAACATGCGATGCAAACAATGCCTCAATGGCAGGCCCTTACGTGATGTCGGGGCATTGAGTGAAGCACTGCAATCTGCCCTGAAGCGACAGCGTGGGTAGGTGTGAGACGCAGTGTTGACTATTTTTGCCCAGCTTGCCCTATGCAGCCTGTGCTTTACGCATGCAGCCATGCAGCTTGCAATCCTTGCCGGATGTGAATGGGGCTTATTGCAAACAACCACATGCCGATCCTTTCCGGATCAGGTGGTACAAAAGGCGTGGGCTGTGCACACTAGTGACCTTCAATGCAATCAACCACATGCCGGTCCTTTCCGGACCAAGTGGTACCAAGGGCGTTGGCTGTACACCAGTGTGCGAGTGCCCTCGGCAGGTCCCACATGTGCATCCCACTGCTTGCCTGTGTCAGTCTCCACACATCCACCTTCTGGTCCTTTCCGGGCCAAGTGGTATTCGGGGGCTAGCAGTGCACCTTTCATGACTGGGCTCTAACAGCTCAGGTTTCAACTCTACTGCATGCAGTAGGTTGCTTTCGCATGTCATGCCGGCATGTATAGTCTTCTTTCCCGCCATCCAAGGCTTTGGAGGTTCTGGATGGTGAATCTGCCGCTTGCTCGAGTATGCATGCCTTGTCTTACCGGCTTGCGGGGTCAGCTTTTCCATTTCAAATTGCCGCACTACCTTTCCTCTAGTGCACCGGAAAACCGCTTGCCAGCATTGCTTGCCCAGTCTGTTGTTTGCAAGCGCTCACGGAAGCAGAGTGTGATGCTCTCGTCGCCCGAGGGGTGACGACGTTGTCAGCTGTGGCTTATGCAGTTTCGACCCCAGGTGTGAATCCCACTGAGCCAGCCCTCCGTGGGCTCCTGAACCAGGCTGATCCAGATCAAGTCACAGTAGGATCCCTTGCAGCCATACGACGCCTTGTCTTCGAAAGCCAGACTCTAGCGATAGCAGAGGTTAAACTGGCAATCGAGGGCTCCGATGGTGACAAAAGGTCGGAGCTTGCCCCAGCTGAGCGGGCCAGCCGCATTGCATCCCAAAAGACCAGGCTCGCAGGTTATGACCTCAGTGGCACCATGGAAGTGGCACACTCGTGCTACACCTATGTAGGCGCCATGCTTGACAATGACACCCCATTTTACCTTGAACCCCACAAGTTCATCACCCGTGCTCAGGAGATTGCCCACGAACGGCCGGGCAAAGAGATTGTCTTAGATGCTTCAAAGCTCACAGTGCGCGAGAAGACAAATTTCCATAGGATGCAAATCCAGAATGAACTGCAGCTCTCTCAGGCATTCACAAGACGAAGCCTTGCGTGTGATTTGATGGGTGTCGTCACCTTCCGTGTGCAGGAGAATTGGCACAAGTTCCTGATGGACAGACTTGCTGAATCGCCACCTCCTGGTTTCAGGCGCATCACCATGGAGCAGGTTTTGCGCGCAGATCGTCAGGCATGGCAGAAGCTTGCTGAGATCGTGCCCTCCATCAAGCGCACAGCTGCAGGCACTTTACCCCTTGATGCGGTTTTCCCAAATCTCCCGAATGAAGGTGCCATTTCCTTTTACCTCTTGCCCACCAAGTTCAATGATCATGATGACAAGCCTCCAAAGTCTGGGAAGGGTCCCGGCAAGGGTGATGGCAAGAAAGGGGGGCGTGGTACGAAGCGTGATGCTGATGGTAAAGAGAAAGTTCAGCCCGAGCTGCCTGATGCCCTCAAGGACATCCCCAACCTTATGCGCACAACGGGCAAAGGGAAACGCTTGTGTTGGTCGTTCAACATTAAAGACCGTGGCTGTAAGCATGCCAAGCCCGGCAAGGCCTGTCGCTTTGGGCACCACCTTTGCATGAGGTGTGGCAAGGCGCATCCGCAATTCGAGTGTCCCTCAGGGCCCCCCTCTGAGTGAGGGCTCGTGGGGCCGAGAGCTCATCCCCTCTCGGTCTCGAAGCATCGACAGCAGGGATGACTTGTGACACTCAGCGTGTGATTCCACGTGCACCCCAGCTTCATGTTGCAGTTGATGACAGAGTTTTGCCGCCCCCTCCAAAGGATGCCGGGTGTCCGCCACAGTTTGCTCATGTTGCTGAAATCTTTGCATGTGAATGTGTTTCGAAAGGGAAGAAGCTTCAACGTTCAGATGTGGAGCATTTGTACGGCTTGCTTCCCAGCGAGAACTCCTCACCCCGTGAGGATCTTGGTGATTGTGGTTCTTCTTTCATCACTGGTGCTTTCTCCAAAGGAGGGATCGTAGGTCTTCGGTTCAATACCCGGGCCTACCCTGCATCTACTGCGTTGCTCTTTCAGTACCTCCGTCAAGAACTTCCTGATTTTGCGTGTAGCACGATTGCTCTTTTTAAGAACACCTTAACAGCTGTTCACACGGACAGCAGAAATGGGCGACACCCCAATGCTGCCCTGCCCATTTCATCCTTTTCCCAAGGCCAAATCTGGATCGAGAGCCCGTCGGGCACGCACCCGATGACCATCGATGATTCAGTAGTGCCTGGAGAGCTTTTGCCTGTGAATGAGAAGCCAGTTGTGTTTGATGCATGGCGCCTGCGCCATTGCACCATGCCCTGGAAAGGGACAAGGTTAATCCTTGTTGGCTTCAGTGTTGCTCGCTCGCATAGCCTGTCAGCGCACGACAAGCAGATCTTGTCCGCCGTGGGAGTGTGCCTTCCCCCTTCTGCGCATTCAACATGTACTGCCCCAAAAGCCCAGCCCGTTTCTTGTCAGGAGATGGACCACCTGGCTCAGGTCAAGCAACGACTGGCTGGGCGCCCGCTTGCAAACCTGTTCTTCATCCAGATCTTTGCCCGTGAAGGGGCGCTTTGTGCAGCTGTTCGCAAATCGGGTCTCTCTGGCAAAGGGATTGACTTCAAGGTTCAGGGTTCTGTTCGGTGTCCGGTTGTTCCCCTTGACCTTTCAACGCCCCAAGGTCTTCAACTTACGCTGAACATTCTCCAGCAACAGCCTGTTGCTGCAGTGCACATCACACCTCCACTGCATTCCTCTCACCACATGTTGCCTTCGGCCTTGCCTGTGGTCGATGCCACAGTGACGATCATCAACTCTTGCAGGGATCTGGGGATTCTGTGGAGTGTCTCTGGACCCTCCGCAACCAAGCTCTGGCCTCCTGTGCTGCTGGAGGCGCTGTCGTCAACCTGCGCAACACGTACGCAGCTTGATCTTTGTATGTTTGGTGCGGGTTGGAAGTTACCGACTGTGATCTTCCACAGCTTCAGTGCCCTGTGTACTCTGGGTGTGTCTTGCTCTGGTAATCACGCCCATAACATGAGTTCTCAGCCCAAACTCGGTTTGCCGCCCCTCTTTTGTGCGGCATTTGTGGAGTGCCTTCTCAAGCAGCTCTTCGATCTGGGTGTGCAACCCCCGGCAAAGTCTTTGCCTGAGCAACGCATCAGCCTGTCACGTGCTGCTGCTTTGATGGTGGGCAAGCAGCCCAAGGGCAAGCGCCTCAGGCCCCTCGTCTCTGAGTTTCGATGCCTCATGACGTTGACTGGTCCTTCTGATGTGCTTCCTTCTGGCAAACTCCCCCGTGCATGGGAGTCTACCAGCAGTGATGTTGTGCAACACCCCTGCCAGTTGCCTGCAGGCTCCAAATGCATCAGGTCGGTCCCGACGTCGGGGGGGGCTAATCAGGCCCTTCCTGCTGCCAGTGCGAACTGTACATATGGAATTCCCTGGTCCCCAGCTGAGTTCCGCGATGAAGCCCTTAAGAGGGGCCACCCCAAAAGACTGGAGTGTGGTGTTCCCGACCTCCTCAAATCTGTCCTTGATAAAATTGTCTCGACCCCTTATGCTGAGGTTGCCAAGGACCGTACGCAAGCCATGAGGAGGTGGCTTCTTCGTGCCAAGGAGTTGAGAGACACCGAGTCGCCCTTTGAGACTCCTCAGCACTGCCGCGAGATCTTGAAGAACAAGTCTATGTCCCTGTTTGCTGAGATGCTGGAGGGTGCAGCATATCCGGACAAAACGTTGGTGGAAACCGTGTGTTCGGGCTTCGACCTCTTGGGCCAGATTCCTGCTTCCTCTGTGCTTCCCAGCAAACATACTGATGCAGTGCTCACCGTTGAGGAGGTTCGAGCCATGACCCCGGATGTTCGGTGTGCTATCCTTCAACCCACAAGCAAGATCAATGACCCCGAGCTCATTGCAGCGGTGCACCAACTCACCCTTGACGAAAGGGACAAAGGCTGGCTTCGTGGGCCGATCTTCCTCTCTGCTATACCCGACGACTCGATCATCACCAGGCGGTTTGGCATCAAGCAAACCAGCAGCGACGTTCACAAAGGGCAGGTGACGAAAATCCGTCCCATCGACGACTTCACTCAGTCGCTTGCCAACCTGACCTGTGGCGCTACAGAAACGATAGCCCCCCACGGTGTCGACGTCATCTGTGCTGGCCTGTCCTATCGGATCAGACGTGGTAAACAACTTGGTTTCCGACCGAAGCTTGTCAGTCGGGCAATAGACCTGAGGAAGGCCTATAAGAATCTGCCACTTTCCTGCGAGGCACTCAGAGACTCGTATTTGGCAGTTCGCAACCCTCTGACTTCTACCTTTGAGTTTTATCAGTCGCTGGTCCTTCCTTTTGGTGCTCGCCCAGCAGTTCAAGGCTTCTACCGCGTAGCAGCCGGCATATGGCATCTTGCGCTTTTCTACTTTGCCTTACATTGGACACAGTTTTTCGACGATTATTTTCTTGTTGCAGGCGAGGCAGAGAAGACGCATGTGGACCTGATCCAGTCGGCATTCTTTGCCCTTTTGGGCTGGGAGACTGCCTCGGAAAAAGATTCTGGATTTGGATACGTTACTCGCGCCTTGGGGGTACAGATCGATCTGTCGGACTGCCGTCTTGGCCTGGTCAAGATTAGCAACACATTGGCCAGGCGCAATGAGCTGGAACGGCTGATTGATGATATCCTGGCCAGCTCTTCTGTCTCGGGGTCCACCCTCACCTCCTTGAGGGGGCGGCTTCAGTTCTGCGACAACCAGATCTTTGGAAGGTTGGCATCTCTGAAGCTTCGAATCCTCTCAGGCTACTGTGATCGCAAGGGCCATATTCGCGTTGATGCACCCTTGAAAGATGCACTTAATTTCCTCCGAGAGCATATAGTGCTGGGCCCAGAGAGAATTGTCCACTGTGCATTCAGGAACTGCTTTCATGTGTACTCCGATGCCTCCTTTGAGCCCAGCGGTGGTGGAGTGGGTGCCCTGGCTTACAACTCGCTGGGTCTCCTCCTTGGCTGGTTCGGCGAAGAGCTCTCCTTGGAGACCATGGCTGTCATTAATCCAGATGGGAAGGCCACTCTCATCTACGAGCTGGAGTGCTACGCTGCAGTCATGAGCCTCCTTAGGCTAGGGAGTTCGTGGAGCGATGCTGATGTGATACTCTTCTTGGACAACGAGGCCTCGCTAGCCTCCTTGATCAACGGGAGATCCGATTCGTTGTTTGTGCAAAGCCTTCTCGGTGCTCTCTTTGAGTGGGAATGTGAAACCAGATGCAATGTCTGGTTTGAGCGAGTTCCCAGTCATAGCAATCCAGCCGACGATCCCTCTAGAGGCATCTTTCCGATGCAGACCGGACTTCGTGCAAGGCTTGACGCCAGGAGCGATCTCGTGCTTCACGCCGTTGGCCCTTCCTAAGGGGGGGGGCCTCGCCAACTTGTTCTGCACTTCGTCCGCCCATGTGAAAAGAAGAGAACCGAGTGCTGGTGAATTTTCCACTTTCTTATATTCTTGATTTTTTGTTTTGTACAGTTCTTTATTGCCTTGATTTGGAATCGGATGGGAATCTCTCGTTGTCTTTACTAATATCATTGTTTGCGGAGAAACCCGAAGGAATAAGACGGAACTCCAACCGTAGGTTGGATGAGTTTTTATTCCCGGGTTTTGAAATTTTTGTTTCCCCAAAATTCGCAAACATGAATTGCATGCCCCTCATGATCTCTTTTGGATTCTCTTTGTATGGTGGCCATTTTGGCGCAAGTCTTTAAATTTTTCTTTCCCACCCTCCACATCCCTGTCTAAAATCGGTGCCATTGTTTGCGGAGAAACCCGAAGGAATAAATCATGCGGAAAGCTTGACGCTGGCGCAGACCTTGTGGCACCCGTTCAGGCAAGAGCAGCACGCGCAGCTGCGATGCCGGCGGAAATTCCGCGCGCTGTTTGGGTCGATCCCCGTGGTGATGTAGGTACATCACAGACCATGCGAACATCGTGCGACTGCAGGATAAGCCCCTCGACCAGGTTGATCCTGTCAGCTTCCGGACTTGCTCCGAGCTCACCGCCGACGAGAGCGAGATCCGGAACCTCTCAGGCTGAAGCATGCTTTTGGCCGATGGGCTGAGCACGACACGACCTCTGTGCCCCAAGAGCAGGAGAAGAAGATGCTGGAAAGGCTGGAGGAGCGAACGCGCGAGTCGGGGCGAGGCGCTTGTTGCTGACACAGTACAAGCGACCGCGGAAGCCGCGAGACCTCCGAAGGACCGGGTCGTAGTACCCAGGGTAGCAGTGCTGTACGCCCCGGCCTACCAGGCCGAGCCAGACTTACAGACGCAGTGTGATCTGGCTGACGCACTGCTGGGGTTGAGTCAACCGTTGTGCCCAGCGCCACGTCGTTTGCCGATGACGACAAACGATTATCTCCCGATGCATCTACGGACCGAAGGCCCATTGGACGGCTTCATGATTCACGGGAGCCAAGCAAGGATAGGACCATCTGCAATCAGATTCTCCTTTCCCATACGGATTTGCAACACCTTTATGTCGACACTCCGGCACAATAAAACGTTTTCTGCACATCACCCCAGCTCTTCTATGGCTTGGAGAACACACTGCTATGCTTTTATGTCCCAGGATAGAACCCGATGGCCTGCTTTTCTCAACACGCCGATAATTCCAATGAGAGCATGCCTATTTTGTATACTGTTTGTGGTAAAATTAGTTTCCTCTGTTTTCTCTTAGACGCTGAGAAATTTGTCGGTGGTGACGGCTGCGACTCCCAGCTCGCGTGTTTTAAAAAATGGTATATAGGTGTGATTCCTTCGTGTACTGTACTCTTGGGAAGGAACTTGCCTTTCATTCGAAACAGCATTCCATTTGCCGAGCTTTGTGATCACTTGTGTGCCTGTGCCCAAAGTTCGTGACTACATGTGCGCACATACTTCGGTGCGAATTCCCTCAGTTGCGGCTCGTGTGCAAGCTGTGTGTGCAATTTTTTAACGCCGTGATTTCAAGGATGCCGTGCATCGATTCTCATGAAGTTTGCCTTTGATATCCGGGATTCGGATGGGTTGTTAGTTCTGTTCTTTTCATGTGTGCGTTGGGAAATTTAGCCTCGTTACGTTCTGGGAAAGATCCTGCAGACGCCTTCAGTCAAGGATGCCCTTTAGCATCACAAGCTTGGAAGCAGACAGTCATTTGGACGTGTGCCCATGGGAAGCCTTGGAAATCCAGCCGCGGCTTGCAACAATGCTGGGAGAAGTGACGCCAGCAGGAACATAACTCAGGATACGCCCCCTGCTGATGCCCAATGTGTAAAGCCAGGACTTCTTCGGCTCCCCTTTCTTTTGTCTTGGCAATCGCACACCGCCGCCTATTCGACTCACAACAAATGGCTACATCTGTCCCCGTAACTTGTTCGAATCGCAAATGCAAGTGTTGTTGTGTCTATTGTTTGTGGTGGAATTGTCAGGTGTGCAGCAACAATCCAAGTGTGGCTTTGTATTTCGCATGCACATTGCAATGTAGGACCAAAAAGTCTGGAGTTTCTGGGATGCCCAACCCCATCCGGTCTTTTGTATGGGGATTGACAAACAGCTGTGACATGCAGGTTTTCGCACTCGGGTGTCGCCCCTCGCTCTACACGGCCTTTTCAAGTAACATGGACCGCCTTACGTCTTGATGGTTTTTTTTTGGCACTTGGCACCGGCTGCAAAGTCTCAAAAAGTTTCCCCTTTTTTGACTTGAGCAACATGAAGGGATGAAGGGATGTTCACTGTGATTTTTCATTGTTGGGGTCTGACCGGCAACGGTTTCTGACATTTTACCCTGATCGAATTTGCAAGCATGTGAACTCCGCGACTGTTCCTCAAGCACGGAAGTCCCGCTCTTGCTTTGCAGCAGGCATTTGCTTGAGCTGTTGTTGAAACCATGCAAGGGCATGTTCTTTTTCACCCAGATGAGAAGCAATCAGGTGAGCCTCATGGCGGCTTTTGCCATACAAGGACGCACTGTGATTTTCACGGGGTCAGGCTCGCCGAGTTGTGTGTTCTGTGCATGTGAAAGAAGGGGGGCCATTGCTGAAACCCTTGTCGCTGGCTCAGCAAGAATGGGATGACGCGGAGTGGCTTCCGCTATATGTTTCAGAGAGTGGCGTCTCCCAGGCCTGAAACGCAACTCGGCACATTAGGCCAGCAACGCCGACTTGCCGTTATTTGGATTTGTTGCCGGTGACAAAAACACTGACTGCATGAGTTGGAGGTCATTTGGTTACCAGCCGGGGCGTGTCCAATTTTCGTGTGCAGGCAGCTTCCATGCTTGGGCGAAGAATTGATCGATGTAGCTGCGCGGCACAGGAGAACGGGCTTGATTCTTCGAATGGATGTGTATGCGTCGTCTTCATCTCAGAATGACCATACAGCTATAATAGGTTGAGCTACATGCGTGCAAGATGATGAGGGCGTTTGGGGCTGCGCAACGAGGTGGCCGCTTTTGTCGGAGCTGCTCTGTTGGTGAGGAGCTCCATGGATTGTCTCACAGCTGTCGTCTTGCATGGGCTTCGTGACCATTTTTTGGCGGCAGTGTGACGTTTGATCCAACAGATTTGCGACAGAGGGCTTTGAACCAGGCGTCTCTCCACTTCGCGATCGCGCTCTGTCAGGGTGCACGCCTTGGAGAGTGTGTTGTAAGATTTTTGGGATGATGCTCCAGATGACTTCACGTGCAACTGTCGGACATGTCGCTGTAAAACATTCGGGTTGTTGTCATCGTTCGAGGCATTTTGGACTGGCAGACAGTCGAGGCTGGCATGGAATGACAATGCATGACGTGACATGTCTGCTTCAAGCTGAGAAGCACGGCTAGTATTTTAGTAGTTTAGTAGTGGGCCATGCAGAAGCCCCGCAGCTTCTTCTGTCGCCCTGATGCAACAATTAACATTTAGGATTTTCTGCCCTGCATAGCATGTGTGGAACTTTCAGGACGGCTCTCCACGGCATCAGGAGACCCTGCTTGCTTGCGTGGGTCGTCATTTTTTCATGTGTATCACAGTTTCGGCTTTGATGGCATGCTCCAAGGGCTTGAAAGAACGTCAGCATGTTTGATGAAGAATAGTGTGACAAAGGCACACGACCTTTGAGTTTGAAAGGTTTCTCAAGAGAGCACCGCGCCCGTCGCTCAGAGCGGGTATGAGTTTCTGCGGCCGAAGGTGTTTGTCAGCAAAGGTGCATTGTAGATTCCATCAGGTTGCGCTGTGAGCTCATACTTAGTTGCGGGTGGTCTGTTGTTAATTATGTGGGAAATGAAAGCCTGGACCGTCGCAGTTCCTTGCGACCCAGAAACATGCCTGCAATGCTTTGATTCATTCTAGAAATCTCCCTTTAGATTGGTGCGTGTGTGCGTAAGTGCATCGTGCGTGTGTGCAGGTGTGTGCATATAGTTAAAATACAAAAAAAGTATCGAATATCGGTCTACGCTTGTATTTGGAGGTACATATATGTTTATTTTCTGGTCTATGTTTATGCGCTATGCGTGATGCGTTATGTGTGTGTGATGCGTTATGTTTATGTTTGGATGTGTATTCGTGTTTTTGTTTTTAAATGTTTTTTCTGTTCTATGTTTATGTGCTATGTGTTATGTGTTATGTTTATGTTTGCATGTGTATTCGTGCTTGTATTTACACTGCTACTGAAAGTTAGATTTGTATATATATGTATATATATATGCATATTTTACTTCTTTTGTTATATATGTATATATACTTTGTTGTTTATATTCGTTGTGTGTGTGTGTGTGTTGTGCAACTCTCTGTGTGTGTGTGTGTGTGTGTGTGTGTGTGTGTGTGGGTGGGTGGGTGTGGGTGTGGGTGTGTGTGTGTGTTCTTTGTCTTTGCGTCGGTATCCGTGCACTCAGCCAGGCTGGTTGCCAGGCTGGAAAGGCCGACTGTTTAGAACTTGAGTCGTTTTAGCTTTCCTCCGTCCAAAGTACAGCAACCCAGTCTGAATGCGCAGATGAGAAGATGCCGCCGAAGCCGGGTGAGGAGGAGGATGAGGAGGACGAGGATGAGGAAGAAGGCTTGCAGCTCCCCTTCCGACTATACTCTCCCTGCTGGAACGGCAGCGGATGTTTATGACTTCCCTTTACTTGTCAAGAATCCCCTGCACATGTCTTGTGCCAGACGATGACGACTGGGATGAGACATCCGTCGAGTCCCTCCCGAAATGGCTGACTTACGACTTCTGGATGACCCCGCCTCGGAGATTTTGGATGTCCTCGCAATGTACGAACGTGTAACGAACGTGTACCAGCATGTTCCAACTGTTCCAATCTGTTGTGACTGCTCTCCAATACTCAAAATCCTCTCAGGGCCATGAAGCCCAGAACCCTGTGGAATCGCAGCATCCTCCCCAGCAAAGCGCTTTACTGCCGGTTTTTGCAGAAGTGAGCGGTTCGTGCGGATCTTGCACAAGGGGCTGGGGTGGATGGGGTTCAACCCTTTGGGAAAGGTCCTCGCTATTTGAAGATGTACTTCAACGAAGATGGCACTGCTCCGCGGTACAACAGATTTGGGCCAGCCTCCCGCAACTGGAACTTTTGGGAAGTCGTGGGTGACCGTGGGTGTGACAGATTTCATGTATCCGAATGTACCCTTGCGCCGAAGGTACTACTCCCTGGCACAGGCCGGTGCCCTGGTTGGCGCAGCTTCGAAGGTAAACTCTGCGCAAAATGTGTTCGAGGCCGTTGACATTCTTTTCAGCTTCTATGAGTCACTCTCCAATGACAGCATTGATCCTACTGTGGAGTCGTGGCCTTAGTGGGCCAAGCCGGGCAGTGATATCCAGAGATTCGACCTTGGCTTTGATGGTGGTATATTTTTGGGCCCCTTTGCGCATACAGGAGCTGTACTGAGAAAACTAAATGAGAAAGCTACATGAACCGGTGTAGGGGTGCGAACTTCGGGGTACGACATCACGAGCACAAGAATGTCAGGAAAGGCAACGTTCGGTTTGCTGTCGTCATGTTTGGACTGGCTGTGTCAACGTGTGCAATGCATGCGAACATGTTCCCATATGAAGTAAGAACCTTCATTTTGAGACATCTCTGATGTTGAAGCAAGGAGACCGTACATTTCATTCAGGTTATCTGGTAGAGAAATGCATCAAGTTGAACAAACTCTAAAGGTATCAGCTGCGTGTGCATATTTTTATGATTTTGTAAACCTACACTAATGCAGAGTGTGCTTCTAGTCTCCTAGTCATACTGATAGCTATGCATGTGTGCACATGCATAAATGTGCGCCCTCGGCCCAGGGTTTCCATGTTCATGGGCTTAGATTCGAAGTACCCCGATCAGCAGATTCGGTCCTTGACTCAGTGCTTTGGTTGCTTTGCCATGCTCGTGGTACGAGAAGTACAAAGTTTAGCAAATGCTGATGCACAGCACACAGGCATCTCTGATGGTTCGATTTTGCACCTGCAGCAACCGTGACAGTCGTGAAAGTTGTCCCGTGCGTCACAGAGTCTCATATTGAGGATGAAGGTGAGGCTACCGAATGGATTGGGCCAACAAAAAAGGGTTGCTGTGTTTTGCCCACCCGCTGAAGAGGAGCAGGCCGGGGATCTCTCGTGTGTGTGTGTGTGTGCAGTGCCAGTGCGTTTACAGGTGTTTAAAGATGTCAAAGAGCCAGCTTTTTTTTTTTCTCTTCCCCGGCTCTCATTCCTTTTCTATTCAAACAAGCGCAGAGAGGCCTTGGAGATGGGTGCCTCCGTTGCGGGCAAGGCCTCTCTTGGTCAGACCCCTGCATCGTGTTGGGTCGATAGATCGTCGCGGCCAGACTCTCCAAGACCACATCACCAATGAGGAGTTCCCTTTCGACGTGCGCATAGCACAAGCAATACGCGAGCTGTTGTTTGGATTTACCCTCTTCCACTCAGCGGGTGAGGTACTGCTTGCAAAGCCAGCGATGATGCCAGCGTTGGCCAAGATGGGCAAAATCCTTGGCCCCAGGCAAGCAGTGCATCCGCACTTTTCTGGCCCGTGTGTAGACATGCACTCATGGCACCTGCTTTGCGCCCTGTCCGATTCTGCTGCGCATGCGAGGCAGACCCTCAGCAAACTCTAGGTTTCAGCATGTGGCAGGAAGTGGCAGCATGTGGCAGCATTCGAGTCAGGAAATTGATGCCTTCACCGAAGTCTGGAACCCTCGTCCGATTCACAGACTGGCAAGAGAGCCTGCTCTAGCCAGATGCCTGTGCGAACGGTGACTGTGCACACAGTGCCGGAGATTGATGCCTCAGCAGAGGTGACAGATGTCGAAGCAGCCATTAAAGACTGGACGGAGGGAGGTACGCAGTTCATGGCAGTTCCTAGTGAAGATGTCAGGCTGCTGAGTGTCAACTTTGCAGCCTCGAGTGTAAGGCATGGTGGAGATCAGAAACAATGAAGAAATGTATGCTGCAGCCTTATGCAAAGACGGCGACGGCGGCACAATGTGACACCTGATATGTGTCTGCTTCCATCAGGTTGGGGCAGAATTTGGGAAAATCTCGCAAGGGAAGGAAAAGCCGCTGCCTGAGCAGCTGGGTATCCATCGGAGGGACATCACAAGAACAGGACTGAGCATGGAGTAGCAGAGGCGATTCTACGGCTGCGATAATTGGCTTTTGTAGAGTGGAAGCTTTGAAGGTGAAGGTTGTTCCGTTTGCAGAGGCAAGTCTTGCATTATCTTGCATTGGTTGGCTTGGTTTGTTCACAGCTCAGTCAATTGCTCCAGTCCACTCGCAGTGGCGCACCAAACCTGACGCAAACACAGCGCAACCCCCTCCTAGAGTCAGAGAGCCCTATATGGCCCTATTGACGAGCATGACTCTGTCCAGGTCATCTCGACCGGATCTTATGACACCACAGGGATGAAAGGGGTGGAGGTCCAGAGAAGACATGGGATAAGGATCCTTTCCGCTTACTGTGCCATGCGTTACGGGGACGCCCCCAGCGGTCGCTCCGCATGCCTGTTCCCCGTCCCGCTTCAGCCTCGTCCCCCAGTGTGGCCATGGCTTCCTATCCTCCCTTTCTTCAACGGGCTATGTCGCCTCTTTTTGCAGCATGCTGCCCTGTCTTCGTCCTTAAGTGAATTAGTTTTCGGAGCCTGTTTATGGGAAATAACGCCGGGCGGTTGAGGAAGTGTTGTTCAACGTCGACTACACACGTTCATTTTGAACGCCGCAGCTGTTGCGTGTGTTTGCCACAGCTGCTGTTCTTGCCTCGGCTATCGCCTCTTCTGATCGATCCTTCTCCTATCGGGCCTTATCTCCTTCTTGCAATTCGCTCAACCACGCACGTCCTCAGCACAACAAATCTGTTGACTTTCATACTCGGCTGTACCGCCTGCGCCATGGCCTTTTCCAAGCCTCCGCCCGATTCGATAGCCTGTATGCTCGTGGTGACACTCGACATGTCGAGTCTGAAACAGCACTTCTTTCCAGGCTTCTTGACCGCTCACGCCGCATCTCGCCAATCTGGACACAAGGAGGAAACAAGAAGCGCACACACCATTTGGTTGTGCAGAAGGATGTCATGGTGCATGTACCCGGCTGTCCGATGGCAGTTGCAACCTCTCTTTTTTTGAGCCAGCACATGTCTAACACATGGTCGCAGCCAGCACTTTCAGCCACATGATCATTGCAGCAGCGTGAATTCAGGTGCTTGGAGAATCTGCGGAGCCTCCTCCAGCAGATGGTCGACAACGCCCCGGCAGGTGCGAAGAAACGAGAGGCCACACCGCAGGTACAAAAGATCATCCATTTGTTGGGCTTTGCCATGTGCCGGTGTGCCCTGCGCACTGCTGGCAGGAGTATTGGAAAAGAATGTGGGTCAAAGGCGAGGACTCGCCTCCAATCAGGAGCGTGGTTCTTCCGTCACAAGCTCGCTGCACTAATCCATGCGAGCAATCTGGTCTTTCACATGAGGTCAACTAGTTGTTAGAAGACATGTTGGGAGATGAGGATTGATCGCGATGAGTTCCCATACCATGGTCCGCAACTCTGGCTGATGGGACTGTGGCTGCTCCCCCCGTCACTTTCAGGGAAGTACTTCAGTTCCCATTATTTGCTAAGGCTATGAGAAGAAGCGCGAAACTGGCAACCCAGATTTCGCGGAACAGGCGCCGCCGGCACTGCCTTGACGATGTTAGCTCTGCTCTTCTCTGCACTTCTTTGCTTTGATTCCTGGTACGCCTGGCATCAGGCGTTTGGAGTTGGAGTGGCGTGAGAGCTTGGGCCTAGAAACAACCATCTCAATCAATCGACACGTGAAGCACATGGACAGCACAACCAAGCAGAGGTTGTTGACCGAACCTGTGCAAGCCTTCACAAGCAGCTTACTGGCTCACCTAACGCTGCTGCTTTGGTTTCTGATTTGCTGTCAGTTGTAGATATGCAATGGTGCTGCAATGCGCATTGCAAAATCATTTTTGGAGAGCTCATTGAGTGGCAAGCCCTGGCTGATGTGAACTACCCCCATATGCCCCCATACCATGATACCGTGCACGGGGCATGAACTAGCAATGTAAACAAGAGGTTTAAGACAGCACCTACCGATTTAATAGTTGGTTGCTCTGGAGTTGTTTAACCTCTTCTGAGGAGCATTAGGTCAGAATGTAATTGTTCTCCCGAGTCCATTTTTCCTCTTTCCCTAGCCTCACCCCATTGAACTTAGTTGACTCCTGCGTTGATGATGATTCTCAGTGCTTCAAAACATTAACTCCGGAGTTCAGGATTACTTGTTTCCTAGGGTGTGGGACGGAGACAACCAACTCTGGATTTCATGGTGTTCTGAGGGGAACTAAGTCTTGATTTAAACTTATGTCCCGAGCGATGGCTTGCCAGATTGCCTGCTCCTCCCTTCAGACCGAGACAATGAAGAGTCCACCCCGGGGTTGATTGTCTCCTCCGCAAAACACCGAGAAACAATTGACTCGGGAGCTTTCGACCCGAGGCAGCATCTAACTCAGGAGTTGAATGGTTACGGCCCAAAACAAGAATGGGGGGGGGCACCTGGGGCACCTTCTGGGTTCAAGTGTTTCCGGACACCAGACAGAATCTCTGGATTCTGACGGGAGGTGCGGAGTGCTGACCAAGATAACAATCAACTCGGGAGTTAATTCCTTCTTACGCCGGGACGAGAAAGCAATTAACTCAGGAGTGAAGTTTCCTGAGCACCATGCATGTGTATTCTAGCCCCATACCTGGAACAGCTAGCCCGGGGGTGATGATGGACAAGTAGCTCGGTCGGGGGTTAGTTTTTTTGAGTTCTTGTTGTCATTGTCTTCCCGGGCATGGGCGGCTGATGTGCAAGATGGGGTTCCCACGTTTTGCTGGTTTTTGTTGTGCCAGCTGGCTCAAGTCCTAATTCAGTTGCTAGTGGCGAAAGGTTTTTCTGCCATGGGGGAATCTGCTGGCAAAATTGCCCTTATGCTGGGTCCTGAGTCCTGAGTCCTCAAAGCTGCCTTGTTTCGACTGTGCGACTGTGGCATGTCTCGAGCTCAGGGGCTGCGGCCTTGTTTGCCTGGGGCTGCTTATTTTCGTCATCGTTATGCTGGCGTCAATCAAGGCTTCTGCCCCAGACTTCCATCTTGAAGAGCGGAGGGTCAGGAGGGTCTTGCGTCTGACGACAAGTGCACGCATGCAGCTGCACCTGTCAAGCAGCTCAAACATCTTTCAAGGTTGCATCAAGTTGCATAAGGGTTTTGACTTTAGGACTCTAGTAACTCTAGTATTCTCGTGCTTTTGAGATGAAAAGCCGGTAACATGCCTTCTAAAGCACCGAGGCAGCTCTCAGGTTCTCGCATCTTAGTATCATGGCACGTCGGTCGTCCAAATGTCTCTGCGCTCTACAGCAGGTGCGCAAAGCTATGGATCAGCAAATAGTTGGTCAGCAAGCCGGGAAGGAAGCAGTTCTGCTAGCTCTTATTGCCTCAGAACACGTGTATATAGAAGGTCCGCCGGGTGTGGCAAAAACCATGCTTGCGGAGACAGCTGCGAAATCCACGGGCCTGTCTTTTTTCTTTTACCAGATGCATCGGGATACCAAGCTCCATGAGCTTATTGGTGATGCTGTGATTGTTCGGGAGCCCCAAGCGGACGGGGGAGAACTGGTCCGCAGCTTAACACGGCCAGGAGGCATTCTCACAGCAGAGCTGTGTGTGCTTGACGATATTTCCCGGGCACCTGGGGAAGCTCTTAACATCCTCTTACGGCTTCTGAATGAGAGGCAGTACAACGTCAGCGGTGAGCAGGAAGCATGGAAATTACCATTGCGAACGGTCATCGCAACATCCAATCCTTCTGATCCGGGTTCCAGGTATTATACAGAGCCATTGGATCCTGCTAACCTGGATCGGTTTGTTCTGCAGCTAAAAGCAGAAGGTGCGGTGCAATCGGAGCGCTGGGATGAAGCCGCGCAAATCGTCAACCTCTTCTGCGACACAGCGCATGCAGCGCCAGAGTCGGCAGCAATCCCTTCTGGCGAGGCTGCAGAGGAGCTGAGAGCCGCGTCTGCAGCGCACATGTCGACGGTGGTGCCCAAATCCGTCCGACGACTACTGCTTCGGGTCCTGGAAGAATTGGTCACCCGCCATGGTGTCGGCCCCAAGAACTCGCTTTTGACTGATCGCACCTTCCTTGTCAAAGCGCTGCGCGTGATGCGTGCCCGTGCGGTGCTCCAGGGCCGCAGCGAGTGTATTCCAGAGGACATCGCGGTGTTGCAGTACCTCACAACATTTCGGGTTCCTGAATCAGTACATTCAAGAATACCCCGCATTGTGCGAACAGTTCTGGACAAATCCAATTCC
This sequence comes from Symbiodinium natans, assembly GCA_905221605.1. Classification (NCBI taxonomy): domain Eukaryota; class Dinophyceae; order Suessiales; family Symbiodiniaceae; genus Symbiodinium; species Symbiodinium natans. Next base: position 271,667 of record CAJNDS010000879.1, on the reverse strand, counting down.
AAAAGTTCTGCGGATGCAGAGTGATTAGGTCGGAACTTGCCGTAGTACTGGTTACCACTGCACTTGCTCCAGCGGTGAGCTCGTGCAGCCAAGCTCCAAGTTTTTCCGGAAAAATGCGCTGGGAGATGACATAAGACGACATGCCTACACCTTTCAAAGCAGCGTGCTCCTTTTGTCGATGATGTTTGTTTTTCTCGCGGCTTGTACGGAGGCCTTGGTGATTCGGTGTCGTATGCATTCGTATGCCCTGTGTGCCGTTTTTTGCGTTGCTGAGGTGGTCAATGATCGGCAGCAGAGCCTTGGACCTTCAAGTGCTTTCGTGCTTTCAGCTTTGAGGATTCGGAGATCTGCTGCCCTATGAGATGAGATATCAAAAGGGTTGAGAAGGCTATAGCACTGCTGTAGCACAGCTATAGCACAGCTTGCCAGAAACGCACCCATTCTTGTGCAAGTTTTGCGCGGGTTGTGCCTTCCAGGATCCTGTACATCTTTCCGACAACGAAAGAGGTGAAGAACGGCCCTTTCACTGAGATCGTCTGGCCTCACATAACTCACGAAATGAGAGAAGCTGTTCAAATCTCAACAAGCAGAGGCCTCAGCAATCATGGCTCCCGTGCGCAGCACAAAGCGGCAGGTCGTCATGGATTTAGCATGATTTAGCAGTTCCGAAGGTGAGTTTGCGGTTCTCAAGCATGAACGAACACAAGAGCTTCGTCACGTACCTGGTCCCGCTTCTTGGCAGCACAAATTCCCTATCAGAGCTTCTGCCATCTTCTGCCAATCCAGGATGATCACAATCTTGTCAGAACCCTGCCCACTCAGCATAGCCTACAAAGATGATCAAGAGCTGCTTAAACAGTGTTCTGCGATCTACGTGTATTGAAGGGTGCATGGCGTCAAGCCAACGGGCAAAATTTCTGGAACCCAGCAGCTCGAGATCACGAGCAGCAGAAGCCGAAGTTGTGAAGCACAGTTTGCAGCTGTTTCTACCGCTGCTTACACCTCGCTTGCAGGCAGAAGTGCCTTTTCATCGTGTTCAATTCTGTGCATCGAATCTGTTGGATTTGTACTCACCCTGAATCGAAACCATGCTTGTATATCAATGTTTCTCCTAGATCCCACACAATGTAAGGCTACTTCCAGATCATTCTCAGAGTACCCCAAGTGCACGCTAAGACCATGCCAACTGAAAGCGGCGGGGTTTGGGGCCAACACATCGACAAGCTTCCTTCGCTGTGGAGTCGAGTCGCGTGGCCCAGTGCGGATGCACGCCTGATGATGCTGTCCGGGGTGGGGGCGTGCGTGTGCGTCCCGGCATCGCATCCTTGGCACCAGTTCACTCTCATTTTTGGGCTCGGGTGCGGCAGGGCCAGCCCATGCCATTTGGCCCCGTTAATTACCTCGAGGGAGCCACATTGACATGTCATGGGTGGAAGTTGTTGTGATGCTTCACTGTCAGGAGTTCGTCTTCATGGGGGCCTATGAGTCATTAGAGGCCACCAGGATGCAATGGATATGAGGCTCCGATTCGGTATGTCTCTTTTGGAATGCCAGGCAGTGAGGTCAAAGACGGTCTTGCAGAAGCAAGAGTACATTCGCCTCGTCGACAAGATGACCGGGTGCCCACAGCACGCTTGTCAATGTATAAGATCCTCTTAGCTGTTCCATCATGTCGTGTTTATGGACTCCCTCGCGGTCCTGGCCCTCTTCTTGTTGCCAGTGAAGGAGAGGGAGGGAAGGAGGGAGGATGGGGAGAGAACGGAGGGGAGCCTCTGCTCACAGTGGAGAAGAATCCCATCGAAGTCGGCAAAATGGAGTCGAAACAAGATTCCTTTGTCAGGTGCACCGTAGATCTTTCCTGTCTACCCAAACCATACGACCAACACCACAGCATTGGGTGATAAAGCAAAGCAGTACGCTTTGCTTTATGTTTGTACTCCACTAAACCACACCACAAAAAGCGTGCAGTCCGGGAACGCGAGGATGAATGAACTGAATGAACCCCAAAGTTGTGCGCTGTCATCACATGGGAGAGAAGTCGATCTCGACTCCAAGGGCAAGCGGCACAATGAGGGGACAATCCCTGACGGTGAGGACCAATGGCCATCCACCCCACTGTGTCCTAGGTTGCGTTGTCTCGTCCGCACGTTGACATGGGATCCTCGCAGCTGCTAGTCAAGGCACACAACAACTCACAGGGTCAAAGTGCAATGCAGATGTCCTTAACGTCGCGATGTCGCACAGAATCCGATCTCTGCCAACCTTGAACCTCGGGAACTGCGTGGCATGCTTTCTAGGTCTTACGCCTAGACCTTTAACCCGCGCCCTTCTGGGTGTCCCGCGGTTGGAAGCGTGCCAGAAGGAAGGAAAGCCCTTTCGATCACCAGGTTCAGGGGCGAGCCCGAAGCCCCGCGAAAGCAAGACGAAGCAGCTCCTCGAGACACAGGAAAGATCCGCCACAAGATCTCGGGGGGTCACGCTGCAGGGTTCAGTCGGTTTTAGGGTTTAGGGTTTAAAGGGGGCATGGTGGTTCAAACAAGTGACTGCCCTGACAATCAAAGTCGTGCTCAAGAACTCAAGTCAGACAAAATGCTTTGGAGTCAGCGTTCACGAGTCGAGAACGAAAAGCCCCGAGTCGAAAACCTTCCAAACCGCCCGCACCCCCAGGCAGAAGATGCTCAGACGTGAGGCGAAAACACCCTGAACCCCCCCGCAGAAATCCCCAAGCCTGTTCTCTCTCATGCGGTTGCGTGCTGCCTGTTTAGGGTTTGGCAACCAACGTCTCCTTTTAGGGCTCAGGGTCCTCCCAAATCCAACATCTTCTTTAGGGTTTAGGGTTTGGCGACCAACATCCCCATTTAGGGTTTAGGGTTCTCCGCATCCAACATCTCCTTTTAGGGTTCAGGGTTAGCAACCAGCATCTCCTTCTAGGGTTTAGGGCTCATCTCCTTTTAGGGTTGGGGGATCTCCACGACCGTTTCTTCTGGATTTGCACTTGAGTCATCTTCACCCTAGGGGTCACCCCCCACTCTTGCGAAGAACATTTTCCTCCCATCCGAAGGGGCCTTGCTTGTCCGAAAATTGTGAGCCGACACGTGCTCCGTGCTGCTACCGCTTGCTGTTTTCTGACTTGGCCTTCTTCGATCTCTGAATTGGTCCGTATCGTTTTCGACTCGTTTATCCGATTCGTCCTTCAGCCCAAGAGACTTCGGGCGCTGGGCGATGCCCGAAAAAATTGGTCAGTCAGTCCGAGGTTGCTTTTGTTTATCACCCCTAAGCTCCCCGGTTCGCAACGTGCAAGTGTGGCGCTGGCTTATGCTGGCGGCAGCCAGCCGTCGAAACATTGGTGTGAGTCTGCATGGATAGCCTGAATTTTGGAGACGCTTTCTTCTGGAATGCCAGGGAGGAACGCGTCGTGCAGGGTGCCACCACCTTGGTTCCACGGCCGCTGGAAGAGGTGCCAACTACCCCAAAGCAAAACCCCGAGCATGCAAATGCACAAATGCATCATGCATCAAGCGGTGTTATGCCAAGTACCTGGGTGAAAACATGATGCACGTACTCACAAGAGACGCACGCGCGCACATCCCCACGCACCTGGAGGCACCTGCGGGTGTGGAGACAGCGATTGTCATCGGAGCACAGAATGCGGTCCTTGCAGCTGGACGGCAAATACGGCACCCTCACCTGACACTTGACATCACTTGACGTCGTGGTGTGATAGAGCCAAGCTTTCAGTTACTCCTAGCTGAGGTGTACAACAAGACATCAGGCATTAAAAGTTTGATGCGCGAGGCCTTCAATGCTTAAATTCGATGTGGCTCAGTTTGCGTGAGATTGCCATGTTTTGGCGTTTTAGCTCCCTGCCATGCTTTCACAGGCCGGTGCTTTTGTTCCAGCACCCTACGAAGAGATCCTCAGCGAGCAGCAGGCCGAGTAAGATTAGAAGGTTGACTATAAGGTTCATGACCTTTCATGATACTTCCCATTCTGCACCATCAGCCTTCGCGCACGGGGCCTGTGTGCTCTTCTCCGATTGCAGGCCGTTCTTCTCGAGCCCCTGGAGTATGCTGTTGTCAAGGACCTGCTGACTGGCGAGGACGCCCGATGTCATGTCATGATACCTCATGTGTCTTAACGTAGACCTTCCATGCATTAGGCTGCTGACCTTGCTGCAGAGCTGACCTGCTGACCTGCTGTCCAGTCAGTCGAGGCGCAAAGCCTCTGACATACGTGGCCAGTTTCTGCTCTGTGAGAGGCACGGAATGAAGTTGGGCCACAGCTGCTGCAAGCTGGTGCATATGAGGCGCCGCTTTTCCACGCAGCCTAATTATTCGAAGACTCTGCTCGAAGATGCATGATGACTCTTGTGATGACTCTTGTGATGTGGCCAGAGCATCCTGGAGACCAAGCGAAAGCTTGTTCTGGAGAAGGTGCGCTCCTAAGCAAAGCAAAGGAATACTCAGAAAACTGTGCAGGAAGCGTGCAGCTCCCGTGTTTGCTGCAACTTGTTTCATGTTCTTTGCCTCTTATCTCAGCAGGGATCTCAGCCAGGGAGCTGCAAGGTGTTTGGAACGGAAAGCTCACGGGGTGCCACTGGAGGACGAGTACATCCAGTTCTTGGATAAGAAGACGGGCATGGAGCGGGTCCTGCGAGGCTCGCAGGCTGTTTGCACCAACCCATGTCAACTAACGCCTCGGCAGACTCCTAACATCCCAAGATCCCATGACGACTTTTTGAAGGCGACATGAGCTCTCAGGGGCTCGTGTTGAACCTGCCAGCAGGCCCGGACCAAGTGGTGCCAGAACCTAATGAAGAAGCCGCGGATGGTGTCCAGAAGGCACCTCCGCCAGAGAGAGCAGTTAATGCAAAGTTCAGTTCAGCGATTTTTTTAGGGAGATCACCGCTGGACACCTATTGAAGTGAGTTTGACTGTGTGCTGCTCTCCAGCATTCTCCATCCAGCACAGCTTGATTCGGAAAGCACGTGCAAGTGTAGGCCATGTGCAAGGCTGTATTCCTTACGGACCAGCAGGCGGTGGTGGTCCTCAACAGGCAGGCGCTGCATCTATACAATGCAACAGTGGAGGGGGGGGGGCACAGTGCACGTCGGAGCTGCAAGGACTTCTGGACAAAGGCGGCTTGAAACCACCAACGGAGTGTTCTTTCCGGAAGCTTATGAGAAGGTCCTGGAGGCTGTTTGGGATAAGTGAAACCTGCAAACAAAGCGCAAACAAGAAACCAGTTGTATTCTCTCCTAGTGTGATCGACAAGGGGCTGGGCGCCCATTGCTACCTTCGACATTACCAAGAGCTCGCTGCGCTGTTTGAACAAACTTAGCCTTGTCAAGACACATCCCTGCTCTCTTGAGACATCGTCTGTACCTTGTCTATGAGCTTGCAATGTGTTTCTGGCAATGGTGTTACTGAGCAACATGCTGATCTTGTCTGATGGAGCAGGTGAGAACAAAGTACGTGGTGTTGAACAATCAGGCCGAGGGCGTTGAAAAGCATGTAGGGTCGGCAGAAAAGGTGAGGATGCTCGCTCCATGTTGTGCCGACTTATGTTGGCAACGGCAAAGCAGTGTAAAAATCAACGCGCGCTCTGCTCAGCGGCCAGGCTGCCGTGACCCGAGATGTCCTGGGTGGCCTGGCAACAATTGGCAACCCCTCAGCGACAAAGGAATCTTGGATTGCTAGATGTGAGTTCAGGTGCCTTGACAATGATCAGCGGAGCCAGTGGAAGTACAGCCTTCTTTTTGCAGCCCTACGAGGCAGGGAACAGAGCATTTGACTTGACTCCCTTTGAGATCCTTCGCAGGAACTAGTGGAGATGCAGTGGTCTGTCTACGACAGCCCTGATCTGCAGGCTACTGGCAGCATGCACTTGACAGTGCGAGATGCGAACTAATGTTACTTATTGTGCTTCTTCTGCCACACTTCAAACATGTGGGGCTTTCAGGGAGCTTGAGAAAAGTCTTATCAATCTGCCAAGAGTGGTCCATGGCATTCTGCGGGTGCTGCAATTTCAGAGTTTCAATTCTGAAGGATGTTAACACAGCTCACGTGTGTCGGATCTATGCGTATTGTTCCTTACAGAATGGGGGGTGCTCCAGTCTGTTAAAGTCGGATACCAGGGTCTGTTAAAGTCGATGTATGTGGGGTTTTGCCTCGGTTCATCTGTCTGTTGTTTCTGTCTGTGGTGATTGCGTCGAGCTAAGTTAGCAGGACTTGACCACAACCTCAGGGCATGGGGCCGAACAAAGGGCCAAACAAGTTCCTACTGTGTGTGGCGCAGGACCCAGTTCCGAAGGCAGCGGTGTCCATGATTGATCTCCGAGCACAGAAGATGCTGCTTAGTTTTGCAGAGTGCGTTTGAGGGACAGCTTGGCTCTAGCTTCATGAGCTTGCGTGTGAATGTATTTTATGCAAGGTTCTTCAACGTTGAAGTACGCACCAGCGACAATGTGAAGATGAGACTGGAGGGTACCATTTTCTGGCAGGTGAAGGACAACCCGTATGAGGAAGAGATAAGATTGATGGGACTAGACACCATGCCGTGCGCATGCAAACACCATCAGTTCTGTGGTCACGCCGTGCCACTCACAGGATGTTCTCACCATGATTGCAATGACAGGCCTCACGCGCACATGAAAGATGTTGCAAGTTGCAAGTACTATCAGCCGATCATGGTCATGCAATGGTGTGCAAACCTTATTGCCATGACAGCTGATCCTGCGGGTGACGTTTCGCAACGAGCACGAAGCGGACTAGTTTCAGCCGTGAGCCAGAACACCTTTTCAGCCATTTCCTCGGGCATCTTGCATGCGTGCTGTTATCTGCGCGCAGCAGCCGAACTTGTTTAGGTCTTCATGAGTCAGTTCAACAATATTACTGCGCAGGCACGGGTGCGATGGATTGCTTGGCAATCATAGTATAACCGCTAGACGATTGACTTCGCAGGACATGGCAAAATACGGCCAGATATCGTTGTTAGATTGCCGCTTTCGCCATTCAGATGAAAGTAAAGTAGTAAGGTACCATCAGCATGTTCGCACAGCGACGCGTTCGTCATGCGCCGTGCAGTAAATTCCTGGTTGATTTCGTTCATTCCTTCATTCATTCATGCATTCATTCATTCAGTTGGGTTCATGCATCGCTCACGGCTTCTCTCCTTACAAATTATCAACCCAATATTGAATGGCTGACTCATTCACTCACTCTCTCATACTCTATGGGCAGCACTACTTGGGGATATTACAGAAACAAGTGAAAGTAAATAGCAAGCCCCACCAGATTGTAGCACGAATCTTATCAGAACTTTGCAAGAACCTACCTTTTCCTACGATTGTCAGTTTGTGAAAATTTTGCAAGGGCAAGAACAACAGGTTGCCTCGCAACAAGTGACAGCTGTGGGGTTTCGAGCCCACGCCCACGCCCTTACGGACTGGCGCCTGAAGCCAGCGCCTTAGACCACTCGGCCAAACTGTCCTTGGACTAGCAAACGCGAACAAACTCTCTCCGGCAACTGAAGCTCAAGGGAAAAAGTCAGGGGGGGGGCTCCCGCTGAACCTTGATCACCGTCTGGATGTCTTAGGACGAACCCTCATAAAGAAAGGTACAGGTCAATGGCGGACTGTTCTGCGCATACCTGCCATGAACTGCGAACGCTCACCAGCACGAGCAGATGTACCAATATCATACCAGCCTAGCCGTGGTGCAAGAAGATAAAGGAAAGACCGATTCGCAAAGTAGATGTCCAAATCAGACGTCCATGATTCAGAATCAAAGAGGGACAAATACAAACCCCCCCGCAGGGTAAATCAGCAAGCAAGCCGAGCATTCTTGAACATGCAGCTCAGCAAGTTTCTTGTGTCAGCTACGTACGATACACCACATGTCGGGTCGTTCCTTCCAAGTAGTACTAGTCTCCCCCTCCCCGCTTTTTCAAACAACTTTCGAGTGTGCCCTCCCCAACCATCCCAACCCCACCCAGTCTGGCAATCGTCAGTCCCAGTTACACGCCAAGCCGTAAACTCGACGATGCTTGCCGCCCTGAACAGACTTGGATACTAGGCCTTCATGGAAAATATTGTTGCCGAAAAGCATGCGCCATGTTCATGAAGAAGGGAGGGGTGCAGACCTGTACAGAGGGGATGATCCCACCTCACAAGAAAACATGTGAATTTCGCATGCCCCGCACCCCCCCCCCCTCCCCCAGCTCTTCAGATCACCTCTTCCCCCTCACCAACCCAACCACGAGCCGAGAAGGAGGTCACAGATAAACGAGTAAACCTAGAGTTAAAAAGTTGAATGGCGCCGCGTTTGTTGAAAGTTTGAGGTTGAATTCGATCAGGTGAGGAGTTTGAGAGCCTGAACACCCACGAGTTTGAAGGCTTGAAAGATTCGAAGTTTGAAGTTTGACGACAAGCGTTTTGGAATGCTTGATACCGTGAAGAGCGAGTTCGAAGGTTTGACAGCGGCACCAGCCTAGCCCCCTCAAGCCCCCTTTCGGTGCGGAGGAGTTCCATGGAGGAGTCTTGTAGTAGCATGACATGATCACAAATCGAGCACAGCCTTTACATTGATTAAGGAATAAGGCTAAGGGGCTAAGGGGCAAGGTCGGCGCAATCGCTGGCCGAGAGGCTGCTGGCCGCTAAATGGCCACTGCGAAACACCGCATCCATTTATTCCTCAGTGCTCGGTGAAGGGGGTGTCAAGCCCCGCCCCGAACCCGAATCCGAATCCGAACCCGAACCCGAACCCGAACCCGAACCCGAACCCGAACTTGAGAACCCCAACCCGAACCAGAACACCCCTGAACCGCAACCCGAACCGGAACCCCCCCCCCCCCCCGCGCAAAAGACCAGAGCCCGAACCTGAACCGGGAACCCGAACCGCAACCGCCCCTGCGCCCTTGTACTTCAGAATGTTCCCAGTCAGAATCAACGATGCCTATCTGCGGCTTGTGGCCTTCTGCGACCAACTGAGACCGTTTGACCGAATCCACTGTCACTCCAAGCCCCGAAGCGGCGCCAAACGAAGGAGATTGGGATTTCCTGCAAATCAAAGCCGATGGGCCTCGCGCTGCTCAGGGATGATCGATGTTCGATCGTTTTTGTGAATTTAGGGCTGCAGCGAAGCGAGAATTACGAGTGCTCGCATGATAGGAGGAGCAAAAAGCAATCTCAAACGGGACATCTTCGGCCCAAACACATTTATAAAACTTTTGTGTTGTAGCGACAGTTTTGAATATCTGGAGCTTTGAACGAATCTAGGATGCTGCAGTTTTCTGCGGCTTCGAGAACATTCTGAATTTTTACTGATCCCCGCCCATCCCCACGCGACCCCCCAGCCAAACAGCCGCTTGCTGATGATCATCTCTAATCAGCTGGAGACTGCTGATATTATGAAGATGCCTGGATGACGTTTTGGACATGTTGACGATATAGGGATCCACGAGTTATTGTTTTTGTTGAGCCTTGTTTTGTCGTGTATTCATCCGCGGGAGTTGCTCCTGATTTGTTCGGTCCTATGCTCGTGCATTTAATTGAAAACAAACAGCATTAGCTTCCAGCAGGGTACCCGTCCGTACTTGTCAGGCCTATGCTCAACAAGCAGCAGATGGCTTCTACAGCTCCCGCGGTGTGGAGTTGCAAAGCATGGAGATGACCCGGTACGACATGGTAGACCAGGACTGGGTCACTGTGCAAGAAGAGATGCACGGAAACGAAGTTTCTCGGGCTCCGAAGGAGACGGCTGACATTCTGCAGCTCATCATCCAGGAGTCGACCAACCGCCGCTTGGCTAAGTTTCGGAGGTTGAGGCAAATCTGCGGCAAATCCAGAGGCCTCTTTTTTTATCTATCCTTTTTTTTTTTTCCTCTGTGCACCGTCGTGTACTGTCGTGCGCTGTCGTCGCCGTCTCCTGGCCTTCTCGCCTTTGAGCCTCAGAGGCATCAACCGCCTGCAGCAGCAAGAAAGCGAGAATGATGTCTTGGCCGCGAAGCTCGTGGCCGACATTCAGTCGCCTAGAGCAATTCGGAACCATGGAGATCCAACTGCGAAACTCTTCTCTCAGCCGAGGCTAGAGCAACAGCGCACGGACTTCATCAGGACACAGGTCCCCGCGAATCTGGATTCAGCAAGCTCGGTGCCCTTTATGGAAGTGCTATGAAGTGCTACTGTTCAGGCAAACAACCAGAGGCTGGCAGCTCTTTTAGAAGGTCAAGCTCAAGGTACTGAGCTTGTCGGAGCCTCAGGCAGCGAGGGTGCCTAACCCCAGTGAAGGTAAGGTGCACAGGTGCACTGTGTGAGGTGGAAAGCGCAGCAGCTTTCATCGATGGGCTGAATGAGACGGTGCCAGATGTGGCAGACCGCACGGAATTGTACAGGCCGGACCATTCGCTTAAGTTGATAGGGGCTGAGAGTACGGAGATGTACGGAGCGGGATGATGCGGGCCAGGATGCATCAGCTCCTCGATGCACGGAACACCGACACACACAATCTCGCCTCTGGCCAGGCCAAGCTGCAGAGAGCAAGAGCGAGAGAGAGAGAGAGAGAGAGCTCAGAGCGGGGCAACAGAGGACCCCGTACAGTGTCCGACTTCAATTTAAAGGGATGAGATGTCCAAATGTCTTTGCAGGCCCAGCTCTTCTTGACGCCTTCAAATCTCAATCTTCAGCTGAGAATGGCAAACGACGAGCTGTGACACAAGAGCGCGTGTCTCATCGTGTCTCTAGTCTTCTCGCTCCGCTCCGTGTCCGTCCTTAAAAGGGCGGTCCATGTACATGTGCTGATTTGTGCTGTGCAGCAGCTAAGCTCTGCTGTTGTCGTCTTCGAGCCCTGGTCTGAAATTTTAGGTACCGGGCCGCAGATGCTCATAGCACGAGTGATCCAGGGGATCGCTTTACACAGCTTCTCAATTTCAAGCTGGGTCAAGCTGTCTGGGTCATGTCTTGGTGCAACATGATGCAATCTGCTATTTTGAGCGGAAGTGTGTCACAGCACACGACATGGGGGCAGCTGGCAGTGCTGCTGTCTGCCCTATCTGCAACGCAATTTGAGATGTTTTGAGATGTTTCCTGTAGTTCCAGCACCAAGCTTTGCGCCTTGAAGATTTTACTTTGTTACTTACGCGTTTGTGTTTGTTTGCTGGTGCTTCGTGACTTAGTGAAGGTGACAATGAACATTGCTGACGCTGGCGATTGCAGAGAGCCATCTCCAATGAAAGTGTGCAAACTGATGCTCCAAATAGTATCAAATTGGTAGATGGCTCTTGCAAATGTATGCAGACCAGACCGGCAATCTCCTCAGAAGCTCCTAAGGAGCCCTACACAGCCACGACCAACATGACAAAACAAAGGTTGACGTCAAGGACAGTGCCAGTGCTTGCGCCCAATAGAGGGTGGACCCAGTTCGGTGATGTTGGGCGGGGTGTCCGTGTATCCGAAGTTAGGGATCTGCATTTTGGGAAGGCCGCAACGGCCCTCGTGACTTTGAAGGCTGGCGTGTGCGCGGGGCTTGGTGATGACGGAAGGGTCGCCGTCGCAGAAAGCAAGGAGTCATTCATCCGGTTGGACCAGCCGGCAGAACCCTGACAAGAACTGGTCGTCCCACAACAATGCTTGGAGAGGCGCAGGACAAACGGATGAGGGGCACCAGTTCGTGCGCCACGCCGCTCAGCGCTGCGGGGAAAGACGCCCGCAAGATGTGGTGTCGTATGCGCGCTACGTGCGTTCTTCAATATCGCCCGTAGGCAGAGCCTTTGTCGCCATGCTGGAACATGGAACACGTCGCCGGTCCCGATGCCCCTGCACGCCCCGCAGGCTTGCACAGGGCCGTGAGATGTGTGAGCACTACCCATCACTACTCCCCTTGCTGTGGAATCAGCCACCGGCGAGCACGGCAGCCACCTCAATGCCGCATCAAGCCGCAGGAGGCAAAGGAGTCTTTGCAACCAGGAAAGTTGGTAGCTCGGGGGTTGGTAGCTGAGGAGACAGACCGTCGGAGATACGAGATCGGGGTAGGAGCGGCATTTGCCGACCCCCTCACGTGCTTCACAGTGGTAAACCAGTGGATGTCGCATTTCCCAGAATCGTCCCTCCGAACTGACGTAGCTCACACAGTCGCGGAGTGTGTTTACCGAAATCAGGGTGGCCAACCAAGGATCGCGACGCTGCCGCCCAGTTCGTGAAATCAACACAAAGGCTCATCCAGCACATCGTTTCACAAGACTTCGCCCATCTCTCCTTTTCGCATCACGTCGCCCACCTGGTCTGGTTTAATCATGATGTCATGTCTCCCACGGTTTGTGCGTTCACGGGAACCCGTCCAACAAGTACACCGCAGCTTGGAGGTACTCGCACATAGCGAAAAACCAGTATTTTACAAGAAGCTTTGCACGCACCAGCAAACAAATCGATGTTTGAAGGCAGAAACTTCGCGAACGTGACGCACTTGTGCTACGGGTAGCGCTTGTGCTACGGGTAGCAGTCCACGTGTTGCTGGTGGGGCGCGGAGGGCCAGCGCCGTGATGCGGTGTGCCATACACCAAGGCGAGGGACCGCGGCATTTTTCGCCTTCGACCAGCACGACGCTCTCGTCGCCGTGGACGAACAGATGCGCTATGATGCGCTCCGGCGAGTTCCTTGCGGCCTGACGACGTCCACCTCATCACTACAGCCAGGCATGCGCGAGAGGCACTTGACACTGTCACGTCCCTCATCGAGACGCGCACTGCATGGCGTTGCTGCCAACCTCTGCAAGACTCGCGTTTACGACCGTTCTTGGGGGCCTGCTCGTGCCCCCGCCTCGCCGAGCTCGGCGCGGGCGCGTTAGCGTAGCCACGTTTCGCCTCTGGCACCCCATCGGGCACGCACGTTTTGTCGCCGCATGCTATTGGGACACAGTTTTTGCCAGGCTTATTCAGGTTCCGAGAATGAACCATTGATGGAAACCCGCGCGGTGGCATTGGAGATCCAGTCTGCAATGACTGACCATAAGCCACCCGTGCCCCCGGCAGCAACTCGCTTCAAAAGGACAGCATCCCGCCAGGCCACATCGAACGCCTTGCATACATCAACGAACGCACAAAACGTGCGACGACGGGCCCGCAGACGAAGAGTTTCTGCCAAGGTGTAGATCTGGTCTGCGGAGAGGCGCAACTGCGGCAGAGCGCCGCACGGTAGGGACGATCGACCAAGACCGAACAAGCTCGAAAAACACCGGCAACGAAGAGCGCAGGCATGGATCGTCAACCCGAAGTGCTTCATAAGGCAAACCATCTGGACCCGGGAGCGGTCACAGGAGTTTGGCTTCCGACAGCGGAAAGTCATGGTGGCCGATATTAGCGGGCATAGAAGCGCTCAATTGTTGCACCGTGCCCTCAACATCCAAGGCCAAGTTGTCGGGGCTCACCGCAGATGCGCTCAATTATTGCAGCGTCCCAAAAATTGGAGACAGCTCAAAAATCTCCCGCCAAAGTCCCGACGCTTCTCTTCAAACCCACAATGATGAGTTTGCTATCATGTTGGAAAACTTCTTCAAGGGGTGCACACTTATACCCATTAAGCCTACTACGCTGAATGAGCTCTTCACTTCGCAAGAGCTTGATGACGCAATCCACAAACTGAAATCTAACTGATGAAAGTGGTTTGGTGGCTGAGTTGCTGCACCATGCACCGTACTGTGTTGCTTGATTTATACAACCATGCGCTTTGGTCAGGCGTCAACCTGGCGTCGGACTGTATTCCGCATGTTGCTAAAATCGGCACAAGCAAATTTTGCAACTTGCACAGATCATTTTCAGATTTGATGCTTGCCAGACTGGACCATTTTTTGAATCGATGCAGCCTGTATCACAGCATGGGTTTCGACCTCACCGTCGACTGGAGGAGCATCTTCTTACAGTAAATATTATTATTATCGATAAAACCCGTGAAGCCCATCTGCCATTGATTTGTCCAACATGTTTGCCCGTATTGATTGGTCTGCGATGTGGCAAGCTTTGGCAGACCACGGTGTTTCGCAACACTTCATTTGGATTCTACAACCCACTCAACGATCTCAGACTTGCGGATGACATACTGTTATTTGCGCATTCGGTAAAGCATGCTTTGCATATGTTTCGTTCGCTTCTTGCGCATTCAAAACCAACAGTGGCGATCACAACGGAAGCGCAGCGCAGCCACTGCAGGAGTTGTGGCTGGATCAACACACACGCGTTGATGCATTTTCGGGAGATTTGTCGCACAAATGGTTGGGATGTTGTTTGGCTGCCAATGGCCATGTGACAGTGGATTTGGACCGCCATTTGAAGGTTGCTGGCGGGGCGAGCAAATGACACATGCAGCACACACGAGGACAAACCAGGGCACTGCATGCAAAGGACTGTCACGGCCAATGCCACCGACCACCCGCCACCGTCGCCGCCGTGCCCACCGCCGCTCCTCAGCACGCCAAGCACCGTCGCCGTCCAGTGGGAACGCCGACGAAGGATGCGAAGGCGTCCCCGCCTGCCCAGCTGGAGACCGTGACGCCGCTGCGACTGCCGCGCAAGCTGGGGTCCCCAACGCGGCATGGCTCGCGCGCGTGGAAGTTGTGTGTCCTTGCACCACGCATGCTTCTGTCCCGAGCAGCGGCCTTCCGACGGGGAGAGTGGGCGCGCTTGCTGGCCGCAGTGCGGCGATCCAACCCACCCCGCAGTCAGCGCGGTGGCGATGACGCCGAGGTCGTGGCCGAGCGAAAGCGCGAACAAACGTGCGCCAAGGGCGAGCTCTCCAGGGCCCGCCATCTCGTGTCGGCTGCTGAGCTTGCGCCCGGCAACGAGGCCACTTGGCGTTTGTTGACAGACCCCGCCCGCCGCCTGCCGCGACCGCGTACGGCAGTGCGTCTGACGTGGCTGAATGCCGGCCGAACAGTCTCCTCCGGCTCGGCTCGACTGCTGTCGCGGCTGCATTGCGGGATGCGAAGCGAGGCGGAGCGGCAGGGTTGACCGGCATGCGAGCGGAGCATTTAAAAGTCATGCTCCCGGACAAGCCAGCGCTGGAGCCGTTCGCCTCTTCTGCAACGCTTTCGCTTTCGCTCTCTTTCACGTTCGGGTCCACGTGAAACACTATAAATGCAAGCTCCTGCCAAAATTTTGCATAAATCATGATGTCGTGAGAGAGAGGGACGAGTCCTCGAACGATCGTGTGTCACGATCAGAACAAAAGTGAAACCATTATGTACATGATCTCCAGCGTCAAGACCATGCTCCATCAGTCGTTGTTCCACTGTCGGAAAGCGTGCTCCAAGCCAGCGTTGAATAAAGCGGGCGACATAACATCTCGACATAACATCTCGACAGGTGACCACTCAACAGCCTCACGCGCATCCAAAGCGCACACCGAGGACTCGGCAAGCGGCGCATCTCGCGACCGAAGGACGGGGACTGCGTCAGCCCAGGATGCCCAGAACGCCGCAGGCGCATGCAGCGCCATCACGGAGGGCAACGTTGGGCGACTTTTAGGCGGAGGCTGCGCAAGCGGCAGTGGCGGCCCCCTTGCAACGGTGGCGCAGCGCACCAGCCCGCCCCGGGCAACAGGACGACGATCGTCGCGCGGACCAGGCGGCGGCGCTATCGCATCTGGGGGAAATGTCGGGTGCCAGTTCTGCGTTGGGAAACGATAGCGATGCCAGGTCCCGCTGCCGGGCTCCCTTGACCGTCGACTGCGCAAAACTGCGTGCTAACTTGCAAAGTGCGCGCGGGGGATCGCGGGGGGTAACCCCGCGAAGACACGCTGCGGAAAAAAGCGCGGGAAAAAAAAAAAATCCTTCAGGCGCCACGGCTGAACACCTGCGCTCGCTCGACCCAGACCGCCTTGCGATGCTGGGAGGGTCGCCGGGGCCCGTGCACCGCCTGACGCGACTCCGCCAAGGCCGGCATGCAAGGTTTGCCACACAGCATCGTCATGGCGATGCGCACAGAGCGAGGAGAAGCCACGCACACTGCAGGTCGGGGAGGCGCGGCAGTTGGTTCAAAAGCTCCGGCTCGGTGCGCATCCGACTTTCCGCCCATGACGCTATGAAGTGCACCCGAGGCCGCACCCTTCCTGCACTGGGCACGATCCCGTGTCGTGAGGACGTACAGGTCGTCGAGGAACGCTAAAGTGGATCGGGGGAGTGGAGCGCGGACGAGGCCTGGCATAAAGCGGACCCGCCCGGAGTTCCAGCAGGCACGGCGCCGCCGACCGGAGTTGAGGTCCGTGGATGCATCAGCCGTCCAACGCTCACCTTACTTCGATTGCCGGCACACGCGCGGGCTCGCCAGAGGGCGCCGTGGTGCGCAGCAGGGGCGAGGCAAGCGCTGATGCAGCACTGGACGGCGCTGGCATCTTTCGTCGCCCTGGCATCTTTCGCCGCCCTGCGCGCGCACGCCTGCTCGCTTCTCGAGCTTCCCATCGCGGGGCCGGTTGACCTGACTGACGCCCACGAGGTTCCGCTCGAGGAGCTTCTGGCAGGCCACCTCCCGCCGGCGCCTAGCAGACTGTGAGGGCATCCCCGCACGCCAACACCAGGATGCCTGCATGCGGGCGGAACAAGGAGCCTGGAAAAAAACAAACAGGGAAGGCATCAGCGTGAATTTGAAAGTAGAGGTTGCGAAATGTTGCGAATACGCGACCTAAGTCCGACGCTGAGGCTTTCCGGCTGGCGGAGAAAAGACGCGGAAAAACCAAGTCAAAACATGTCAAAACCCTAACCGGACGCACCAGACTATCCGGGCGAAAGCAGCATACGTGGATCAGGATCCCACTACCAGGGCAGCAAATAAAACGGAACTGCACTGCGGGATACGCCCAGCACGCTATCCATCCTCCCCTTCGCTCGAATGTGGTACGCTCGGGAGTCGTGTTATGTCTGGGCCGCGGGCGACCGCTCCCACCGCATCCCCCAAGCTGAGGGTGGTGAGCAGGGGGACCCTTTGATGCCGGCCATGTTCTCACTCGCCCTGCATCCCGCCCTCCGGGCTCTGCAGCCTGAGCTTCTCCCAGGCGAGCAGGCACTGGCATATCTTGACGACGTTTACATCCCTGACAGAGTCGCTGAGTTGTACCGACGACTTGAGCACCACTTGTGGCATCACGCGCGCCTCCGCCTCAAGGCTGCTAAGACAAAGGTTTGGAACTCCGCTGGCACTCTCCCACCAGGTGTGCTTGCCCTTGCCCCTCATTCCCCGATCTGGGTTGGTGGCCAAGAAACTCCCTTGGCAGAGCATGGTGTTGTTGCCCTTGGTGTTCCTCTTGGCGCTCCGGAGTTCGTCGAGGCCCACCTGCGTGCCGCCCTTGCCCGCCAGGGCGGCCTCCTCGACAACCTCCCCGCCCTCCATGACTCCCAAGTAGCATGGCTGTTGCTCTCCTGTTGCGCAGCACCGCGTGCGCAATATGCGCGGCTACGCGGCAGGCCATGATGGCGCAGTCCTCCGCGCTCCTGTTTGCCGATGAGGCGTCGCAGCTGCCTGAACCTGCTCAGGCGCGCGCGCAGCTGGCATTGCGGCACGGCGGCCTAGGCTTGCGCTGCGCGACACGCCATGCGCCAGCTGCCTACTGGGCTTCGTGGGCGGACGCCTTGCATGCCATCGCCCGGCGCGACCCCGACTTTGCACGTGAGGTTGCCGGCTCCCTCGCGTCTGACCGGCCACTCCCGCCGGCCCTGCAATCAGCGCGAGATGCCCGGGACTCGCTCTCTGCCGTTGGCTTCGAGCCCCCTGCCTGGGCGGAGTTGCTGCGTGCTCAAGTGCAAGCCCTCCCCGAAGACGACGACCCTTCCCTTGACCTCACTCGCGGGTGGCAGCGCCCAGCGTCCCAAGCAGTCGACGATTTTTTTTTTTTCCTCGGCTCTTTTCCCGCGAGCGAATCTCTATGTACAAGGCCAAACCTCCTCCCACCGCACTTTTGCCATAGGGCTTTCCTGCGGGAGGCCGATCCTGCCTCGGCCGCCCTGCTGGATTCGCAGGCCGGACCTCACGCTGCGCGCGTTCTCACCACGCGTCCCACCCTGCCGGAGTTCACCCTGGAGTCGCCCCTTTTCCGGGTCGTACTGCTCCGCAGACGCCGGCTGCCGTTGCCGCTGACCTCTGCCAGATGCCGGTGCCGCGCAATCCATGATCCTTACGGCGACCATCTCGCAGCCTGCCCTCGCTCTGGTGTTCTTCGTGCGCGGGGCGGCCCTCTCGAGCGTGCTGCCGCCAGGATGTGCCGCGAAGCTGGTGCGGCCGTCGCCCTCAATGTGCTTGTCCGCGACCTCAACGTCGACCCCATCCGGCAAGACGACAGGCGCATCGAGGTCATTGCCAACGGCCTGCCACTGTGGGGAGGAGCGCAACTCGCAGTCGACACCACGCTCGTGTCTTCCCTTACGGCTGCCGGGCTCCCCCGCAGGGTTGCCGGTGGCACAGCTGGCGCTGCGCTTTTGACTGCCCGACGTGCCAAGGAGCGCACATACCTTGAATTGTGCGGGTCCGGCCGCTGCCGGCTGACCGTCGTCGCGCTCGAGCTTGGTGGGCGCTGGAGCACTGAGGCCGCAACCTTTGTCCGCCTGCTCGCAAGGTGCAAGGCGCGGTCAGCACCGCCCCCTTCACGAGCCGCCGCCATCTCTGCCTACACGCTCCGATGGTCGGCCCTCCTGTCCTTCGCTGCCGCGCGCTCCTTCGCTGCCAGCCTGCTCTCTTTGCCTGTCACAGGCACGGCCAATGTGGATGGGGAGCTGCCGCCCCTGAGCGACATCCTCACAGACTCAACTGCGCAGCCACCACACGCCAATAGGATGTCGCCCGGCTGGGGCTAGAGCACAGGGACCGCATTGGACGTTAGAAAAAAGGTGCGAGAAAAAAAAAACAAGACGGCCAACTGCAAGGTCCCGAAGCCCACCGGACTACTTGGGCGAAAGCAGATACGTACACATGGATTACTGAGAACACTGGGTTCCGACAATGTTGAGCCTTGATGGCGACGGTCGCCCGACCGCATATTCATAGCCATGCGACGACAGCTGCGGTGCCAGGCAGCGTGCCCCCGCACCGGCCGTTTTAGCGGGTCATTTGCTCTTCTCTTTGTTCACGCCGTTCTTTTCATGCTGACCAAATGTTCGGACCATGTGACCATGTGACCTCACTCTGTGCTTGCCTGTTTGTTATTGACACACCCTGGAATTTAACTTTTCATACGAGTGCACGTCTAGAATCAAAGTTCCAGATGGCAAGATCAAGCAGGAGCTGGCCAGGGTTTTCCAACCTCCCCAGGTTCAACACCCGGGAACCGCCCCTAATAAGACCATTTTCGTGCCTTATTTTCATGCTAGCCATAGCCATAGATGGTGGAATGTTCATGCCTTCTCGCATGGATCGAGATTGCTTTTGCCATTGCTGGCTGAGGAACTGTATGCTCCCATCGCGCATTTTAGAGGGGGCATGGAGAGGGGAGAGGAGGAGGGGAGGGGGCGGATGGAAGAAGTGTGTATGCAGAAAATATGCAAAAAAACTGGGCAAACACAGGCAGCACGGCCAGGTGCAAAAAATGTGCAAAACACACTGGTGGTTTTGCATGTTTTTGCACCTAGTGCCTTGAGCTTTCCCAGTCCTGGGATCGGCAATGTGCAAACAATGTGCCAAAACACAGTGACTGTGTTTTGCACAGTTTTTGCACCTGGCCGTGGCTCGTGGGTTTGCGCGTCTGTTGCATACTTCTTGCACATGTTTTGCTTCCTTCTGTCTTGCCACGACCGCGTCTCATTCAAGAAAGCGCTTCAACAATCTGCGAACGGAACCCACTAAGGCAGAACAAGCCAATAATTGCATAAAGTAGTTTATGAATGAACGACCTTAGTATTTGTTAGAGATAGAAATCAATATTAAATGTATTATGTCTTCATGGCCTCGCAGCTTCGGCAGGGCGGAAAAAATGGCCCGTGAGTTTAATCGCAAATGAGCTGAAAAAGTGGATGCTTTCCAAATGGGAAAATATGAAAACTCTCAGACGAATTCTAAAAACTCCACCCGCTCATGTTGATAGGGCCCAAACTAACAACAGTGTCATGAACAAAATCAAAAGCTATGGAGTTCAGACCCAAAAACTCTCGGAATGCTGGAAAAGTCAAAATACGAATTCCTAGGACACATACTCAGGGCTGACAGGTACGACGCGCTAAGACAAGTTTTATTCGAATTTGGAACCACTTCACAGCGGATACTTTGCTACAGAAGAGTAGGCAGACCAAGAGCTGACTGGCTTCAAGAAACAACGAAAGATGCCTTGAAAACATGCGGAAAACCACCAGCAAACATACCATCAGATCTCGATCGATCTAACCCTCCTACACAAACACTGCAAGGAAGCGTCAAGCCCAATTTTAAATAGACAAGGACTCACAAAACTGCCAAACAATCGCCAAAACATACGCAACGTCAAAGGCCTTCTTTATGACTGACCAAAATGCAGAAACATCTTGTGCGTTCTCGCATTGCAGGGCTTCAATTACGATATCCGCCAAACGGTATTCGGTATTCATATCACACTCCACTCTCATGCAAAACGTTTGTCGTTTGACGCGTCCAACCGGAAGCGTTGTGGTTTCAGGTTTTGTCATTTTGGATGTCACGGGAGATGTAAAAAGTAGGGGTCGCACTTTGCGAAGGATCTGCCGACATAAGACATTCAGCTGTATGATAGCTGTATCCAACTTGCGATATTCGGCCCAAGCCACAAGTCCAATCTGTGGGAGGTCACCGGATCAGAGTGGGAAGCTACTCCTTGGTCCGTTCAAGCATGGCGGAAGTGCAAAGCCACACGGGAGACTTTGAACTGCCTACCATTCCGGCAGGTTCTTGCGAGCTTGCGGACATGGGCAAGAAGCGCAACGAGCCGGAGCCATGCCAAGCACATGCTGGTCATGCTAATTCCAACTCTGCGGGGCATGATTGCGTGGAAGGCGTGGAAGGCCACGGCTCGAAACCACCTTCCAAGAAGAGACGTGCTTTACGAGCAGCATCGAGCTTGGCTCCCAACAGCCGTGTGCATTCGGAGGCTTTTCTCGATGACGCCGAGAACGTCTGCACAGCATCATGCAAGCCCACGCAACCGGTGTCCGTCGAAGCTGCGTTTGCTGTGGAAGATGGCACATGTGGTGGGCCAACTGTGCACACAGGTCGTGAACGCAAGAGACCTCTGCGTGCCGCGTCGAGCCTCGCCCCCAGCGCCTCGCAATCCACCTGGCGGGACTCGCCAAGTCCAAGCCTCGTCCCAGACGGCCAGGACGAAGAGGAGGTACAACTAGATCACGTAGCTCTTCAGCAGCCTGGCAAGTGTGTTGCCGAGTGCCAAACCATGGCAACCGAGATTGCCAGCATTGCAGTAGAACCTTCAGATGTCAACATGCCGAATACTTCTGGAGCACTAGCCTCTACGTTGGTGGTGGAGTCTGCTTTCCGCACCGCAACAAGTGACCCGGATATTGCTGATGGTGCTGCACGGCCCAGTGCTTGGATGGAACCGCCGCAGCACGAGCATGTGCAGCAAGATCTTGCAAGAGAACCGGGCCATGAAGGATGTGAAAGACGTGAGCCTGCTTCCATTGAGCACTTGCCGAACGGCGTGATGCAAGGCCATGCCAATGTGGACACATCAGGGTTTCCAAAGCAGGCAAGGCGTCGAATCATTGGCAAGCAGCAATGCGTTGTCAACGCGCCTGCCTTGTGGAAACACAGCTCGGCCGTCATCCGTGACACTCTTGGCCACACACTTCGTCCACCGGAAGCTGGATTCCTTGTGCGTGTCCAGGGTGATGGCTGGGGAGGCCCCTCAACAAGTGGTGATACGTCGTATGTGGCAACAATCACAGAAGCAGACGCTGATACTTACACCGTGATTCGGCGGGGTGACTGCCATGGATCATGGGACGAAACGCATGTCTTGAAACAGGAGTGCTCAATCCTTGCTAGAACAACTTCCCAGCAAGACATGTGTTTGCGAAGTGTGCGGGCGCGCCGTGTTGCGGTGTGATGCGCCCATTTGCACAGCTTTGTCTTGGACTGAGTTCCGCTGTTGTCTCTGTACAGTTGTTCAGTTTGTTTGAGACACGTGTGGGCAATTCTGAGTTGGACAATTGCATCTAGTGGCAGGATGCACTGCAGAGTCCGGCAACACGCTCTCTCGCGATTGACTGCTTTTACTTTGGTGGCCTGCCGCGAGGCATCCGCCATAGCCACAGATAGACGGAAAAAGACTTGCTGGCTGTGCCCGTTGCTGTCGTTTGACTTGTCACGGCAAATATCAAGCGCCCACAAAAAGCCACCCAAAACACCTGACCATGCGTTGCTCCGGCTTGCAGATGTACATCTGGAGCTGCTTTATGCCTTAGTAATTGAGATGTTCCACGCTGTTGTGCATTCGTGCAATGCGTTCGGGCATCAGAATCTTTCCTCACCAGTGCTGCAAGCCTCTGTTAAACTCTGTTATGTCATGTTTGAAGCTTGTGCCGCGCTGATGGGACACCGAGTCCAGCGGCTGCCGATGCACTTCCATGCATGAGGCCGCTGCTTCTTAGAAGACGTTGCCGGCATTGAGATTCTTTGACCAGGATTTGCTTTCTGTATCATCGCTTTGGAGTTTTTTGCAGGAGTCCGAACTTTCAATTTTAGATGGTTAATAATTAGTAGTGATGCAGGTGCTATCCTTTTAGGTGCGCAGCGCGGCGCTTCGAGTCGGGCAGAGGGTGGGGGGTTCGGCCTCGCCCCTTCCCCCTCCCCTCGCATCCTCCTCACTGGCCCCCTCGAAACGCCAACTCCGCCTGTTTTTTTTGCTGTTCTTCCAGCTGGCATGAGAAACACGGTCGCACGAGGCCGGCAATGCGAACCCAACTGGAGTCCGCCGTACACCCCCAAGAAGCCCAATGCCCAACCCCAAAACCGGGGGAGACGAACAAAACCCAAAACCCACAACGCCGCTCTTTCCCTTGTCCCTTTCCTCCGGGTGCCTGGTGAGCCGGGCTTCGGGGTTGGGTGTTTCAATTGAAGTTTAGCGTTTGCATGAGGGCTTTGGGTTTAGAGGAGTGGGGGGGGTGGTGTCTTTTTTTCATGGGGGGCGGGGCTTAGCACCCAAGCCTTGACCCTGAAGGTCACCCTCGACAAGACCCTGCGAGTGGAAACTGTAGAGAGCAAGCGCTGTATCCAAAAACGATGACAGTCAGATTGGGAACGAGTTAATGGTGAAGAGACTTGTCAAAAAAGGTCCTGTTTCCTTGAAGGAGGGAGGGGGATACTACAGCGAACTGCAGACCAGGATCATAAATTGAGGCGACGTCGGACGAAGGTTGTTGTGATTTGTTGTGCACAGCCACACAAAGCCCAAAAGCCCATGGACAAGCGTAGCCTGGAGGAAACTGCGACAGCTGGATCCAGCGGATGTGTGCCAACAGCATCTTTGGATTCGGCGCCAGACAATGAGAAGCAAGAGCTGCCGCATCGGTTGCAAATGATTGTATTTGTGTTCCGTTTCTCTGCTTGTGAAGGTGTTCCAGGCTTTGTCGAAAAAACATGTGCGCTCGTTTTTGTTGACTTCTTCCGGAGGCCTCCAGAGACGCTTGCGCGACCGTCTGGCATACAGCCCTTTTCGAAATCCAGTGCTCGAAGGCCCGAGATAGCCTAAGAACGCACTAAAGTGCCAAGAACCGTTGCAGGTGGGGTGCTGCTGGTGTTTCTGTGAGGCCAACTGTGCCACCACGCTGGGGACCAGCCACTGGTGATAGTTCCCCGCCCGAGGCTTCAGGCCCTTCGGGCGTGAATGTCTGGGATGCCTGGCCCAACTCTGGGCATGCAGCGATGTTTGAGGATCCGGCTTGCCAGAGCTTTTCGAACATGTCGTACGGGGACTATGACTACACAAGTTGGAGCCAACGGTGGCACAATAGCTTTCAAGGTTGGCACGCCTGGCCATGGGCATCCACAGGTTCAGCTCCTCGCCTGCCCGACGGACCGCCCGCGGCTCCCGGACCCGGGCCAGAACAGGAAGTGCAGCGGCGAAAGATGGAAGACCAACAGCGGGAGAAGGCCATTGCTGATACCATTGAGGGTGATGTGCTTGCAGGCTTGAAGATGCTATTGGAAGCCTCTACGAATGGTGGCGCAAGCCCGAGTCCTGTACCTCGGATGGCAAGAAGTCGGGAGGGCATGCACGGGACCTCACGGGACCAATGTGCCAGTGCATTGATTTGTCCTGGTGAGGAGTTGGTGGTCATGCTTATGGAAAAAGCCGCCGTGCAGGGACCAATCGCACTTGTGGAAGTCGTCGAGGCGTTATTTGGCGCTCAGTCGATAAAGGTGGCACTCGACATACCCACCTACACAGGAATGCTCCGGAGGTTGGTCCTGGATCCATCCTGCTACCGACCAGCAGCCGTGAGACTTTTGCTGAACGTCGCCTTGAGCAAGGAGAGCCGTCTTGGGCAGAACGGCACACCCCTCCATCCCCCATTTTTGATCATTTTTGGTTTGAGCATGTTGTCAGGAGAGCGCCGCGGTACCACTGGCACCTGGCCTTCTCACGGATGCCGAGACCGTCATCTTTGAACGCAATGTGCAGGACAAGCAGCATCATGTCCGATAGATGTTGCGAGAATGCAAGCATGTCTTTTCAACTTCTAACCTCTGAAAGTTTGAAACGACAAGTCAGAATTAGAAACGTTCGAGGTTGAGAGGTTTAAAGTTTGAAGAACGAAGGAGCACGATTATCCCGAGTTCGAAAGTTTGGAATTTGAAAGGTTGAAGGCTGCACACGAAAAGGGGTTGGGCCCCAAGGGGCGCGTGTGTAACGAGGTCCAGCTGCTGTTAGACATGTGGTCCTGCGCTCGCTTTGCGGTTCGAACTTGAAGTAGCCAAGGGGTGGTAGCTTCGAAGACCATCATCTGACGGCGTAGTTCGACCGAATTGGCATTTGCACTTGTGACCATGGGATACCATGGGCGTACTCCTGCTTCTCTGCCCCTGTGGCCCTCGCCCCGAATATGCACTACTTCTGCTTCTTCCTCTGCTTCTTACTCTGCGCACTTAAGCGCCCCGCCAAAAAGCCCGGCCGCGACGGTCAACCCGAAGATGCGCTCTCGGACACACTCGCCCCCTTGCTCAGCTGATCATCCTCACCTATCCTCACCTATCCTCGCCTATCCTCACCTATCCTCACCTCCACATCCTCGCCCCTCTCAGCCTCTGACGTGTGCAGGACCAAACACGCTTTCAGCTTCGCAGCACTGGCGTGGGTAATGGGTAACTTTCGGACCATTCTCGACCATCAAACTTGCATTGCTACAAACTTTTAATCCTGCAATCTCTGAAACATTCAAAAGCTTTGAACTTTCGAGGATGGCTGTCGTGAACTTGCACTGAAGTTTCAAAGTTTCGAACCCTCTCGAGTTTTCAAGCTCCCAGCCCGACGCCCCAATTTGCAGTCAAGTGCAGAACTTTCTGTTTTTGAAACATTTTGAAACTTTTTAGCCAAACCCCACTTGAAACCCTGAATGGGGGCGAGGCGGGGTGAGGGCGACATTGCCCGTGAGGCTCGAAACCCTGTGAAGGGCTCTGGGCCTAAGCGTTTAGGGCATAGTAGTATCTTCCTCTCCAAGAAGAAGCGGCCCAAAAACTAAAAACCCCTAGCCCGGCTAGCCACAAACCACAAAATCCCTGGTGCGACGCGAGCTGCCCAAAAACGCGGTATCCACCGCTGCCAGGTTTAGAGTTGGCATCGAGGGCTTCCAGGTTGTTACAAGTTTACGGAGTTTGAGGATGTTTGAGGATGTTTGAGGTTGCATGACAGGCGAGGGAGGAATCTCCACACACACGACGCCTTCAATTTTCTAACTCCAGATGTTCAATCTCAGGACTCGGGGCCATCAAACCCTCAAACTTGCTAAGTCGAACATGCTTCAAAGTGACAATCTCTCCAAGATTGAGCCTCAAAACTCTCGAGCTCGAGCGCTCTTCAATCCCTAAGCTCAGCCTTGCCAACGCGTGCGCTAGTCGTGAGAGTTGACTCAGGACTTCAAGCTCCAAACTCGCAACATCTCGAATGAAGCTCCTCTCAAACTCGGTCGCATTCAATCTTTGAGAAAGGCTTTATCTCGCAGCTCCGTCTTCGAGAACTGACGTCTTCTTAAAACTCGGGCGCACGAATGTTTGGAGATGTGGCTGAGAAGGCTCGCCCGAACTCGAGTTCTTCAAGAACTTTGATGAAGTATTCAGGGCCTAAATAAAGTCTGGAGTTTGAAATTTGCTTACATCCGCACAGCCTGAAACTTGGAACTCGAAACTTTCGGACTTTCGGACTCTGCAATCTCCCAAGCTTTCGAGCTCGAAAGCTCTCAAAGCCTCAACTTCGAAGCCCATCTCATGAACCCCACCGTTGCCGGAATTCTGCATTCTCCTTGCAGTCGCTACCGCCAGGCTTGAGAAGATTCAGCGACATTTGCTGGCAATGCCTTGTATGTCTTGGATGGAAGCATGTAGACGTGACCTATCAAGCCTTGCTTACGTTCGCGAAAACTGGGCTCCTCGGTGCCCATGCCTTCACATGTCACATGACAGTGCCGCAGGAGAAAGATCAGAATGAGAACCCGAAGAACGAAGAGGACAAAGATGATGAATTGGAGGACATAGATGAAGTCGGGAAGGAATGGCCAGAAGAGATTATTTTCAGGGGCTGTGTTTGTTGGCCAGAGCTGAATGGAGTTTTTAAGCGCACGCGGGACTTTGATCATGTAAGCCAGCACCATCGGCCGACGTATGAGAAAAGGCTACGGGCAGCATCGGCAGAAACCAGACTATTATGTTTCTTTTGGCAATACTGTGGCGATGACGAGAATGCAGAAGATGATGCCCAAGACACGGGTGCAGCGTCCAAAAAGAAGCGACGCCGACCGGCTCCTGTTGAAAGTGGTTGGTGGCTGGGCAGCCAGATGGGTGGCAAGAGTTTGGTTGGCATGTGCAAGGACAGCTGCGAGCTGCCGCCAGGGGCAGGCTGGCAGCTGAAACCAGTTGGCCACAAATCGTTTGAGGTGGATCCCGGTGGATTTGTTGACCAGGAACGGCTCGGGATCGAGGCATTGCAGCGGCTTGATTTGTGCAGCTTACAGGGACACGTCGTCTCACCCCAAGGAGACCACTGTGCGCGATATTTTGGTCACTTCTGTTCTTTGTTGCATTTAGAATACCTTCAAGAGGTAGCTACTCTACGGCGCCGCGCTTCGAGACGTTCTGGGGAAGACTTGGAACGAGGTGGTTGGGCATTGACTGGCCTGCGTGTTCGTGACGTGTTTGAGCGGCAAGCAAAGGGGAAAGGAAAGTCTGCAGGAAAGGGAAAGACTGCTGGTTTCCAATTGTCGCTTTGGCTGCCGCCCAATACTGACATTGACAGGCTGCGATTCCGGAAGGGTGACAGCATTATTCTTTCAACAACACATCCGCTCCAAGACAGGTTTGCAGAAGGGCAGCTCCAGGATTTGACGGAGAAGTGGGCATTGTTATCTTTCGACAGTGTGGAGGCACCGAAAGACTGCAAACAACATCGTTGGCGAGTTGACAAAGGTAGCAATAGGCTAAGCTACGCTAGGCAGCTGGATTCCCTGGTGTCTTTGTGCACGGGATTTGTTGACGGTGCCCGCGTGAGTGAGGACTGCTCCAAGATTTTTGAGATCATCAATGCTGGAAAGGTTGGCCAGGCGGACTATTGGGCTTCGCGTGTATGCAACAACCAGAAAGGGCAGAACACGAATGATGCCACAACTGCAGAAATCACGGAGCAGCGCCCAGCCATGGAAGCTGTGAATGCGGAAGGCAGACAAGGCGAACAAGGCGAACAAGGCGAGCACACGAAGAAACAGGTATCCGATCTGGACGTGGCAGCAGAGTTTGACCTCAAGCCCGGAGATGTTGTTACGCTACATGGGCTGCAGTCTGAGGCACTCAACAATCAACAAGGCGAAGTCGTGTGTGTGAATGGAAGCATCCAGCACGCAAGTGGGCATATGGACGAGAGCCACGAGCCGCGGATCAATGTGCAGCTTGATGGTTCTATCAAAGCCATACGCCTTTCCAACGTGCAGAAGGTAGATGCCAAATCCAAGGAAACTCACTCGCAGACAAGCGGTGTTGCTGCCCTAGCTGCCGAGGAGATGGTGTGTGATCCAGGGGTGATGGCAAGGTGTGTTGACAACATGGCGGCTGCTTGCACAGACTCCCAACAGCGGGCCGTGGCTGCATCTTGCAAAAGGCGCCTCACCGTCATCCAAGGCCCTCCGGGCACAGGCCTGCAGCAGCTGGGGGAAAACATTCCAGTTTTCGTCACGATGTGTCATGATTTTCTTCTTCGGCTTGAGCCACCTTACCCATCGACAGCCTTGGGGGAGGGTGTTTCCAAGATCCCCCTTAGACCCGGTTTGGTCGCAGTATGTCGCAGTGTGAGCAGTACATAGAGTTACCGCCAACAATCATTGGTGAACCAGTGGTCCCTGCAAAGGAAGGAAGACGGCAAACATGCCCTGTCAGGCAAGACAGCCACAGCTGTGCAGATTCTGCGCTCCTGGGCGATGTTGGGCTTGAAGCCTCTGCTGGCTGTGGCCGATGGCAACATAGCCGTTGACAACATCGCGGCGTCCAGACTGTATGTTTTGTGCGAGTTTTCGGGTGCCCACCCCTTGTCCCCATAGCTGAGGCTGGACTCGCAAAGCAGGGTGTGCCCTCTCTTCAAAGTTGACGTCCCTACATTGCATAGCTTGGTCTGACAGAGAGCCCCTGCATTGAGGTAGATGTGAAAACGCTTCGCGTCGGTCGGCCGGAGAAGGTCCGACCTGAATTGGAAGATATAACGCTGGACAACCAGCTTCGGCGCATGAAGCAGCACAAGAAGGACATGTTCTGTGAGGTAGGGCACCGCCACTTCATTTTTGGTCCACTTTTGGGCCTCTTCCGGAATCCTTGGCAGGAGCAACAAGAAGCCGAAGAGCGAGCAACTGCAGTATCGGCTTTGGAGCAGATGACGCTTCGAGATCTCAAGAACAAGGACCAGTTTCGTTTGGAAAATGTTTGGGTGCTTCGTGGCAATGGTTGAAGCGCAGCTACCTAGCAAGTCATTGACTGCAGGCAGCAGATCTCAATGCGAGTGATGGCCTTAGTTTGTGGATGTGTAGTTGTGTAGTGCAGAGGCGTCGCAATTGGATTGTAGTGTTGTTTTGCTCAACAAATCGTGCAGGTATTGGGTGCAGCAGCCTTGAGGCCAGACAACCTTCGGCTCTTGCGAAATGTCCTCTGCAGATTTGAACCGCCCGGGCCTGGCGACCTCGTCCAGAGCCAGTGAAGTTCCCCGAGGTTCAAGAGATCCCTAGATCAATGTGATGAAAGCGTGTCTGGCCCTCTCACCTGTAAGAGATGTGAGAAACTCCGCGAAATCGTTCGGGCAGAATGCGGCATCTGAGAGCCTTTTTCAGATTCAGTGACTTTGTGGAATGGCGACTATGGAATGATGACGCCGACGATGCACACCCTGCTTTCTCTGGCATATCTCGGCTCAGCTTGTCGGAGCTCAAAACATCCAACTGCAAACCCTGCCAACATCTCGTCGCAGCGGCTAGGTTCAGTGCTAGCAACAGGGACACGCCCACTGTTAGCTCACACTGCGTGTACAAGCAAGCTTCCTCAAAGCCGCGCTTGGACTCCGCGCGTGATTTTGCCGATTTTACGAAACTGTACGTATTCAGTAATGGTACCTCGAACAAATGCATCGCCTGCATGTACCCAAGTACAGAGGTTGAGGGGTTTGCCAGGCGAAAGACGAACTGCAGAAGTCTGGGGAAGCTTCAGGCTCGCCAGAGCTCCACGGATCCTGCGGATGCCCTGTTGTGCCCTGTTGTGCCCTGTTGTGCCCTATTGTGCCCTATTGTGCCGCGCAGGAGGGGCGAACATGCCAGCAGCGAGCGTGCTAGATCTTGTGTTGGAATCCATCAGAAGCGCAGAGGCAATACGAACTGCAACACATCATCTGTCATCATCGGTCATCGGTCATGCTCCGTCTCGTAGCTTTGCGGCTTTGCGGGTGCAGTGCAGCGCCCGGGGGGCCTGGCATCTTGACGCACTTGAGGCTGCCAAAGCTGATGCGGCTGTGGCAGCAAGCCTGGAAGCACGCAGCTAGTTGCACACAAGCACAGTGCATCGCAATGCCATGCTTCTCTTAAGTATGCCAGTCTGAGTAGTTCACACATGTTCACATGCAAAGGAACTGAAGCAGAAGTCCAACATCAAGAGCGACAGAAGCGAGTTCAGATGAGGAGGGAAGAGGCAGAGATGCAACTCGAGGCCATCACAACCTATCAAACAACAAGAGCATCGCGCTTTGCATTGTCATGTTATTTCAATAGTCTTCCGCTGCGTGTCCTCGTTTGGCAAGGGATTCATGGGGGCATGTGTTGAGGCACTTCGCGGGGCAGATGTGCTTTGTGCACAGCCCCTTTCTTGCACTCAGGCATGCTACGTCTGTTGTTAAAACCGGAAAGTTTGCAAGCCTACCGATCGTCAATCTTGACTGTCGGCTTCACGGCGACTAGTGGAGTTGGGCAAATCTCAGGCTAATTACCGCAGGAGGCGGCCTGCTTGCAAAGCTCCTTTCTGGCAAGGGAAGTGCATTTGGGTGATCTCGCATGTGACCCAGACCAGGAGGGAATTGCGCTCAGGCTTGGCCCTTTCAAAGGAATCCTTATTGATGAAATCGCAACTTGGAGAGCTCAGACGTCCTCCAGTGATGTGTTGACTGCAGTGATTTTACCATATGGTTGCCCATCTATTTTTACAACCCACCACCTCCCCCGATTACCAAACAGCATTGCCGCTTGCCGTTCATGATTCTGGAAATAGTCGATTATGGAAATATTTACCTAGGCGCCGAGGGAGTTTCAGAATGTCAAGGCTGCAGACTGTGCGACGGCTTTTGGTATGCCTAGTTGCTGTGGCGACGAGGGCCTGTTTAGTTTAGGGTCCGACCAGAGCTGGCTGCCGGGGAATGGTATTAGGAGATCACGATCAGCTAGACGGTCCACCAGAGCAACCCCGGCAGTAAGTATCCACGCCTTCCCTTGCCACACACTGCTTCACATCCGTTCCTCAAAAGCTCATATGGTACGATTATTGCGAGCCTCACAGATTGCGACCAGTCATGTCGCATGGCGCAAGTCGTGGGTTCATCCCCTTTGCATGAGTCTGACCCCTGCAAAGCAGAACTTGCCATTTTATGGAGAGTCACTCCACAGCAGGTTGGGCTGGGAATCCTAGGAGGCCGGTGCAACATCTTTACCGAGTCGCACAAGTAGAACTAGGTGTGCGTCTTCCATTTCGCAAACCGGCTTGACCGGCATCATTCAAGGGGGATGTGCCGAGATGTGCTGGTGGGTCTCGCACTTTGGGCTATCTGTTGATGTGGCGACAGCAAAGAGCACCCGGGTGTTGCAAACCGTATCGTGCTAAGGCACAAGCTACAGAAATCGTGTCCATCGTTCCCATTGCGCCTGGTCTGCAGCAGTAATCCAATCAAGACTTGGAAGTTCAGAGTGAGCGTGGTCAAGCTCCGGTCGTTGACTAACCTGACTTGAGAATCAAAGCTATACGGGCCTTTCTCGGCAAAGTTTGACGAACCACGGTCTTCCGCCAAGTGGAGTCAGCAAACCACTCAGCAGTCGGGAAGCACCGTCTCAAAGACGGGATGATGATGAGGAGCATTCACCCCACAAGCCAGTTGTGTCTTACCAAAGGCAAGCCGAGCAGGAAAAAAATTGGCAGCGTCTAAAGAGGGACAGCTGCCTTGCAAGATGGCCTAGCTCACGCATCGGAATCTGTGCTCAACCAAATGCCACATGTCCAAGATGGCACGGCCTTGTGCCGTGCCATACAGGGGGTGAGCTCACTGTTGGTACTACACTTGAGTCTTGTGCAAGTCTCACGGTGTTGCGTGAGGCAAGTCTGGCCCCACATCGGCATGTGTAGGGAAACAGGTCTGAGGATGGTGCTGAGCCATGCAGGTAGGCGAGGCTGCTAGCCAGGCTGGTCCATGGAAGAGCAGGCGCCAGACCTCAGCAAGCGTAATCGTTAAGCGCTTAATGCGATTAAAAACATTCGATGAGACCAGTTCAACACATGCGATGAGAGCTGCAACCTGGAACATGAAAAGCACTGTCAGTGGGTGCCATGGAGGGCAACAAGCCAGACAATCGACACAGACGCTCTCACTGCATCCGGTTTCTGCACCAGCCTCAAGATGATGGATTGCGAAGCCCTGCAAGTCACAACTCAGCTATCATAGGTGGCCCCAACAGCTGCCAAATCGGCCAACTATGCTGGGAAGAACAATTGCACATGGTACGTCTTCCTGGTGACACTGAGCTTGAAGCATATGGATGCAGAACTCCAGGCATCTCCAAATGCGGCCAGAGTAGTGGACAGGTCGACAACTGTGGATGCTGCCGTTTCTTAAGAATGCAAAGGGTTTCTTACCTGGTGCTCGAACCTGCAGGACAATGCGCGCCATGTGTTTGGACCGTGTGCTGCGAGAGAAGCAGCTAGGCGTGTAGATGCCTGAGGCGGGTTTGATATGGCGGGCGGGAAGCGCTGTCTTCTTTATCGAGTGCTTGTCTGTTTCAAAGTTCTCCATTGTCCCTTGGCTTGGGCCAGATGAGCTCGTTCTGGTAAATGTTGCCTGTGTTGCTTTGGAGCCCTTTGCCTACTTGCTGCTGGGCTTACAGCTTCCGAAATTTGTTGTGGAACGCATGAAACACGCATGCAACCGCATGCAACCTGGCCAGTTGTCGACATCGAACACATGCGCCTGCGAGCCCATATCAAGCAGTCTCGCAGAGTCTCTAAAGAAACCAAAGGGACCATCAGACATGAATCATGAACACCATCATTCAAACCGTCCCCCAAGGTTCAGCGGCGTTGCGAACGTGTCGTGCTGGCAGGGGACCACTGCCCCGTGTTCGCATTGCCAGTTTGTGTGGAGCATTGCGGGGCAACATCCGTTGAACATGCCTGTCAGTGCTAGGCCAGCTTCCACCGACGGTCCAATCTCAGGAGGCTCAGCACGGGGAGACGTTGGCAGTTTCAGGCTTGTTGAGACTTGTGACAAATTGTGCAGCATCATGCCCCTTTTCTGCCTTGTTGCCAGGCAGAGCGCAGAGGCAAGGAGTGTTTCTTATGCCGCTGTGCCATGTTACAAAATGTTACGTCATGTCCACGCTCGGCAGCATCTTCCAGGACTGACCCTGTCCCTGTATGGGCGATTGGTGCAGGACTTTTTTCAAGGTTTTGCTGAATCGCTTGCTTTGATCATCTTTGTGATGTGCTCTTGCGCAGGAGGGGCTAGAGCCATACTTCTTGGACACACAGTTTCGTTCCCACCCCAAGCTCGTCGAGTGGGTTGCCGGCGCTATATATCAAGGGCGGCTGAAGAGTCGGCTGCTTACACTCGGCTTTGACTTTTCAAATTTTCCAGCGGCATGCATGCGCCTGGCCAGGTGGCATACCTGCCACTGCCCGTCCTCCAATCAAAGGCTTTGACTGGCCGAGGAAGAAGGCGGCCAGTAAGTGGCCAATGCGGCTCATGGGGCTTGTGTGGTGACGAGGTGCCTGTGGCATTCGTTGAGATGGGGCGATCAGCACGTACCTCGGCAATCATGGAGTGATGGGACGTGTATGTATCGCAGCCGTGGGTCCTGTATGCATCACGTACGTGTCGAGCGCTGCACAGACTGACAGACTTCCCGCAGAGTAATCGCAGCAGCAACAGGCGAGACCCATGAGAACGAGTCCAAGATGAATGTGTTCGAAGCAGAGAAAGTCGTCCACATCATTGAGCAGCTTGGACAATGCATGCATTGCAAGATTTTTCAACCATGTGTTCCGTGCGCTGATGACACATGTGAGCTCGACTTGCCCAAGTTTCCTGCGTAGAAAGTGGCATCTCTCCACAGCAGCGGCCTCGCCAAAACGAACCAAGGAAGCATACCATCAAACGACATTGGCATAAAGAGAAGCCTTTTCCAGCCCCTGCTACCTCAGAAGGTTCTTGTTCTTTGAATGTTCTTCCAGGTCGGTGCTCGATGCTGGCTGCACGGCTGAGGAGTTGGGCGTGGTGACCCCGTACATGGCGCAGGCTGCCTTCGTAACTCGAGAGTTCAAGTTTGCAACGACAAAATGCACGTAACGTAGTGCAGACGAAAAAGAGCGTATGCAGGTCAGGCTTCTGAGGACTTCATGGAGGAACCGCTGCAAGGACAATGTCGATGCAAAGCATGTGCTGTCCGTTTCCAGCTGGTGCAGCAGCCGTGCAGATGTGTGATGTGGTGCTCCCAAAGGAGAGGGGCATGAAGTGGAATACGTCGAAGAACTCGAGAGCCTTGGCTGACACGTGAGATGTCGTGAGATGTCGTGACATGAGCCACATGGACCACATGGGACCACATGGATTCCCAAATGGGTGTGCAGGAACGCTCGAGATTGCCAGCTCCTCGCCCGCACAAAGATCGCCGAAGCTACAAAGCGGATTCAGAATCCGTGCCTGGAAGAGTTCTCGTTTCTACGAACTGACAGGCGTCGACAACTTCCAGGGTCGCGAGAAGGAATTGATCGTCTTCTCTGCCGTGAGGAGTTGTTTTTTTTCTGTTGGCTGTGGCAGGAAGAGGGCTTGCAATAAACCAACACGTTGTCAGGAATAATGCTGCTGGGCGTGTGGGCTTCCTTGCGGATTGGCGACGCCTGAATGTCATGCTGACTCGTCAGAACCTCTGTCCCGAGCCATTGTGCCACCATTCCACCACCATGCCGTGAATCAGGCGCCCGAAGAGGTCTGGTGGTTGTCGGCCACGGCATCACCTTGCAGAAGGATCGGCTACGGCAGGTTGCATGGCAGGGCGACTGCACTACGTAGCTGGATACTGTGCTTCATTGAGGCACGCCTCTCCAAAGCCTTTATAGAACCCACACAGCTAGAGCAATTATCAACAAAGAACGCAGAGTATCATTGCAGTGCCCGGGCCCCGCAGAGAATCCTGCAAAGAAGCCCCGAGACTCCTGCGGAGAATCCAGCAAAAAAGCCGCAGAGTACCACTGCACCCACACCCAGAAAATCCTGCAAAGAACCCTGCCGCGAGCCGGAAAGGCAAATCTGTCGAAGAGCCCGTCCTTTGCAGCAAGTGCTGGACTGGGTTTTATGCCAGGTTTTGCTATGTTTTGCTATGAACGCGAGACTCGCGAGGCCTAGGGCTAGGCGAGAGCCTGATTTCGACCCGAAATGCACGCCGCGCTTCAGAGGCCAAACAAATCACGAACCCCAGAGGAAATCACCCCGAAGAAGAATAAACAACCTCCTTGCGCAGTGTTGGACTATCCATTTATTCGTGTGCCATGCTATTGGATAGTTTGGCATGCTCTAGACGAACAGGTCATGCAAGCCATTGTGTGCCATTGCTTGCAGGATCCATACTGGTTGCAATGGCTCGAGTGGTGCAAACATCACCATGTGCTTGTGGACAAGCAGGCGGTGAAGCAAAACTCAGCCCATGGATGCGCACGTCACGGCAAGTGTTTGCTGTAGCCTATTCTTGCATCATTGCATGAGGCCTGGCACGACATCGTTCGAGCTGCAAAGCGGATTGCGAGCCCACATGTTAAATCGCTGTTGCACCACCTCTTCGAATTTGAGCAGGTGCCAGATTGGCGCAGCGTGCGTCCATAAGCCATGAATTTGTTCAACTGCCCGAACTTGAACGAAATTTTCTAGCAAAGATTTAACCTGGGCTTAAGGTTCCACTTTGCTGCATCTGTGACCATTGCAAAGCATCTTGCGTGGAAGGCGCCTCAAACAGAAAAAGCATTCCACAAGTTCGTCAAGGAGCATCTTGGCGACCGCCTTGAGGTGGGCAGACTTTGCACGTGGAATGTTGGCAGAAGCTACAGAGTCCAAGCCAAGAAAATGAGCCGCTCAAAGCTAACATGTCACCACAACTCAGCACGGCGGCGCCCCGCTGGTCTGCATTGTTGCCTTCAGGGGCCGGACGATGTGGAGATGCATCTCCGCTTATTCATGCTTCTGTACATTTTGTATGTGTTGAGGGGATGTGGTCAGAAAGGCTTTTTTCACGGATGCGGTGAGGATGTGGCAGTCAGTGGCGCAAGCACGACAAGAGGCGGGGACCGCTGAAGCACTCGGTCAACTCTGCCAACTTCTGCCGCCTTGCACAGGCAGTTGCTGCTGCGGAGCGTCGCTCCACTGAGGAGCCGTAGCCGCCGTAGCCGCCGTAGCCGCCGTAGCCGCCGAAGTCGCAGTTCGGAGATGTGGAGTTGCGGCAGTTTCTTAGAGTCATAGAGGAGGAGGTGGCGAACATGCTGACTGAAGCAACTTAGCCGCCTTCATCTTGTTCTTTGCGAAAAGGATGGAACTGTCTAGGGACTCTGTCAGGTCGCAACTGCCAAGCTAGCCGACATTCCAAAGCTGACTTGCAAGGCCAGTTTACAATGTTACAAGTGTGAAGGTTTCCATGGGCTTGACAGGTAGGTCCGAATAGCAGGACCACCTTGTCATGCAAAACTCATGCAAATGACATCAGTCATTGCAGCATCGCGATGGGCGTCGCGATGTCTCATCCTTCAGCTGCTGCACGTGAAGAGTCTACGATTGAAGCTTTCTTTTGCTCGAGTCAATTGGTGGTCTCTTTCGTTCGACTCAAGTCCTCTAAGTCCACTTCGGGAAGAACATGCACCTCAGCGCCTGTGATCGGTGCTGACAGCATCTCCCATAACACATTCCGTCCGGCTGATGCATGCCAGCCGCGGCATTAATATGTTTATCTTAATTAGACGCCGACGAGGTCACGGGGGGCATCGCTGCCGTGGTTGACGAAGTCGTGCGGTCGTTGAGGCATTGGGGATTGTAGGTGGCAATCCGTCATATCCGTCCAAAAACAATCTGCCTCGTGGAGAGCGAGATGAGGATACGTGAGGATCAGGCTGGACGGGTCTCTGACTGGCCGTCCGATTCCCTCTCCCCCGCGTTGAAATGGCTACGATGATGTAACCCTTCTTCAATGAAGGCGGACAAGCTTCACATTCTTTCGTACTTCATGGTATCCACCCGCGATAGTCGCGAGATGGGAAGCAGAATGTACAATTATCCGCCGACGCAGAAGGCAGCAGCACGATGAAAATCTCAACTTCGATAGGCGCCCTGACAGGGTCATGGTGGAACTGTCAACCGATGGTAAACGATGAACGTATCCAGTTCGGCCGGAGCCGACCGAGTCATGTCTTCAGCATGGCTGATTCAAGGACTACGCCCGACTCCGCTCCAGTCCAGTCCACTGCGCCCCTATCAGCTTGTAGCCTAGCCTAGCCTAACTCCAAAACGTTGTTTTCGAGGTCCTGGGCACCTCCACTCTACAACCCGCCTCTCGGTTTGTAACTTCTTTCGAAATCTCTATGGTAAGCGAAAGCTGTATCGCTGCGAGCGCGCGAGTCGAAACTGGGGCCCTTCCGTTCACAGTAGTTTCTGTTGGTGGACTGAAGCTTCGAAAATGATCGTGCGCCACATTGTTGCTAAAAGGCGCACAAAGAAGAAACCGCTGCATCTGCTTTGTTTGCGTGTGCCATTGGCATGTGCTTGCATTCTGCTTGCAGTCTGCTTGCAGGATGTCGGAGATCCAGACCCCAGCCGGCGTAGTCGGTGGCGAAGTTGGAAGTTTGTTGCACAGGAGCGCTGCCTTGCTCCCCTTGCTCCTTGGAAGCCATGTGCGACTCGCAGGAGTTTCTGTGGGCATCACATCCTGAGGGTGCTTGGAGATGGCAAGAACTTAAGGATGCTCGCTTTGCTGCGGGTCGTCCGATTCTGCACGACTTTGAGTTTCCTCCTGAGGAGAAGATGCACGCCTACTACCAGGTATACTTGGACACATCCAGTCAGACCGATGGCCGGTCTAAGAAGCAGCTCTTCCGTGAAATGAGCAGTGGCCTCGGTATTCACCCGCTTCATCTCATCTCACCTCTGTGATGATCATGTTTTAGGCCCTTAAAACCTGCATGTGAGAAGGAAGGGCGAGAATTTTGCAAGGTCGGATATGAGCCCAAGATTGCCCAAGGAACAGCTTGCCTTAAATAATCGCAGAGCCGCAGATCCCGTGAATGTGAAAGTAGGCTCCTGTTGCCAGGCCAGGCCTGCGGCTTGCATTTGTAGTCATTCAGTACTGGTGTGCTTTTGGATGACAACAATTACCATTGATGGATGGTGCCCCAACTCTTTAGAACTCTTGCGCTGCGGTTCCCCATGCTTAGCGCAATACTCGAAGCTGACACAAGTCCGGCTGATGACTTCAAACGGCATGTGATGGCCGCTCCTCTGTTCTGCATGGACCAACCTGGACAGTTATTTCAACCTCCGTCTCTTCAAAATCTCTAATCGCCTGCGCGTATCCTGCATTGCTTAAGCCCATAGACCTCCAAGCGCCTTCACAACAGCAACCGGTCAATCCAACCCACATTCAGCAGCAAACTCTTGACGTGAACCTACATGATGTATCATAGTTGGAAAGCAGCAGAGGATGTTGTGGCGCAAAGTGCTGTGGAAACATGGGTGGCTCTTGCACAGCTGCAGCGCAGGGCAATCTCTGCCGGATGAATGGTTCGTCAAGAACGAGTCCTTGCAGGCAGCCTCGCTGTTGCGTGGGGAGAATCTGGATGTGCAATCGGTGCCACAATCGTTCGGTGAGATGCCAGGTGCAGTTAACGCCCTTGGTCCAGCAACAGGCTGCGCGAATGGTGTGGAAAGCCAACCGTCAAGATGGCGTATGCTCCCACCTGAGCGCTGCCTTGTAATGTCCCCCCTGTCTTGAAACGAAGTCACAATTGGTTGGGGTTTAATGTGAAGGTGGTTTCCAAAAGCGAACGCTGCCCTGGACGGCGACGCAAGCACCAAGCATGGCTGAGAATGACGCGGACATGGAACTTGGTGTTCAGTCTCTTGGCTGGACGCGTGTCGGGGTCTTGATGAAGGTGACTTGCGCCTAGCGCCTAGGCCCAGGCAGGGCACAGGAATTTGAACGTTCAATGACATTGGTTTTTTCTCCCAAGCCTTTGGCCACCGACCGTTCTGTAGACGACAAAGCCCAGCCGAGGTTTTCCAAGAGTCAGGAATCAGGCACACTGAGCTCGCCTCCAAAGAAGAGGAAGAGGATCCGAAGAATGTGTGAGTTGTCGATAGGTGCGGCATGCATGTTCCGGTGTGGCATGCGGGCGCAATGCCGGCACGTTTTGTGCTCAAGCTGTTTAAGTTGGTCATTGGTCCAAAGGCATCAATGAAGTTTGGCAAGCAGCTGGAAAAACACAAGGTTCGCGGTTGGGAAGCCCTCTACATAGACTACAGCGGGCTAAAGCGATCCCTGAAAGACCACTACGGGGCTTACGGCGAGAGGCGGCCAGGTCCAGCCAAGGACGGTGCCTCTTCCAGTGAAGGGTCGCCACGTGTCTCGAACCAGTCGAACCAGTGCCAAGTCAGCGACGATTGGTTTGCAGAACTCAAGGCCTCTATTGATCGTGTAAACGATTTCTTTACATCAGTGGCCGACGAAGCGGAGGCACGACTGTCTGCAGGGCGGGATGATTTGAAACACTCCATTGGCAGCGATCACGAGCCGCAGCTGCGGGTGCACTTACAGAGTATGACACGGCAATTGCAGAGCAAACTCCTCGACCTGCGTGCCCTGGGCAGTCAAGCATGGGGTTTCAAAGTTCAGGAATTTTCAACACCCTAGACCCCGCATTTACCCCTCGAAGATCAGTTGAAGATCCATCGTTTAGTCTACCTTCTTTTGAGACCACTTCGACATTCGCAGTGACTCGGGACTGGCCCTACGTTTACGGGACTTTGCAAGCAGGGGTCATGAGTTAATGAGTTGACTCGAGATCCTTGTTTGATGCGTTCGCCGCAAAGAATAATTAAGCCGAACATGGAAAAACACAATTGCGAAATGGGTTGCAAGAATGGGCAGCAAAGGGGAAACCAGGAAACCTCAGCACAGCAACACAGCAAAACCCAGGATAGTCCAAGGATGCATACGTGGAAAGTCAGCAGGAAAGCCTGGAAGCAAGCAGGAAGGTTGTAAGACTTAAGACTTAAGACATCCTAGCCCTCGTGTGTTGCTTAACATGACTTCCAATGTTTCGCCTTTACAGCTGCGACCTTTACTTGTGCTTCTTTTTAACATGTTGAGCCAGTAGGCCAGGGGTAGCCATCACTCTTTGCTAGCCTCCCTGGGTCGGGATTCGGGGTCGAGGCCACTTCGTGGATGCAAACCACACTGCCGTGTACAAGATTCTCAAGAAGCACGACAAGCAGACCGGGCTAAACACATTGCCTTCAGTGCTCCAACAAATCGAGCAGGAGCCTTTCAACAATCCTGGTAAAGCCCGGCTGGCGTCTTTGCAGCTTCAGCTGCGGGAGTTTGCTGACAAGCTTGGTCTGGATGGCGATTTGCAAATGAACTCTCCACATGATAAGGTCGTCACGGAGAATCTGTGGGCTGTGGCAAGGATTTCGTTTTCTCTAGGGGTGATTTCCATGGCGCTTATAGTCTTGGCTGTCCTCTCTGGAATGGAGCCTCAAATAGATCACTTCTCTGTTGAAGATCTGGCAGCAACTTAGCTGATATCTCAAAGTCTACTATAATAATCTGCTGAGCGTGTATTTTTGCACAGGCATTTTGCTCGAAGCTGAGGCTACGATACCTGTTCTGCGCCTGTCATTCATGATGAGCCTATCAGCTTGGTTGGCTGGTGGATGCGCTAGCGTTTTCGAGCGGTACAAAATAAATTACATGTTTTTGTTGGATATTTCTCCAGACCTTGACGTGTCAGCGATGTCCCTGCTGAATTTTGCATCTGTTCAAACTGGAGTTTGGATTGTTCTGACATTCTGTTTCCTGGCAGACATGAAGTTCGGTGCCGTGCTGTTCAACCTTCACCCAGAGATTCACAAGCGCGGGTGGTCCTTGGCTCATGTCTATTCATTCAGCGTGCTTTTTTTGCAGCTCGCCATTACCTCCTGGTGGGTGTCGCGGGGCGCTCGCCAACTCTTCTCGAGGCTGATTCTGCGCGTTGTTTGCTTCTCCTTGCTTGGTGAAGTCAGCTTTGCCGAAAACATCTTTGCTGACTTCCTGACCTCTCTTGGCCGACCCTTGAAAGACGTGGCTTACACGTCATGCTACTTCCGCAATTGGCAATTTTTAAATGCTCGTGACATCAGGATACAGTGTAAGCAAGACAAGGGGCTGGCTTGGGCCACGCTTCAATTAATCCTGGTGCTGCCGCTGGTCTTCCGAATTGCACAGTGCTTACGCAGGATGCATGACACTGGCGACAAAGTAAGGCATCTGTTGAACTGTGTGAAGTATTCTTTGGCAGTCATCGTCAGCTTGCTAGCTGCCGTGCATGTGCTCCCACTGGGGCTGACGCCCATGCAGTTCGACACCGTGAGAATGCTTAGCTGAGAACTCAGTTGTGGTAGAGAGCGAGGGAGGGAGGGAGAGAGAGAGTGAGAGAGCGAGTGCACCAGTAGTGATCGGGGAGTTGAGTGGTCCCTGTACGGGACCAACTTTGGGGGAGATATCTGGGCAAACCCCCCCCCCCCCCCACCGGTGCAAGAGCCGACTGGACGCGGGACCGGGGCGCGCCTTGGCGCAGAGCTCCGCTCTATGCCCCAAACAAAGAGAGAAAGAAAGAAAGAAGAAAGCAGAAAGAAAGAAAGTGCACCAGTAGTTGGGGCAGGGGCCCCAAGGGCCGTGCCACGCCACTGCCGAGAGAGCAGGGAGGAGCAGGCCGAGCGCAGGGGCTCCAGGTCGTCGGGCCCTCAGGTAAGCTCTAGGTTAGTTGTGTGAAGGGATGGGGGGGGGGGAACGCCGAGCTCGACCAACAAACCCTTCTCCAGGCAAAACCGAGGGGTCCCGAATACCAGGGCTGGCGCGAAGCCGGGACGTTTGCCCCCATGTCCCCAAGAAAGAAGGGGACAGAGAGAGAGTGAGAAAGGACTTCCTGAGAACGAAAGAAGGGACTTCCTCACTAGTTTCCTCTTCCATCTCGCGGTGGTGTTCAAGGTAAGTTTCCTCAAGTATCAGCTGCACGTACAGAACACGCACCCCTTATTTTCAGGGATGGTGCATTCTTGTCGATGCAGGTTACATAGCAGCAACATCGTACGCAGCAACTTGGCCGCCTCAGACAGGCTGACAAGGTGCGTAGCCACGGTTACTACACGCAGGTGCATGCCTAGGCGGCGGTTTCTGGGGTGGAGCATAGAAATTCCAGATAAGCCCAGCCTCTTTCAGGCAACTTGGGACCTCATCGTGGATTTTGGGCTGATGGTCAACAACCGTCGCTGCTTGTACCCTCGTTGCACATACCCAATCCTGGCAGCGCTTGATGTGGCTTTGCGAACCACATGGCTGCTGACCTACCTGCCTGACTGCCACGCCTTTGTTCGAGCTTCCAGTTTCAATCGCGAGTGCTTTGCATTCATGATTAGCTCGCTGGAGACTTGGTGACATTTGGTGACAATTTTAATTCTGCGCATGTGGGTGACCGATTTTGTCTTAAGCTCAGGAACTCATTCGTCGAGCAATTTGGGCAACCGTTCGAATCGAGCACGAGCATCAAAGCAATGCTGGCCGCTTTCGCTCGGTTTGCTGGGTTCCGCCACTTGAACATCGAAGGCCTGTCACGCCTGAAGGGCACAAGCTTTACGGCCGAAGCAAGAGGAAATCGCCAACTCTGGTGCCTCTCACTCCAGCTCTGCACCCCGCCTTGCTCCTCTGCTAGAGTTTGCTGGACCATGACGCTATGTCAGTGCCTTCCAAATCTGGATCCTGCCCACTTTTTCGGAGCTAAGGCCATCGGCAGATCCAGCTACCCAGGCAAGCAGTGAACTCGCAGACCAGGCTTGGCCATTTTCTTCGAATTTCCAAGAAGCATGCCTTTATCTTGCCTGCAGCACGAGGATCACATCGTGCTGGGTGCCATCGACGCCGAGGTTCCGACTTACATGCATACATGTGCGTTTATGAGTGTATGTATGATTGTATGTATGCATGAATGTTTATACACACATGTATATATACAGATATACATATATATATATAAACAAATGAATACATTAATAATTCTAAGTATAAGTAAGTAAATGGAAAATATAAATAAATATAACTACTTATATTTACATCTACA
The DNA here is from genome assembly GCA_905221605.1 of Symbiodinium natans. Classification (NCBI taxonomy): domain Eukaryota; class Dinophyceae; order Suessiales; family Symbiodiniaceae; genus Symbiodinium; species Symbiodinium natans. The sequence continues at coordinate 228,353 of CAJNDS010000879.1, read as the reverse complement.
TTTATATTTGTATATGAAGGCCACGAGTTGTGGGAACATTTTGGAAACATTGTTGGACCTTGTGCGACGAGCATTTCATCTTTCATTGGCACTGTGCTGCAAAGTCAGTTGGTGCACCAGGAGCTTTAGCCCCACCCCGCGCCCACATCCACAGCATTGCCGAACACGATCCGAACACGCCCATTCCATGAGTCTGAAATTTGGCGCCAAGGAAGGCAAGCCCACCAAACCCACCAAGCGAATGCCTGAAGACACCCCCCACCTTGGCTTCCCCTTGCCCTAACTTGTGCCGGAGCGGTTGCTCCATTCTGAATCCGCCCCGCCTTCAGTTGCTCTTGTCAACAAGCTTGCACTTGCAGGTTATGTGGCTGGCAGTTTTAGTTCGCCTTGCTAGAGAGCGTGTGTGCGTGTGTGTGTGTGTCTATTTTTCTATGCAGTACTATATGTATAAATACGTATGTGTTCATGCCATGCAAGAGAATGTGTAACAGCATGTGTAGTATACAATCAAATGCTGCAACATGAGAGCAGCTGTGCTTGTATGTGTGTGTGTGTGTGTGTGTGTGTGTGTGTGTATCAATGTAAGACGCACGCAGAATCGCAAAGCTGTGATCCTGGTGTTCGTTCTGACAGGATTCCGACACGGTCCAGGCAATGCCTCCTGAGCTCCAGTACCACGGCCACCCTTGCGGAAAGAAGCTTGGTCGAAATCTGCTTCAAGTCGGCTTCTTGCCACAGATTTGACCATCCACTCGTCCAAGGGCGCGGGCAAGGCTGCAGCCTGTCAGGACGAGTTCCTGTGACTTGCATGTGTTGTTTTGGCATCCACTGCATGCTGCTAGTTGCTGCTAGCCCGCTTAAGCATGTCTGTTGGATAACTCTTGGTCAATTTTCGGGTCGAACTACTTCTTGATGCGGCATAAGACATTTCAGGGAGTTTGAGGCGTTAACAAGATTGTGCCGCTTCCTGTTTAGATATGCTGGGTGGCCGGCTGTAGAGCTAGTGGCCGTCTTCGGATTGCAAGACTACCTACTCGGTAGCTCAAGCACTTATCGCTGCCATGAAGAAAAGGATAGCGTTGTTCGTGGAGTGCAGCTTAGATTTGCCTGCTACAGTTGCTAGTGCAGCACCCCGGTTTCAGCTGGTGCTTCGCATGCCTCGCGCAGATGATGGGGTCGCCGGAGCAATTTTGGCAGGGCAGTATCCGAAAGCCTAGCTTTGTAGCAGATTGCTGTCTAGCAGGCAAATCTAAGCAGCATGGTGGCTGTCCGTTCATGGCGAGAAGCGCTTGAGCCACCGAGCAGGTGATCTTGCATTCCTTAGACAATGGCTAGCTGGTCAAAATAGGACACCCGCACCAACAGCCAAGCCTCTACAGCTCCCAAATTTAAGGTTGACCAAAAATTAGCTGCGTCTTGCTGGTGCTCAGTGACCAGACGGGTACGATTTTCGTAACAAACATGGGTAGCGCCGCACGGCTCTACGGCTGACTGGACCTCACCTGACTCTTTGAACCCCCAACCCGACTTGCAGACTCAACCAATCTGGAGGCAGAGGCAAGATGGACCACAAACAAACAGAAAAAGGCGTGTGCACGCGTGCGCCGTCTCGAGGGTTAACACCATGCTGGTCGCCACGAGCCCTGAACCTGCCCCGACAGAAATGTTCCCTGACGTGTTGCCTATGCGCTGCTTCAGAAATCGCACTTTGGGTGATTCCCTATGTCCAGGAACAATGCTCGACGACCATGACGCTGGTGTCCGCACGGGCTGGCGCAGCAGCTGATTGCGTCACCGGCCATGCACGAATGTTCTGGCATGGGCCTTCATTTATGGTCACCGGAGCACTTGCAGCCTTTCTAAAGTTGCGCTGCTTGGTTGCCACGTGTTCGTGAGTGCTGAACAAGAGCCTCCAAGACCTAGATGGCACAAGCAGCTCGATGCCGAACGTGCCGATGCTATCCGGCGACTTCCACACTCGTTTGAGCTATGGTGAGGCAAAAAGAAAATGCTAGACGGTCTCGTTTTGTTCTCCGCTGCTAGCAGCAACTCGTGCCAGAGTCTCCATGCCTATGCCACATTGCCGAAGGAGCGCTTCCAAAGGTGGAGCCGCGGCTGTGCTTCAAGGAGGTCTTTGCGGCATTTTGCAGTGCATGGCATTTATGGTATTCTCAGCCAACAGTGTTGGCAAGCGCTCCCGGCACATCAGGGCTGGAACCAAGCGAGAAGGTACCAGCAGCTTGGCACTCGACATGAGCAGCTGCCGTCCTTCGTGGCACGCGTGCGAAACGTGATCCAAGCTGGTGTTTTCACATGCTTTCACCCTGAGGTTTCTGATGCAAAGCCTGATCAGCCAGTCGGCGGCACAGTATAGGATTTAAAGGCCTTGTCAGCAGCACTGCAACAGGAACAAAAGCGCGACAGCGCATCTCCGAGGCGAAAGAAAGCCAAGCACTCTCGATGACCTCCAGCAAGGTGACGGGGTAGCTGTTGCATGACTAGACTGCATCATGTATGTGGGTAATGTGGGCTGGTCGTGCTTTGTTCCAATCCAAGCGGTTGAGCAAGATGTTGTTGAAGTATGCCCGTGCAAGCTATGGGCTGTGCACTACTACACGAGGTGATGGAGCAGGCTCATGCAATTTTGGGCTTTGCGCGCATCATCATGCATTGCCAAACTGGTGCAGGACAATGTGAAACGACGCAAGAAAGCGAAGCATGGTTGAAGCAAAAGCCGTGCTGAGCGGGATGTGTTATGCATGCGTATGCTGACGCAGGCTTGTGGCATGTACGTGATGTCGGGGAACTCCTCGTGCTTTTGGCCCGTCTCAGCATTTTGTTGCCTTCAGTTTCTTTGCGATGTTTAGGGATGCGCACCTTGCCAAGAGCAGTGGAAATTCCAAGGTTCGGCGCCCAAAACAGCTCAACATATTTCAACATCAGGCAATGCGGTATTGTAGGTTGCAGTGCATCACCGTAGAGCTGTGTTTCCTTAGCAATCACAGTACTGGACTCGTAGAACAGCTCAGAAGACATGGACCCAAGTGGCCATGTTGAAGATCTTGGAGATGCAAAAACCTCCAAGCCCCGCCGAGACCGCAAATCAAATGAGTCGCCGAATGGCCTCCCAGTTTTCTGCCGGAGCAGACACTTCAACAGAGCATCAGGCACTTATTCTGTGCCACTTTGGGACTTTACTTCAAGGTGGTTGCCCGAAGAGCTCAAGCTGCTGAAGACGTCCGAGCCGAGGTCAGCGCGAGCTGTGCCTGACTTTGAGCCTCCCGTCAGAGGTTCGGAGGCCCAAGCGACCCAGAATGATGCTGAAGTTGCTGAAGTTGCGGGAGAGCAGAAGGACGGTCAGATTGGTCAGCCGGAAGAACCAGCACCGGACCCTCCAAGCGAAAGTGATGAAAGCGAGGTTGCTTGGGAAGGACATTTGGGGGTGGAAAGCAGAGCTTGGGCAAGGGGCATTGTTGATGGAGCGCTCATCTTGCTTCGACGCCTGCAGTCTGGGTCAGATCTTCCCATAATCTACGGTCTAGGGGTTTGTGCAGCCCTGATTCCACCCGAGACGCTTGCAGAAGGAAGTGATGTGTCTTTGGACAGGCGCCTGGCTGAAATCTTGCGGACTCGCTCGCCCCGATGGGCTGTGTGCGCGTTGCGCAGTGGACATTTTGCTGGGGCAATTTTCAACGGACAGGAGGCCATTATTCACAAAGCCATTCACCGGTACACTGTCCGAGCAAAAGCGGGAGGATCGCAGAGTTCATGTGACAGCAGCAAGAAGGTCAAGAGCGTTGGCTCGTCGTTGCGACGCTATGGAGAGCAACGCCTGGCAGAAGAGATCAAAGAGCTCATGACTGACAAGTGGGCGCCGCACCTGGCAGAGTGTGAGCTGGTTCTCATATCCGTTTCGAAACGAATGAGGCCAACGCTTGTTGGCACCGAGAAAGAGCCTTTCCTGCCGGACCCACGAAAAGTTCGCAAGTTGCCTTTCATGATTGGCAAACCAACTTTTGAAGCTGTCCAGTCAGCCTATCTTCGCGCTGCAAGCGTTGTCTTTTGCGAGGAGGGCATTGCAGACTTGGTCACTGCCAAATTCAGGCCAGCAACCGGCTCTGGAGCATCTGATCCGAAAGAATCTAAGCCGCAAGCCTTGATTCCGAAACCAGAACCAGAACCAGATCCACCTCCCACAGTGAAGTATTGTGAGGAGGAGGACCCCCTTTTTACCAAATTGCACGCAGCGGCCCGGGCCAACGACGTCGAAGCAATCAGTGAGGAACTGGAGCAGGGTGCAGATCCAACTTCTCGCGACAGTAAGGGCCGAGTGCCCTACTACTTGTGCACAACTTGGCAGGCTCGGGAAGCTTTCCGAAAGTGGCGGGGAAGCAACGAAGATGCGTGGGATTGGACATCTGCACAGGTGCCTGAAGGAATAACCGACGAGACTGAGCAAAGAAAGAAGGACAAAGACAAGGAGAAGAAAAAACGACAGAAGGAAAAGCAAAAGGTCAACAAGGCCAAAGCAAAGGAAGAGGAGGAAGAGAAGCAACGCAAGGCTGAGGAGGAAAGACAACTCTTGGAAGCATCCCAAGCCAAGTGCGACATGTGCCAAAAGCCGCTGACATCCAAACCTTTCACGCGGCTTGCGTACTCGTACTGCTCTTCTGAATGTGTAAACTCCCACAGAAGAGAGCTTCAAGCGGAAGCTGCCTTAAAGAGATTTGGAGATGCATAAGCCGCAAGATGCCGCAAGCACTGGTAGCAGGCGTTTGCTACCATTGAAAGCGCCGCTTTGTACAGTTTCGCAGCATCTGCAAAAAATTGAGCACGCGCAGCAAGGCAAGAAGTGGCCGCAGAATGTAGTTCTGGAGGGGGCTCTGTCGGGCTCGTTGGGAGATGGCGAGCAGAATCTGTAGGATGTTCGGGATTAGCAACGAGTAGGAACAAAGTGAACAACCTCTCCGCAGTGCCATGTTTCTGACCGGCATCAGCAGCTACGGCTCAAACAAGGCATGTCAGGACCTTTCCGGGCAGACGTCCGGTTAAACAGATGCGAAATCATTTCTGGTGTGTCCCGTTCCTGGCCGATGCCTGAGCTGCCTACGCAAGATGACAAGCATCAGGATAGGCCATCTTCGAGCGATTTGGGGTGGAGAGATTCTGATAGGCTCAGACACAGACCGGGAGCTGAAGCTTCTTCCAGGCTTAAACTTGTTTCGTGTCCGTTCGGCTTGCTAAACTTCATTAAGCCTCCAGTCTTTGAACGGCAGCGTGCAGTGCAGCACCTGGCATGAGAACGAAACTAGCAGTCTGGCAGAGCACAGTCTGGCAGTCAGTCAGAAGTCAGCTATGCTGGTCTCCCACGTCCCCGTCTAGACCCACTTTTTGCCTTGTTCGCTGAGCTGCTGGACAAGGTGCGAACAGCTTGGGGTCACGAAGCCGTTGGTGCAGTGCAAGTCCACTCCGACGGCCGAGCCCTCGGCCGGAAACACGAGACAGAGGAGATGCCGTAGGTTTATTGCCCAAGCAGGCGTCGCTGCGAAGTGGGACCCAACACAGGTGGCAAGGCAATTCGGTTGCTGGTGTCACCGTGTTCTGGAAAAGTTCTTGCGCACTGCCCGCAGGCTGGAACAAGCGCAGCTGGAACATGAGGCGCACAACCGTTCATGCTGACTCACAGATACTGCATGCTTGTGCTGAGCAGCCAGATCCTTTGCTGTACAAGGCTTCGGTCTCACTGTGACGTAGAAGTTAAACCCGTAGCTCAGATCCTGGTAGGTGTCAGCCGCAGGCAGCTTGCGGCAGAATTTGGCGTCAACTTACAATGACCATCAGGCCTTTGGAGATGACAGGGTGAGATCGATGGCTCGTCACGGGGTCATGCTTGAGAAAGTTGTTGCCAGCAGGCAGGCACAGCGAGGGAGAGGGACCAATGCTGAGTTGGATGTGAGGAAATCAGACCTAGCATTTCTAACCTCCAACTCGACGATGTCGCGCCAAAAAGCCACTGCGCTGGCGGCGGGCAGAATTATGGCCGATGAGCTCACAGCCGCAGGCAAAGAGATGAGCGAGGTGGCTGCTGGTGCAGCAGCAGCTGCCTTCCAATCTGCAGTTTCAGGGGAGCTTGGGGCAGAGCTAGCAGCCAGCATTGCTGCCGAGAGCGCGGGCCAAGCAGCCGGCAAAGCCTTGAAAACAGACGATGGCCCTGCGCGAGGAAAGGTGCAAGCAGTTGCAGATGCAGCCGCCATCGCTGGCAAAACGCACGGGCAGTCGCATCAGCAAGCAGCGACATCGGGTGCCATGGCAGCGGGTCATTTCGCAGCAGGAGAGGCATCTTCACTTGGGAAGATGTCAGACGAAGTTGCGCAAGCTGCCGCAACGGCGTCGGCAGCTTACGCCTATGCTGCCGGATTGGCCACCAAAGATATAGCAACCATCTCAGCTAAAGCAGCTGCAGCAGCAGCTGCGGACCACGCAATGGCTGCCGGTATGCAGTTCAAGGATATTCAGAAACTTGCTCGGCAAGCTGCCGTGGTGGCTTTCAACACCGCCACGGAGGTATACGTGGCCGCCGTTTCGCAGGACATGGAAACAGAATCCGCGGATGTTCCGCGCGAGGAAGAAACCAAGGCTGATGAGATCTTGTATTCGCCTGCAGATGCATCGGACGGGCTACAGGCCATCAAAAATCTGACTCAGTCAACGGGTGAGGAGCACACAGGTTGGCCGTGGGAGTCGGATGAGCATGCCATAGAAGAGGCTGCATCTAACCTGCCCAGTCTGCGTGGTGAAGCTGGGGTGGTGGTCAGCAGCCTATATGGGGAGCCTGGCCAGCGCGGAAGTCGTGGGAGCACCGGGCCCGAAGGGCCTGCAGGTGCCCCGGGGCCTGCTGGCGGAGCGGCCCGTGGACCGCCCGGACCCATCGGATCTCAAGGACCTCATGGTCCACCGGGCCCGCATGGAGACCCTGGACCCGAAGGCAGGATCAGTGCAGAAACGGTGCAGAAACGTGACGTCGCAAAGCTGGACAGTAGGAAGCGGAATTTGCAGGTGTTCCTGGACCAGAAGGTCCAGTTGGAAGCATCCCACCCGAGACGCACACATGGCAGCAGATTTTAGCCTCTTGTCAGCACGACTTCCACTGCGGCATCGTTAACGTGTGTGTGGCTGGCATGTGGCAGGCTGATGCTTGACATAGTCTTGACTGAACATGCAAGTATCTAAGGACTACTATCACACGGTACTTGGTAAAATGGAGAAATCAGTCGGGAGGCACGATCAGCCGTAACTTCGAGAGATCAGAGAGATCCAAGATGAGAGAGTTTACTTCAGTTTACTTCAGTTTACTGCCGCGCTTTGAAGGAAGCACCGTGCGGTCAACAAAGACCTTGCCTCGATGAACCAGCAGGCGAGGCATGGCTACTCTACCGGGCTAATCACGAACATAGGCCCGGCCCAGATACTCGCATGGCATTCGCATGCATTGTGCAATTTCGACAGGCCAAAAAGGCTTTTCTAGTTCTGGTGAATTCTGGTGGTCTGGTGAAAGTGACTTCGAGGCCGCACTGTACCATGCCCGCGACGCCGGAGTACGGCATGGAGCCGTGGCATGTTTGGCAAAGTGACAGTCAGACCAGTGTGGAGTAGTGTGGACCACGTCTCGTCTAAGGAGCAACGGGGCTTCACGCATACCTGCTTCGATCCTATGCCCGCGTCGCAGCATCATTGTCTTGCGCTTACTTGATGGAAGAGCCTTAAGGGTTGCCAGCCACCGGCTCACGCAGCCTCGGCATGAGTATATGGTGGAAACAAAACACGCGGGGAGAGAGGAGAGAGAGCGAGGAAGAGCCACTTGGCCGACGTGGCGGAAGGGGACAGAGCCAACTTTTTGGCTCAAGAGAAGGAGAGGGAGAGAAAGAGAAACACGGATCTGACAGGGGGGGGGGGATCACCACATGCCGATAGCCAAGATATAAGAAACCGTTGCCGAGGTCCCAGGCAAGCCGACTGGACCATGCCGTTTCGCATTCTTTTGCTGCAGAGACACCAAGGCGGGCCTGCGTTCTCGCGTTCTTGTCTACATAGACCTACATAGTCTACATGGACATCATAGTGGATTTCAGATTACTTATGATTACTTGATGGTGATGCGGATTGCAGGCAAGACTTGAAGGATGCCAGGAAGCTTCTTCTGGTCGCGTCACTTGGCAATGCAACGAGTACGCTGTCGTACACCATGCCAGCCATATCCAGCAAGGCAGTGGCAATGCAGTAGCAATGCATTGGGTGGTCTGGGGGGAGCTGAGGAGGGCCCAGAACAACTTCATTCGACAGTCGGAGATTCAGTCCGCACAAAGGTGGCGCAAAGCCGGCCTTCTGGAGGAGAGCATGAAGAACCAATCGCAGCATGCGGCATCTCGGCGTGAAAATGCGGGAGGTATTGGAGGTGGAGCCCAGCATCGGCCGAGTTGCACTAGTGCACTGTGTGCATACTGTGTTCGGGATCAGGTGCTGGGATGGTTTTCAGTCATTCTTGGCGCGCTGCAGCGGCGGCCTCGGTAGGCCATAAAACGCATGAAGAGGTCCTTCAGGACTCGAGCAGCGACAGTCATGGGAAATCGCGTGTTGTCTGACAATTTCTTTACTTTTTCTTCCCTAAACATTCAGAGGAACCTCAAGCCGCCGTAGCTATGCCGGGCCATGGTTTTCCCTGGTCCGGGCTTTCACGAAGGATGCCAAGAGTCACAGTAAGCACGTGCAGCAGTTGGAATCGCGAAGTGGTCCACAACTGCCTTGTCGTTATGCAAAGAAACGACGACAGACTTGGTTCAAACTACCGGCTTTTTGCTCTTTGCTGCTAGCATGTCAGCAATCTAGCTCAGGCTTCTGCTCTGAGCGCGCCGCTGTCAGCCCTGCAGCCCGTGAGACTGACGAAAAGGGACACACGAGCCGTGGTAAGATATGCCGAAGTCTGTTGTTGCATGACATGACCCATGTCTGAGCTTTCACGCAGATGTGCTCAAGGCACCGGTTTGACGAACATGAATGTAACATGAACCCCTTCAGCCGGCTAATTTGGGCCGCGGTGGTGCGGGGTCGACGTTCAGATGGATGTGGACAACGAGGCCCCCATCTTATCACAAGATGAGATTGAAGAGTACAGCCGAATCAAATGCTGTGTATGTGGACAGCGAGTAGATGCAGACGAGGTTGCAGAACACTCGAGACAATGTGTGCTGGAACCAGCCCCAAACCTTCGCCTGCAGCTCGATAAGTGGAGTATCATCTCGGCTAGCATGACCCCCTCTGAGCAGAGAGCTTTCTTGCACATGCGGCGAACAGAGGAGCTGGCAAAGGTTGAAGAGATCGAGGCTAGCTTAGCAAAGCGAATGCCACAGCTGTGGTGGATGGGTGGAAAGTTTGGCTACATCATTAGCTCAAAATGGTGTCGATCTTGGCGCAGCTTTGTCGGCGTGGGCCGGCCAACAGTCGAGACAAGGGACCGACCTCCCTCGCCCATCATCAACAGTGACCTCTTTGACATCGATGGTAACTTACGAAGTGGGCTGCAAGAGGGTCTTCAGAACGACTACCAAGTTCTTGAGCAGCCAATGTGGGAGTTCTTCATACAAGTGTACGGCGGTGGTCCTGCCATTCTACGGTACAATCCGACCGGTGATAGCCTGAGCCGCTTGAGCCTTGGAGAACCTCAGGCCTGTGAGGTTGTCTTTGAAGGGAAGTGGCGAGATGGCCGACCAGACACGGGGCATGGCCGCATCTTCGACACTTTAAGCGGTCGTGGCTTTGATGGGGAGATTGAAGACGGCTTTCTCTGGACCTGCACGGGCAAAGGGCTTCTGAAGAACGGTAGCCATTTTGAAGGTCAAGTTGTCCAAGGCTTGCCTCAAGGCTCTGGCAGGGAGGTTCGTCCGGATGGGAGCGTCGTCGAGGGAACGTTCCACGATGGAAAGCTTCATGGTTTGGGTCGGTTTGTTGATGCACACGGCATGGCGCAGGAAGGTGAATGGGAGAATGGCGAGCTGCAAGGCATTTGAGTAGCTTGTTGCTGGGTCATGCCCGGCTTGAGTTGGTGTAGAGCTTGGGAATGAACGTCCGGCGGCTTCAGTTTGATGGTGGCCCTGGCTAACCAATGTGGTGCCAAGCTTAACAAGATGCCTCCACCTCCATAGCAGCTATAGCACCTTCTGCTCTGCAAAGATGCAGGGCACCGTGACAAACACATTCGCAATCATTCGCAGCAAAAAAACGGAGGGAGATAAGGGAGCAGATGGGGACCCCGAACATCTCCGAACAATTTGGGCACACCTTCTGCCGGTTATAGCAACCGGCGAGCATCAAACTCAACTCGTCGTAGCCAATGAGGCTCAATTTCTTCACTCCATCAGCATGGTCTGTGAAAACGTTCAATATCAGACTGCGCGGAGGCAGGCTGCCGAGTGCCGATGGCATGCGATGGCCAGTCACCACACTTATGCAACGTGTGTTGTCTGCTTGGGATGCTGAGGTTCAATGTGGCGACGTAATGCTGTGATCGTCGTGCTTGCCTTTGTGTGGCAAGGCAAGGTATCGAGAAGAGATCGAACACGGCCCATGGCTCTAAGCCCCCAACCTGCGAAAATTCGCCGATCTACCGTCGGGAACGGTTCAATGTGGAACGCGGAAAAAGGAGAGGGGTCCTGTTGGAACGCGGCTGATGTTTTTGGCTGAGGTGCTACAAGTTCTTCCTTCGACGTTTGTTTTCTAATGCTTTCTTTTCTCAGCTGGTTTTCTGAGGCACCTTTTCTAAGTTGGTTCCTGTACGGTGGTTTTTTCCAAGGTGGTTTTTCCATCACAGTGGAAAAACCGGCGGTCTTTCTATTGTGTTTCTTTTTTTTTAAAGGCGGTGGCTAGAACGCTGGGTTTTCTAGGGCGGCTGGGAAAGCCTATGGTTTTTCAAAGGTGGTTTTTGCTATGTCTTTTTCTTCGGAAGTGTTTTTTTTTTTTACGTTGCCGGGTAGAACCACCGCTGGCTTTTCTAAGGCGGTGGCTAGAAAAAAACAGTGCTTTTTCTTCTTGCGGCTAGAACGAACACTGGTTTTCTAAGGCGGCGGCTAGAAAAACCTATGGCGCCCATGGTTTTCAAAGGTGGTTTTCTATGTTTTTCCAATGCTGGTTATTTTTTTAGACCCACCGCAGGCAAAAAAGGCAGCAGCGACAAAAACCAGTGTTTTCTTGTAAGGCGGCTTGAACATCCGCTGGTTTTTCTAAGGCGACGGCTAGAAAAAACCTGTGTTTTTTCAAAGGTGGTTTTCTATCGCTGCTGGAAAATCCGGTTTTTCTACAGTGATTTTTCTACGGCGCCGGGTAGAACAACCGCTGTTTTTTCTGAGGCCGTCAACCGCTGGATTTTGAAAGGCGGTGGCTAGAACAATCATGGTGAATCCTAAGGTGGCTGCTAGAAAACCTGTGTTCTAAGGCGGCGGTGGCTAGAACAACCGCAATGGTTTGTCTGAGGCGGTGGCTAGAGCAACCGCTGTGGCTGTGGTTGTTCCAAGGCAGCAGCTAGAACAAATGCTCTGTGTGAGTGTGTATAGTTTTTTTTAGGTGGCGCGGTGGTTTTGCTAAGGCGGCGGTTAGAGCAACCGCCGTGCCAGCTTGCTTCACAGCATATGAATCCGAACCAAACCCCATCCTGCGAGCATTGTGTTTGCAGGGGGGGGGGGGGACCACATTGCTTGGGGCTGCGCACAGGCCAGAAAGGGCGTCATTTTGGAACACGGACGCGCCTTAAATGTGTTAACGCCTAGGCGCGGTGCTTGATGTGTACTATTCTCTGGCCTCCTTGTTCCAAAATCATGTGTTCCAAAAGACCCCTTGTCCCTGAATCCTTGCCACCTTAAGTCCCTCGACTTGTCGATGCCCTGGTTCGCACGCGCAGCCAGCAGCTTCCGAATCAGAACCGTGGTTTGAGTTGCCCACATGTCATGCTTGCAGGGGCCGGTGGACATTCTCCGGAGGTGGAGGCCGTTTTTGAACACCGCATGATGATAACCAGCTACTGGGTCGATGTGGTTTCTGGTCCCGCGGGCAGAGAAGATATTCAAAGCCCCGCAGGGTGGGAAATCTCAACTGGCGTGCAATCTTGATTCCAGATTTGTCGGTTGCAGGCAAGCTCTCGAAATCCAAAAGCTCGCCCCCAAACCAATGAACCAGTGTTCTTGTCCTTAGCAGGCTTGTCGTCAGAGGTGCAGCAGGTGAGGTCATTTGTCCCTACTAGTAGCACTGCATGGCCGGCTGTAGGCCCATTTGCGTTGAATCCCGACCACCACCCATGGTCGTTCAAGGGCAGGACTGCCTGCTGTCTCAGGGTGACTTCTGGAGAACCTCCCAGGGCATGCTGCGCACGAGGGCACGACCATGTCCCCGAGGCCTTAAACTTGGTTTTCCCTTTGCCCGTTGATCCCAGAAAATGTCTTGTTGAACCTTGGTTCTTCTGGCCCTTCTTCTGGCGGATGCCATTTGATGCCATTTCCTCCTTAGTTTCAACATGTTTCAACCAGGATCTCTTGGCTGGCGGTTGAATACGTTCATGATTGAAGCACAGACTTTCCATGAACATGACCCCACATGACCCCTTGCGCTGGATTGAACCTAGTGTCAGCATGTGTCCGCTGGACTGGCCACTAACGATGCAGCCCACTGCAAATCTCAGTCTCAGTCGTATCAGGTGCCTCTCACAGAGGCGTCTGTCTGCAAGATCTTGCCTCTCTCTCTCTCTCTCTCTCTCTCTCTCTTTTTTTTGTGCTTCAACTTCCGGACGGAAACTGGTCGTCGGCTTTTGGACATCCGGATTCCTGGGGCTTCAGTCGCGCACCAATGTGTTCAGAGCCTGTTTGTGTCACCACCCTAAAGCTTGGTTTTGCTCGTTTGCAGCTGCCTTAGATGTTGTCACATGTTGTTAAGCTGAGCAGGCGAAGATGCAAATGGTGGTGGATAGTGCTGGCTTGAATTCCGCTCCTTGGACTCTGCTGGGTGATAGCCGTGTGCACAGGGATTGGCAGGAGGCAGTCGGTTGCCGAGGTTTCGGCAACTTCTCTCCTCAGGTCAGAGGCCGGCTGCGCTTGTCTTCAAGGTCATGCGTGATCTGGCTGAAAGCGGCATGTAAACCCATTATGGCAAGGGCAAAATGGCTGACATTCGGCAGCACCACGACGACAGCACCTTGGCCCCTGCCTCGGCTTTGGAAATGCCTCAGTCGCTTTTCCGTCAAACCTGAGAAAATCAGGTCTTGGTTCAGGCTCCTCGGACAGAATCTGCACCCTGACGTTTCACAGAAAGGCATCCTACAAATCGTGAGCACTGATCTACTAGTCTGTGTTAGCCTCATGTCTGACCACTGTAGATCGAAGCTGGGATGACAAAGAAGTGACCGAAGTTGGCAACTTCAGATGGTAGGTAGTGGCTTGTTATCCCTTGCAAGCAGGGGCTTGCCACAACAAGGCTGGCCAAGTTGCGCATCAAGATCCTGTGACGGTGGCAAGTACAGTGCCCGCGACAACAGCAGCCACTACTGCCTTGGCTACTACGGCTGCAGCCACCACGGCAGCTCCGACAACTTTGGCTGCCTCAACTTCAACTTCAACGACGACCACAGTCACCAATGCGTCCCTGCAACTGTCAGGGTCAAGAATGCCGACTACAATGACTGTTGTTGTCCTAAACTTAGCCTTCTCTCAATCTCACCCCCCACTTCCAGCGATCCCGTGCAAGTGACACTTGATGTTTCAACTTCTGATGGCCATGAGCACTGCGCTGAGGGCTTCTTGACCTACCGTAGGCATCATGGGCTCAGGTAACGCACATCGAAGTTCACACTGCAACGATCGTATTCACAGAGCAGCCGTCCACAACCACCTCAACCACCACGACGTCAACGACCAACACGACGACAACGTCAACTGCAACTTGGGCCGCACTATTCTCTGCAGGATTCTGTGCGGCCGAACGACTCCACTGTTTAACGAAGTGTGGTGACAATGCACACTTCCAAATTTTTCGTGTTGTGCTGGCTTCTGTGAAGTTCACAGCGTTCCTGTGCAGGTGACCAAATCGCTGGCGAACACTCTGGCGCCGATGCTTCCTCTAGCGCTGACTGCGGTACTCATGATTCTGTAATTCTGTAACTGAAGATCAGACCGCCCATGAGACCAGGGAAGCAGCAAAGACAACGCCGCTCGCAATTGTTCAGTTGCATGTCCGCGGGCCAAGTGCGTTGTCCAACTGAAACTGCTGCTTCAATTCCCCACTGGCTCAAGTTGTTTGCCATTCACACCGGGTCCATGCTAGAAAAGAGAAGTCTCGGAGTAGGCTGTGAGGCACTGTGAGGCAGAGGCATCGGTGAGGCGAGCCTCCAAGACAGCAGGGACACGCGGCGGCTCCTTGTCTCATGTCGGCTAAGCCTTGCCGGTGCAGTGCAAAGTGACAAAGTGTCAGTACATCAAATGATCCCCAGCCGCCTAGAGCCTCACTCTGACAGAGTCAGAGCCAAGTTTACATAAGTTGACTGGGAAAAGGCAGAATGGGGGCTGGGATGCTTCGAAATAGTTTTTCAAGGTCTTTGCTGCACTCATGGAAGCTCCGAAGTCCCTGAGCAGTTGTCTTGAGATTTGCTGAAGCAGCGACCGAAGAGTGCTCGTAACAGGCCCGAAAGGCCCCGGCACGACGAAAGCTGATAATCCTGGGGGGGCGGGAGGGGAGTGCGACAAGATCTGTGCACTTTTGGCGGATGGTGAAGCGAGCTGGGCGGAAGGGGTTCAGGTCGTGATTAATCTCATGCTAAATCTTACAGGACATTTCGCAATGAAACAGCTTCTGCCAGGATTGTTTGTTCCGTGCAACGTGTGCAGCCGTTTTGGATGTTGCTAAGCAACGATGCTGACTTCTAGATTCGACTTCGTGAAAGGTCGATGATCTGGGCTGCGCTGCTTCTGATACCAGGTGCATGTTGCAAGTTTCGTGCAAGGGCCATTCAATGCCGTGTTGCCCATCCTAGCCCAAAAAAGAGCGGGGCCCGACACTTTAAAACACCTCCCTCCTTTTTCTGACCCCCCGCTTTATGTTAAACACCACCCCCCCCCCCCCTTCCCCCCCCCTCCCCCCCCTCCCCGCCCCCCCCCTCCCCCACCCCCTCCCCCCCCTCCCCCCCCCCTCCCCCCCCCCTCCCCCCCTCCCCCCCCCCCCTCCCCCCCCCCCCCCCCCCCCTCCCCCCCCCCTCCCCCCCCCCCCCCCCTCCCCCCCCCCCCCCTCCCCCCCCCCCCACCTTTCAGGGGGAGACGCAGACATCTCTTTTCACACCCTCCGCTCTTTTTATTTTTATCCCCCCCCTCTTGTTTTCAACGCCCCGCACCCCCCCCCCCCCCCCCCACATCTCCATATTTATTTTCCCAGAATCCCCCAGATTTATTTCTTTCAATCCCCACTCAGCCGCCTCACCCCCCCCTCCCCCCTTCTGCTCCCCAGCAAACTCCCCCTCTTGGCCCAGTCCCGTCGAGCATCCTCATGAAGCGCAACGATTACCCACAATACCCACCATCACGCACCATCCCAAAACTACCCACCATACCGTTATCCACCATTCCCACCATTACCCACCTTACCCACCAACCCCACCATTACCCACCTTTGCCCACCATTACCCACGATTACCCACCACTACCCACCATTACCCACCATCACCCACCACTGCCCACCACTACCCACCCACTCCCACCAGTACCCCCCATTCCCACCATTGCTTTCCCACCATTCCCCTTCCCACCATGACCAACAATTACCACTACCGACCATGAATTGCCCACAATTACACACCATTTCCGATTACCCACGATTACCCACCAATAGCACAATTACCCACCATTCCCAGCATTACCCACCATTACTCACCATTATGCATCATTCCCACCATTACCCACGATATACCCACCATTCCCACCATTACCCACCATTTCCCACCGTTCCCCAACATTCCCACCATGACCCAACACCACCTTTCGCACCATTCCAACATAACCCACTACTCCCCCTTACCCACAATTGTCCACCATTCGCACCACTACCCACCCACCAATACCAATCCACCATTCATTGCCCACCATTACCCACCATCCACACCATTAAGCATCGTTATCCACCATTCCCACCATTACCCACTCTCACAAGTACCCACCATTACACATCATGACACACCACCACCACTACCATCATTGCCCACCATTCCCACCACAACACAACATCCTCACGAGAACCCACCATTCCTGACCATGCCCACCATTACCCAGCATGTCCCACCATGATACCCACCATTTCCCACCACATTTCCCACCATTGCCCACCCTTGCCCCATAACCTACCACTACTGACAATTACTCCCCCATACTCCCCCCATACCCACCAGTACCCACCATTACCCACCACTGCCCACCAGTACCCACCACTACCCACCAGTACCCACTACTCCCACCATTCCTCACGGACCCATCTTTACTCATCATGAACTATGTTACCCACGTTTATCCACCACCAATACCTGCCATTCCCGACCATTACCATTTTGCACCATCAATACCCACCATTCCCACCATTGCCCGCATGGCCCACCGTCACCACTACCCACCATTTCCTACCCTCGTCTACCCGCCATTACCCATCGCTATGATTCATTGCCGATTCATTGCCCACCGTTACCCGCCATTCCTACCATTACCCACCATTGGCCACCATGTCAGCCATTAGCCATTCCCACCATATTCCACCATTACCCACCTGGTTCCACCATTACCCACCCTTATCACCATTACCCACCAATTCCCGCCATCACCCAGCATCCACCATTGCCACCCACCATTCCCACCATTCCCACCATTCCCAAACAATTCCCGCCAGCACCCACCATTCCCACCATGAGCATAGCCCACGTTAACCCACCAATACCCCATTACACACCATTTTCCAACATTGCCCACCCACCATATATCCACCAACCCGCAACACTACCCACCATTCCCACCATTTCCCACCATTCCCACCATTTTCCACTATCCCCCTTTCCACCATGACCCACAAGGACACCACTACTCACCAGTAATAAGCCATTACGCACTACAACTGACTACCAACCATTCCCACCATTACCATTACCCTCCATTACCTACCATTAAGCACCGTTATGCTCCATTCATTACCCATCAATCCCACCATTACCCGCCACTGCACATCATGACGCACCATAACCAACCATCACCCACCATTACAAACTCGGGGGTGGGGGGGGGGGGGGTCAAGAAAAAGCGTGGAGGGTCAAGAAAAAGCTGGGGGTCAAAAACAAGCTAGGGGGGGGGGGGGGGCAAAAAAAGGATCCCCCCCAAAAGAGCGGTGCTAGCAAGGACCTTACCATACCAGCTGTTGCAGCAGCAGCAGCAGCAGCAGCGGCAGCCGCCACCACCAAAAACAACAAAAGCGACGACAACGACAACGCCCCAAGGTGTTAGCGCGTCCGCATGTTTGCGGAGAGGACAAAAAGAAATACCGATTTAAGCACCAGAAGCCGCGTGCAAAAATGCAATATTCACTTTCGCTGAAAGCACCACGCGGCGGGGAACAGCAGATAGCTTTCCGTGCGCACCTGCCGACCCTTGGCCACTTCTGCCGCAGGTGAACTTAAGAGGAGCTGGAACAAAGGACCACACAAAGAAGAAAGGAATCCTTGCTGAAGAGCCTGTGAAAGCAAGTCGCTTCAAAACTGTCCTGCAACGCAGCGGCAGCCACGCGCTAGCAGGGCAGCAGCTCGCCGGCAGGGCATGGGGACTCCACCCTGCACTGCCGAAAGGGATGCATGGCGAAGCTGCTTCGGGGCGTGCAAACAAAGAAGAGCTCCTGCGTGAAGACACATGCCGGCGAACATAAATTACCCTCCCCCCCTTTCTTCCAGGAAAAGCAGAAGCAATGCACAAGTTGCACAAGGCGAGGTTGTCGACAGCGGGGGAAAAAAAAAAGCTGGACAGTACCGTAAAGAACGATGGTTTCAGCATGCCGTGGACAATTGCAAGTTTTCAAATACCGAGTCAGCCGAAGCATGGGGAAAGCCGGAAATCGCATGTGTCGAATCGGCAAGCCGAAAGAAGTGTAAATGCCGATAGAACGGGTGATTTGCGGGCTGACTTGCGTTTGGCAACAAGAAGAACAAGAACAATAACAAGATTAAGCGCTGAGCGAGCCGTCTCTGCTCATTGCGAGCACAATACCACAACAACAAACATTCAGCAACCAAGAACCAACAACCACTAACAACCAACGACTAACAAACAACAATCCGCAGCCAGCAACCAGCAGCACAGCGGCACATCAGCACAGCAGCACAGCAGCGTGCAGCCAACGGCCAACAGCCACAAACCACAAGCTTTTGTTTTGCCGGCCTAGGATGACACGTACAAATCCGGAAGTATACCGAGCCAACCGGTTAAGCATGGCTCCTTGAAAGGATGACACGCCACAAATCGTGGCTCAAGCATGAGTGTGTGTGAGAAAGGGAGTGAGGGGTTTTTGTGGGTTGGGATGATTTGGGTTTGGGGGTTGTTCAAGCTTGGGTGCTAGTGCACTCTACACTATGCGTTACGATTCACTAGATGACGTACCTATTCCACTACGGCAGTCCCCCAATCCCAGCCTATTCTTTCGTTCCGACTGCCCATCCACTCACTCCTAGTGCTCACAACCTTTGAAGAGCTTTGTCGAATGCCGGAGCCTCACCCACGTTGAGCTTCTGACGGTCCCCTGGCAAAGCCACAGAGATTTCAGCAAACTGATGCACCCTCAGAGCTTTCTTGCAAATGCCTTTCCTCCCATGCACCTCCGCCAAGTCACATAAACGAGAACGTGCTGCGAACGCAAACCCTGCGTAACCAATTGTGATCCAGCTTCGCCTGTTGTTGATGTTGGCAGGCCAGAGATGTAGGCAACGTGGTTGTGGGTTGGTGGTCTTGTTGCTGGTGGGTTTCATATGCACATGCATTGAGTTAGGCAGGCCTTGGGTGTGCATGTTTCATTTTGAGGATGCAATGTACCGGCTTGCTACATTTTGGCTTAAGACTTGGCTAGAGCCAAACTGGCAAGCTGGAACATTTCTTTTCTCCCACCCGCCCACCCTGAGACACCGAGCTCCCGTGGAGTCATCCGTGTCTTGGGAAGTACCGTAGCCATTTTGGCTCAAGACTTGGCTAGAGCCAAACTGGCAAGCTGGAACATTTCTTTTCTCCCAGGGAAGTGATCCCTGTGTCGGAATGGATGATGAGCCTACAGTCATTCACACAAGTTTGCCGACCTTGGCTCCCGCGAACTGGTTGGACTTCCGCGCCTACATGTCTGATCTGGCACGTCAGGGCCGTCAGGATGAGTTGTGGTCCATCTGGAGTCGGGTTGCTGAGATTACACACCTACCGGCACCCTCCCCTTCGATTACAGACTTTGACTTCTTGGGTTCCAAGGTTCCGGTGCGGCGGATTGTCTGTACCCAGGCTGGGTGTGATCGATGCGGGCGAGCCAGAGGTGGTTACCAATTCCCCTTCCTTGGCCCCTGGTCCAAGAGTGCAGCCATCGTGGAGGAGCCTGAGTTGGGGCCAGCGGTGGCCTTTGCCGCCTACGATCGTTGCCGAGAAGTTCTTGCAGAGGACAGGCTGTGGGATGCTAGCTCGGGCTTGGAGCTGCAGGATATGCTCACTGCTACATTTGCGCGCGTGCTCTATCAGGCCGAGATCAACGACCTCCACGGCGCAGCCCATCCCTCTGTGGACGATGTGTTTCGGGCTTGGCGAACCTGGCAGCAGGGACAACGGGCCTGGCGCGATCCACTCTTACTCCCAGAGCCCACGCCCAGCCAGGCACGGGCCAATGAAGTGCACAAAGCCCATCGGTCTATGCTGCTTTGGCTACGATGGGCGGCAGACCCCGCGGGCCGGTCTATGCCTGCGGTCTGTGTGGACTGCGGGGGCTCAGGGGATTTCGTGCACCAGATCTTGCAGTCAGCAATGTGCCGTGATTGCTTGCAGGCACGGGTGGCCATGGCGTCACGGCCCCTGTCCGACAGTGGCTCTGGGAGTGAGAGCGACTGAGAGGAGACTTGAGTCGAGTGTGGGGATCCGGGGCGGACCTCCAATTTTGCGGTACCCACAAATGCACATGTGTAATGGGCGGGGAGTGACCCCGCAAGCGCTATTTTCTTGTGAGCGGCAGGGAGTTACCCTGTTTGCATCACTGAAGTGCTCAGGTCGTCGCTCGGAGTGGTCAGGCTGGGCGAGTTCGGCGAGGACCCTGGGGAAATTTTGCAGTCTGTGTTCAAGTTCTTTGTTTCGCTGTTCGGGAGCATCTCATGGTCTGAGGGTCCACCTGAGCTTTGGGCTTCAAGCATTGGGCTTAGGGCTGGTCTTGCTTACCATGCCGGGATCTCTCGGGGTCTATGCAGCCGAATCCTTGGCAGCAGACTCTGCGCCTGAAGCAGCATACACGGCCCTTGACGAGTATGCCACCCAGTATGCGTCTCGGTGGCGCACCCAACATGGCTACGCGAATGACACTGACTTCGCATTTGCGTTCGCTAGCTATGAGGAGGCACGCGCTACGGGAGGAACCCTGATTGCAGAAGAGTGGGCAACCATTCGATCTGAGGCATCAGGCTCTCTCTTTGGAGCAGTGGCGTCTGCCTTGGATGCGCCGGTGGGTTCGAGCAACCTGGCAGCGCAGGTGGCACGGAGGCCGACTACCTTCCTCAAGAGAGTGGCGGCCAAGGGGCGATTGTTTTGTAGCCGTGCTCATCGAGATCCCCCCCAGGCCCAAAGTCAGGTCAGTCTGGCGGAGGAGTTCGCTGACGAGCTAGCAGAGGCACTGTATCAATTGGGGGCCATGAAGCCGGCTGGGGAAATCACGGCCCAGTTGGAGCAGGAGTGGCGTGCAGCTCTGAGGCGTCGGGCCACGGGGAAGATCCTCGTCACAGAGCGGCCTACACTGAAGGGGGCGCTTCTCACTTTCGGCGAACTCCAGGTCCATATGTTTGAACGAGGTCGCCGCTTTCCGCCAGGAGCAGTCGATGTGGACGCCTTTCTCTTTGGTGGGACCAAAGCACAGTCGCGGGCCTTGGCCGGCCTGAAGTGGCTAGCCAAAACGGGCACCTTGGGCCTCGAGTTGGGAGGTTACGACTTCCGCCAGAAACAATGGTACCTATCCTGGAGCAAGCAGTGCAGGACATGTATCAGGCCAACAACCCTCTGTGGCGTGCTCTGGTGGGGCTTTGGTGCTGCATGACGGGGTGTTTGCGGTTTGAACACTTGCGGCGGGCATCCCCTATGCGCCTCTCCAGATCGACCTTCCACTTCCACTGCAGTCGAGGGAAGCAGCGCGGCAATCGTGCAGGCTTCGACTTTGCGGTGCCGGCGGTCTTTTGCTCTGGATGGCCTTGGGCCCGTCTCTGGTTGAAGAGTTGGCAAGCCCTGCCCCAAGGTGCACAGACCTACAGCGGGTTGCCATTCGATGCTGCAGGGGCACCCTTTACCACGGCCCAAGCGATCAAGGTGGCGCAGGACATCTTCACGCCACATGTGGGAGCTGACGTTACCAGCTTAACGTCATACTCGTTTCGGCGTGTAGGGCCGACATACGCCAATTTGGCCGGATGGGCAGCTTCGGATCAACTTGCACTAGGAGATTGGCTAGACACAACCAAGCAGAAGGCCCAGGGAATCACTATGCCACTGCGTTA
This sequence comes from Symbiodinium natans, assembly GCA_905221605.1. Lineage (NCBI taxonomy): Eukaryota > Dinophyceae > Suessiales > Symbiodiniaceae > Symbiodinium > Symbiodinium natans. Next base: position 206,545 of record CAJNDS010000879.1, on the reverse strand, counting down.
CAGTGGAGCCAGGTATACGACGAGTGTCCGTCGTAAGCACTGGCTGGCAGGCTCCATCGGCGTGCTGACCTCCTTTGCGACATGGGATGAGATTCCAGGTGCCGAGTTGGCCAAGGCGGAGTCGACCGGGGCGGCAGTGATGGAAGTGGCTATTCAGAGGGATCTGCATACAGAATGGCAGAGCCCTATTCGCCTCCGGGAGACTAAGCCCCGCTTCAACGTGCCACGTACATTGCCGTTGCCAGACAGAGTCGAGTACATGATGCCAAGGCAGATCAACGGCAAGAGGGTGTCGGCTTCACTTCGTGATGGAGCACGTCTTTGTGTCGAATATCAGAGGGGGAGGTGCAGTGGTCCTTCCCCTTGCCCGGCAGGCCAGCATCGATGCGCGATCCTGGTTCAGTCAGGTCGCGTTTGTGGTGGTTCCCATCCGGCCAAGGAATGCAGGGAGAAGCGCGCGGTGCTTGCTCCTCCATCTCCTGAGCGTGAGGGGACACGCCCCAAGGTGGCCGCGGTGGTCCTGCGGCCACGAGCAGGGGCACCTAAGGCTTCCAAGGAGGAGGCTGCGGCATTGCCGCCTCATCCTAAGAAGGGGCCGCAGCGGCGCGCGCTGGCGAGTGACGCCAGCGACCTTCCGCCACTGAAGCGGCAGCGGGTGGAATCCCCAGCAGTTCCCGTGAGGCCACCGCCTGAAGCCCCGCGGCGGATTCCTGCAGAGCCTGTGGGCCCGCCTCCGAGCAGACTCCTACGGCCGCGCACCTCCAAAAACCCCGCCGCCGTCATCTCCCAGTTCGACGAGACCTCGAGAGAAGCGCCCTGGGCAGTCAGGGGCTGACACCTGGCCTCGGAGGAGTGGGGCGAGCAATCTGGAGGTGCACTTCGATCGTCTGGCTACAGTGGGTGGCAATTCGGCGCAGCGGCCTACGAAGATCTGGGAAGGAGCGAATGGTGGTATCCTGTGGCTGGCAGGGCTGCCTACGGAGGACACAGCGTCTTCCTTTCCGCGCTGTGACATTCAGCTCAATTGGATGCAGCAGGCGGTGGCAGCACGTGGTGGCGTGGCGTTGCCGGGTGCCCTGCAACTCCAGATCAGCATCACTGATTCGACGTCTCGGGACGATCAGTGGCGCGAAGCCTGGCCAGTCATTCGCCAAACCCTCTTCACAGGAGGTAGTGTCCTGGGCCACTGCATGGCTGGCCGCCATCGAGCTGCCACTGGGCAGTCCCTCCTCTTGGCCTTGGTGGACAACATCAGCTTCGAGGAAGCCCAGAGGCGTGTCAGCCGTCTACGTGACGTCGAGATCCACAAGGCAATGGCTCAGGGCACGGTGGCGAAGTGGGTCCGCTACACCCGAAAGAACAGCATGTCGGGCAAGGTTTGGCCATCCCCTCGAGCATTCATCTTCACGGACCGGTCCCAGATTCACTTGGAAGTGGAGCAAGGAGTGCCTCTTTGCAAGCATCGCCAAGGATCCATTGCTAGCCAAAGGCTCAAGGATGTGACCTGTTGAGTCCGTGGAGGAAGCCCAGGGCTACGATCGTCCCTTCTGCAAAGACTGCCTCCAGCGGGCAGCAGCGAAGTTCCACCCAAAGTGAGTGTGTACATCAATCCCCCGGAGTTACCGGGTGGATAACATGCTGCATTTAAGAGAGACGAATTCCACTCTCTGATAAGGCTCCGGTCGTGACCCTCGCAGGTGCTGAAACGGCATCGTTCTTAGGGCTCCGGGACAAGCGCAGAGCTTGTCGTAGGGAGTGGGGCGTACCCGTCCGACATAGGTTGCCATGCAAAAGATTGTCTGGGGCGCACATGCTAGGGCCTGGGGCGGCGTAGCATGTGGTGTCGGCTGTGAGCCAGCCGTGTCTGCCATGCAACAGAGTGGCTGTTGTGAGCTAGGGCAGCTAGGCAGTGCATGCGTCCACGACAGTCTTCTTTTAATTTTCTTAAGCCCTCACACCTCCCCCCCCCCCAGGATTGCACACTGTGTTCGATCTCGCAGGATTTCGCGCAGCTGTCAGCCCAAGGCCCGGCCGATCCTTAGTGCAGGGGTGTGGAGTGACCACGGTTTCGGCCTAGCCATGGCATCTTTTCACTTAGTGCCGAGAGACGGCGCTGATTTTCGTGCTACACTTGTGTCGCTGCAACTCAATTTCGAATTTGCTGATGAAATCCTCGAGGCCCTGGTCAAGGCCAAGCTCAAGAACCTTGAGGAATTCCGGTACTTCTTCGAGTCGGAAGCCGAGATAGGGGTCTGGGTTCAGAGACTCAACTTGGGCGATGTCCAGGGCGTGCAAACCGCACGTTTGAGGCGCACCTGGGCTGCAGTGAAGGTTTTCTTTCAGCATGCTGACGCAGGGAGGACCAAAGTCGGCGAATCAGACTTGGACGATCTCTTGGATGATACAAGCCTGCGTGACATGAAGCAGCAATTCTGGCGCAGGTATCGTACCAGATTCCCCCCCGAGCTCTATCCTTCGGATGCAACACTCTCGCGAGTGACGCGAGAATTAAACAAGCGCCTCCTGTGTGTTTTCTCCGTATGGAAGGTCAAGAGCTTGCAGTTCCAGCTGGTTACTACCAGCAAGAAGAGACGCTTGGGGGACGGCCTGTTCACGGAGGAGACGGAGCAGGAGGAGTCAGTCCCGCACGATTGGGAAAACTACCTCGACCGCCTCCACATCCTCTTGACAGCCTACGCGTTGGCAGGGGTGGATCAGGTGGCGGGAGCGCCCCAGGCCAATCAGGAGCAGACGCTTGGAGCGGACTCCACGATCTTTGTCCAGGCGCCACTGGACGTCCTTATGGAGTACTACTACCGCGCCAAGAGGTCGGTGGTTTCGCTACCAGCACACAAGCGGCTGGACTGGCTGCAGCAGAGAGACTCCGAGGAGAGGGCAGTCTGGGTGGCCAAGTTCCGCGAGTCCACCAAGACACTCGGCCAAGTCGTGCGTGAGGTGTTCAATCTCAGAGACGCGCGCTGGATCGCCATCCAAAGCGGAGGCCCAGGAGAATCTAGCCACAATCCCACACCGAAGATGCTGGCCGCGGCAACTACCCAGCTACCGAGCCCGCCTAAACTTTCCTCGTTCCAGCTCGGCGCCCCGGTAGCGGGCAAGAAGGTGGCCAGAGTCATGAAGGATGGCAAGCGTCTGTGCGTCGAGTTCCAGCAAGGACGTTGCAACAAAGGAGCCAAGTGTCCTGATCGGCACATGTGCGGGATTGTCCTTCGAGGCGAGCGAGTCTGTGGTTCAACGAAGCATGGGGCTAAGGACTGCAAGCAGAAAGTGAAGGCCTGATGGGGCCCCGAGGGGGGGGAGCCGACCCCCTCCTCGGGGTCTAGCACGGATTCCGAGGATCCGGAATCGCCGTTGATGGCAGACATCTTTTCTGGTCCCAATGCCCCGCTCACGAAAGCTTTCCTGTTCTGTGGATGGCGCTGCCTGACGTTGGATATTCAACTGGACTCCTCGCATGATCTGGCACACCCCCTTCGGCAGCAGAGCCTCAGGGAGCAGCTCAAGGAGGCCGATTTTGTGTCCGCGGCGTTCGACTGTTCCACCAAAAGCAGAGCGAGGGAGGTGTTGAGGGTGTTCGATGATGGGCGCCGGGGCCCAGGTCCCCTCCGCTCTACTCGACAACCCGAGGGACTGGACGGCCTGTCGCCGGCGGATCAGCGCCGCGTCAAGCGTGACAACAATGCCTGTGGCTTTATGCTGCAAGTCGTGCAAGAGGTGGCGGAGAGAGGAGCTGGGGCAATGCGAGAGAATCCGGCGAACAGCTTGCATTGGCTACTTCAGCAAGAGGTGGCAGCTTTCCGCACAGGGCTCTGGGCGGATACTCATTATGATGCCTGTTGTTGGGGAGGAGCCCGATGCAAGAGGCAGCGCCTTCGTCACAACATCCCAGAGATATCCTCATGGCCCCCCCTCCAATGCCACCATGTGCATGCCAGTGACGAGTGGCAACCATATCTGCTGAATGGACGATACGTGTACCCCACCAAGGAGGAGGCGGAGTACACAGCGCCATTTGTCTTTGCAGTTGCCGTTTCCGTGTCATGGTGGGCCGTCCGGGTGGGCCGAGCGAAGCTGGCTGTGCCGCGCATGCCGACGCCCTGTTGCGTGGGGCGGCGTGAGGAGTGGCCACTGATGGATCCGAGATCTTTGCGGTCATGGGCGCTGGCACCGCTTGCCATCTCTTTGGGTTTGGGGCCAGCTAGTGCCGAAGAAGCAGCTCGGATCCCACCGAGGAAAGTCGTGGAAGCAGTCATTGGTGCCGATGGGACCCTCCCACGTAACTGCATTTACGTGGGGCCGGGCCATCACCGACATCGGCTGGCGCGCAGTAAATGGGCACCTCCCTTCACGGCGGGTCACGATTGCGCATTCGACGAGTTCCTGCCGCGCTACGTTCAACACATCAGGGACAACTTGAGCGACCACCTCACCGAGTTGATAGGGAAAGTCCTGGTGGTCGATGCCGTGGCAGAACACCCCTCGGAAGGGGATGCTTTGGCGGGCCTTGTCTTTGAGCACTTGTCGACTGTGAGATCCACGTCACAGCCGCAGCAGAGCACCAACCCCAGGGGCCGAGCAAGGAAGCGGAGCCATCGCTTCCCTAGAGCGCTGGGGCTGGCCATAGCTCCGCTGGCGGATGCATCTTCCATCTTTTCCGACTTTATGCGCCAGGAAGACGTGGTCCTCGCAGTCCGCAAGCTCTTTCCGGAAGCATGGATGACCGGGTTCACCTTTCCCTGCATCGAGGACCTTATTAATGCCCCCCCGTTCGATCTCTACAGGCGCTGGCTCCGAGTGTCGGAGCTTGACTGGGCTGGTGCTTGCGGCCCGGCCACTGGTCCCTCCGCCGTGCGCATCCTACAGAGAGCGGCGGGGCAGCAGGCAGGAGCACTCAGTCAACGGGCAGCCTTGCCGCCGGTGATCTCGTTTGGCCTGCCAGCTGATGTACACTTCCAACAAGCGCTGGCGCGCATCCGTACACCCATGCCTACGGAACAGGCTCCCGTGCTGGACAATGACCTCCAGTTTGCCGCTGACTTCACGGCTTCGCAGCGAACGAGATTGCGGCAGTGGCGACAAGATGCAATGGGAGCCCTCAGGGAGCTGAAACGACGGTGCGCAGCTTTGGATGCTCACCTTCGAGGGTTTCAGCAACCAGCACTTCGCCGTGTGACGGCGGCGCGAGACGTGGGTCTGGTAGCTATCCTGGTGGTGCTCTTCGCATGGCCAGATACCGCTCTCCCCTTCTCCCTCATAGCAGGTATGCCGGCAGTGGGTTTCGCGCCATGCTATGGCATCTTCCCGCAAATGCCAGCAGACCATATCTCCTACGAGGACGTGCTGGGCGACTGGCGGGCGCACAATGCAAAAATTCTGCAGTCAATTGGACCTTCCAGGGACGACGATTTCCTCTTGTCCCAGTCAACCAAAGATTTTGAGTCTGGCTTTTGCTCCCCTCCACTGACAAAGCAGGCCCTTTTGGCACAGCTCAAAGGGAAGCCCTTTCGACTCGTACCAAGATGCGTCATCACGCAGTCTTCCGGGAAGAAGCGTATCATTGACAATGCAGACACGGGAGGCCAGTCGGCCTCGTCTCGGGAATCCAACAAGCTTGTGCTCTGCAGCGCGCTGCGACCAGCGCAGCATGCCCAGGCCGTCATTGCCAGGCTGCCCCAGGGTGAGGGTGAGCTGGAGCGGGCTAGGGAGAGTGACTCCCTTGAGTCCGGAGGCGAAGACTGGCCGGATGCTTACAGACATTGCCCTATGTCAGAAGAGGAGGCGTTGTGCTGCCTGGTGGTGTGGTGGCACCGCGAATGGCAGGCCCCGGCATTCCAGATCTATTCCGGCCTCCTTTTCGGCCTGCCTCTTGCAGTCACGTCATTCAATCGGTACAGCAGATTCAGTGAAGCTGCGTCACGTAGAGTGGCGCTCACAGTGACCTCTTCCTACTTTGATGACTTCAATATGGTGGATTGGTCCTCATCCAAAGGAAGCGGACAATGGGCAGTCGGAGAGCTCAACGAGTGTCTGGGAACGCCGTTTGCCGAAGAGAAGAGGCAACCCATGGCAGTTCAAGGATCCTTCTTGGGCTTGGACCACGACCTTTCCGAAGCCTTGCAGAGGGGGTTCGTCACCTTTTGGGCGAGAGAACGCCTGTTCACCAAAATGTCCGACCTCATCGAGCAATCCGAGACTGCGTCTTCGCTCAAGGCCGGGCTTGCTGCGAAGATGTTTGGCCTGATGAACTTCTTGGAGCAGGGCATGTATGGACGAGTCGGATGCGGTGGCCTCGCTGCTCTGTGTGACAGGCAGCGCAGCAAAGAATCCGACCTCTCGCCGGACATCCTCCAGACGTTTCAGCTTATTCGCGCACTCCTAAAATTTCGTCCTGAGAGGCGCTTTTGGGTGTCCAACCCACCAGTGCAACGCTTCATAGCTGCGAGTGACGCAGCAGAGGAGAAGCCTCAAGCCGGAACCGGAGGTTTCCTCTTGATTTGGCAGCAAGGTGCGAGCCAGGTCCGAGAGGGTTTTGTCGCGGCATGTCCGGAGGAGCTTTATGCCCTTTGGGGACCGGGCGACAAGAAAATTGCACAGCTGGAGCTCAGCATGGTGCTTTTCGCTCTGGTGGCTCGGCCTGCAAGATTTCGCATGAGGCGCGGAATCTGGTACATCGACAACACTGCGGCATTGATGGCCCTCATCCGTGGGAGGTCCGACAACTCTGATTTGTCCCGCCTGGCGCAGTTGATACATTTGTGTCTCTTTGTCTTCCAAACCTGGATATATTGGGAATGGGTGCCGTCCAAATCCAATTGGAGCGACGCCATTAGCAGGCTGGGAGTCGACGACGAATGGCATCAGTCGCACTCCTTCTCCACTAGTTTAGCTTTCTTCCCATTTCAGCTCTGGGCGTTACCGCTGGAAGCAGCTATCCAGGTGTTCGAGTACTTGTAGTGAAGTGCATTGGGGTGAGTGCCTTGGGAGCGTGAGGGTCACCTGAAGGAATCAGGCGTTTCTGACCCGGCTACCGTGGGACCCGGAAGCGGTCCGGATGTTACCAATGCAATTACCTCCTGTGTGTCAGGAGCTGTTCACTGGAACTCAGACTCGGAATTGCCCACAGCTGTGAAGACAAGAAAATACGGAGTGGATGCGAAGTGCTCGTATTGAGTATATGCTCCTTCGGAATGTGCACATGCATTGAGTTAGGCAGGCCTTGGGTGTGCATGTTTCATTTTGAGGATGCAATGTACCGGCTTGCTACATTTTGGCTTAAGACTTGGCTAGAGCCAAACTGGCAAGCTGGAACATTTCTTTTCTCCCACCCGCCCACCCTGAGACACCGAGCTCCCGTGGAGTCATCCGTGTCTTGGGAAGTACCATCCTTCGGAGGTACAGGGGCTGCATGAGAGTCATGCGTCCCGGGAGCGTGAGGGTCACCTGAAGGAATCAGGCGTTTCTGACCCGGCTACCGTGGGACCCGGAAGCGGTCCGGATGTTACCAATGCAATTACCTCCTGTGTGTCAGGAGCTGTTCACTAGAACTCAGACTCGGAATTGCCCACAGCTGTGAAGACAAGAAAATACGGAGTGGATGCGAAGTGCTCGTATTGAGTATATGCTCCTTCGGAATGTTGTTTTGCCATGTCGTTGTTAGTGTTGGTTTGCCTGTTTCTGTTCAGCCTATTTCAGCTTGATTACTAAGTATTTCCGGTTTCATTTTTTTGCTGTTTGTCGTGGTCTGTTGTGGTCTCTTCTTGTTGCTGTCGTCATTGTTGGTGGTGGTGCAGCTGTGGGCACCCCGAACTGTAGGCCCCCCGGATGCAAAAGCTTGGGCCAGGTACTGCCCAGCACATTCACCAGCTTGCTCTGGAGGCACTCCCCCCCCGCCACCCCATCCCCCCCCCGATAGAAAGCTGCCACATTGGTTGCAACGTGCAGCGAAGCGCCTGAGTTTTTCGTCATCTTATGCTGTTTTGTCTTGCTTATTGTACTCGAGCAGTGGAGGTGGGAGTCGATGGTGACATCGGAAGACCCGTGATGCGCTCCCAGGCTTCTGACGTCTCTGTTACTGTTAGAAGCGCCTTCTTGTCTCCTGGGCTTCCTTGGGGCATCCTTTTGTGAGGAGCCGAAGGGAGCTCACCGCATTCACCGCGCTCGCCACACGCGGAGCAGCTTCGTCGAGCACAGGTCCTGGTCTGAGCTGCTGAATGCTGCTGAGTGGCATCGTCAGCTGTGTTTACGGATGTTGTTTGCCTCCAGGCTCTCTTCCTTCTCAACGGGGTTACCAGTGTTTGTTTAGAAACGGACTGTGTTGCTGCTCGTCTGATGGCGATCGCTCGCTTCTATGGGGAATTCCGGGGCTTAAATCCTATTGTCCGGTCGGCGTCAGTATTGGTTAGCCTTGCAAAAGGAAGACCTTCCCGGCCAGCTGCCGTGTGTGTTTTTTTTGCTAGCCTTGGTTGTGGAGGGCGGAGAAAACACTCTCTTGCCGCTTTACGTATGCGTGTCACATGAGTCTGTTCTGATAGTAAGTACTCCGGATCGTACATCAGGGGTGGGGTCTGGTCAGCGAAGACCCTGCAAGCATACCTGCGATGAGGTTGGTATCTTTGGGGGCACCCAATTCTCACCGGTATCAACATTCATCGTTGTCATCAACATCAGCATCATCAGCATCTGCACCATCTTTTCCATTTCTGGTTTTGTTTGTGCACAAAGCATGTATCAGGGCTGGGCAGTCGGCAACTCCCGATTGCTTCCCGTTATTTTTCAACCTGTACATCCCGCTCGCTCTCTCGCTCTCTCGCTCTCTCTCTCGCTGGCTCGCTCGCTCGCTGACTCGCTCGCTCTCTCTTTTGCGTGCGCGCGTGCGTGGGTGGGTGGGTGGGCATATGGCCCAAAAGTAAGCGAGAACAGGATTTGAAAATCAAATCTCTGGCGGGTGGGTGGGTAGGTGCGTGGGCGCATGCGCGCACATGTGCGCGAGTGTGTGTGTGTGTGTGTGTGTGTGTGTGTGTGTGTGCGTGTGTACGTGTGTGCGCATGTGCGTGTGTGCGTGTGTGCGCATGTGCGTGTGTGCGCACGTGGTGCGTGTGTGGTGCGTGTGTGCGTGCGTGTGTGCGTGCGTGTGCGTGTGGGTGTGCGTGTGGGTGTGGGTGTGTGTGTGTGTGTGTGTGTGTGTGTGTGTGTGTGTGTGTGTTTTATTTTGTGTGTGCGCGTGTGTGCGCATTGCGCGTGCGCGTGCGCATTGCGCGTGCGCGTGCGCATTGCGCGTGCGCGTGCGCTTGCGCGTGCGTGTGGGGGTGGGCGTGGGTGTTGGTGTGGGTGTCGGTGCGTGCGTGGGTGTGCTCTTTGTTCGCGTCGCGAACGGTGCAGATACAAGAGAGAACGTGTCCACGCGTCCGAAACAGTTGCAGTCACAGGGAAAGCCTACGCCTTGCCGAGGCAAGGGACAACCAACCAGTCACTGCAGCGCGGCAGCAATGGCTCGGTGGATCTCGGTGGCATGCAGTGATTATCTCAGTGATTTGACATTACGGCCTACAAGGTGTGCACAGGGAATCCAATCTCGTGCTGTGTGCTGTCCTTCCTCCTGCGGCACTTGCGGCGGTCCAATCTGTGCCTTGTTGTCGGGTGGCAGTGTCTTGGAGCAATTGGCGTGCTTGTCGCGATTGCATACCGGTGCAACCCTGCGCAATGAGGGTTCATCTTGTCATCGCCAGTGGCGTCAACCCAAAGCGAGGTGACAGTTGCTGCTTCGTAAGCATACTCTCTTCAGGACGAGAATGCCAATCCCTCAGCAAGTTGTCAACAAATTCTGGCTGCCACCAGCTGGCGCTCGACTCAGCTCAGCATACCGTTCAGGTTCTGCAGAAGTCGGGGCGCCATGCGTCGTGGGCCTGGGTTTTCAGCCGGAAGATGTGTCGCCTGATTGCATGTTTGTGAGGTGCTTTGTGGTCTGTGCATGTGAGTGAGTGAGTGAGTGGGCGAGTGCGTGTGTGAGATGTTGAGAGAGAGACAGAGAGAGAGAGACGTTGACCGCAGGTGTGACGGAATTCCATCCATTCCAGTTTGCTGTCCAGCTAGTTGTGGAAGTTGTGGCGGCGAAGCCTGCAGTAATTTCCCAGGAGGGAGTTTCTTGGCACCAACAGTCTTGGCAGGCCTCATGGCAGAACCGCTTTGCGTCATGAGTGCTCGTGTTGCCAGACGAGCCTCGCAAATTAGGCTTTTTGAAGCCAAGGCGAGAATTGCTGTCATCGCCCAATCGTCGGATCTGGACGGAAGTGCTCAACAGACACAGCGCCGCCGTGCGCGATGTACGGCGACTCCTTTCTTCACCCGCCTGCCACAGTAGTTGCCACGACTGCAACCATGACCAGCACAAGTACAACAACAACGACGGCCACAACCACGACCATCACAGTTACTACAACCACCAGGACGGACACTACCAGCACCTTCACTAGTACCACTATCACAGGCACAACAACCACAACGGTGACCGACACGGAAACGACGACTTCTACGACGCTGACAACCACGACCGAAGTTACAAAAACATCTACAACAACCACTTTCGTCACTCGCCCGTGGACGACACAAGGAAGATGAAGAAGAGGGGGGACGAAGGTTTGTGATAGCTACCGGTTCACGGAATGATGTTTCACCGACACTCCGTAGCGCAGTCGCAGCCCGCAAAAAGGACGCACACATGCGTGAGGCTTCGTACAACCGCTTCCGTGAATCTTTCTTAAAAGTTTGGCACTCAATGAGACGCTCTGCCGCAGCGCTGAGGATCTCAAGAGAGCCTACGCTATGGCATCACCGGCATGGAGCTTTGCGGCTCGCGTTTTGTGCCTGTGTGCATTGGCCGTTGGCCAGGATGACGGAGCAACATTTAACCTTCCGTATGGTTATGACCTCGACACTGCTGGCACAAGTGCGAGCTCCAGTTATGACCTCGACACTGCTGGCACAAGTGCGAGCTCCAGTGTCTTGAACAACTTGTACAGCACAGATGGCCATGAATGCGGTGGCCATGAGGAGCAGTGGACGAGATGTGAGGACCTCCCGGAGTGCGACACCTGCCAGCCTGTGGATTGCATGTTCTCGGAGTGGAGCGACTGGTGGCCAGGAGCTGGCTGCATCGGTCTCATGTTTCGCCACCGAAGCATTGCAGTTCCTAGCAATCAATGTGGCTTGCCGTGCTATGGCTCTGGCATCGAGTCGAAACGTTGGTTTGCCGCTGAGTGTGGCGGAACAGCGCATGATTGCATTATGTCAGCCTGGGAGCCGTGGAGTTCTTGCAAAAGCGAAAAGGATCAGTCGATAAGGAAGCGTTCGGTTGAAAGGCCATCGTCCAATAGCGGTGAGCCCTGCATGGGTTCGACCTCAGAGACCAGACCCTGTGGAGGACCACGGCCTCAACCGTGCATCTTTGACCCATGGCAGTCTTGGACCACTTGCAGCGTTTCCTGTGGCCAAGGTAGGTTCACACGTCTCCGCAAGATCCGGAGTGAGGGCCATCTGAGTGGGCAAACGTGTGAGAGCTCTCTTTTGGAGACTCACATTTGCCAGCTGAGGCCATGTGTGTCGAAGGACTGCTTGCTTTCTCCTTGGACGGATTGGAGCTTCTGTGGAGCGGCAGGCATCCAGCGCATGAGGCACAGATCTGTCCTACAGAACCCTGAAGGGCTCGGTATGGGATGTGATTCCAGCTTGGTCGAGACGAGTGGCTGTTCGAGCAAGGCTCCGCATCACTGTGAAGTCACATCCTGGTCTGATTGGTCGACATGTGACCGCACATGCCACGGCGGGCAGAAGTTTCGTTCACGAGAGCTCGTTCATGGAAAGTCTCGAAGGAATTTCTGCTCAGCCATAAAGCTGAAGCAAGCAGCCGCCTGCTCAACACGCCAGTGCTATTCACATTCCCTTGACTGTGAGTTGAACGACTGGACTTCATGGGCCGCATGCTCATCCAAGGTCGGGTTCGGGGTAACTCACAGAAAGCGAACCATTCGGAGACCTGCTGGGCTTGATGCGTCCGGGTGCTATGGCGTTGTGGGGGAAATGGCTGCATGCAAGCTCTCACCCCCAAGACCAATAGACTGCATCTGGGGCGTGTGGAGTGAATGGAGCGGCTGTTCCTGCTCGTGTGGAGGTGGCACCAAAAGACGTAGCCGTGCGATTGAGATGTCGCCACAGAATGGAGGAGCACCTTGCCAGGCCAAAGACAAGGAGGTCATAGCTGTCTGCAACACAATGAAGTGTGATACTACATGCGAAGATGGCTACTGGGGTGCCTGGATGGATTGGACGCATTGCTCAGCCACATGCTCTTCAAGCTACCGCTCCCGCCGACGATCTCTGGAGGCAAGCTTTAAGAAATGCAAATCATGGTACTGCTGACTAAAGGCCATTGGGCTTGATTGTCTCGTAGTAGATTCACTTGCATGAAGCATGCGTGAGTCCGTATTGCGCTCCTTGCCTTTCCCAGCATGCTCAGCACTTCCACGCGCGAATGTGTCTGCGCCTGCGTGGCAGGTTCTTCCCAATACCTGTGGCTCCGTCCCGACTGGATTGCGAGAACAGTTTGAACTGTGCGATGATCTGGATGATTGCGGGAACGACAAAGATTGCACGCTATCTTCTTGGGGCCAGTGGTCAGAGTGTAGTTGTAGTTGCAATGGAGTTCGTGAGCGAAACCGCCACATTACAGAGTATGCCAGAGGTCAAGGGCGGCCATGCGACGACATGCAGCTCAAGGTGATTGAGCAGTGTAACCCGGTGGAGGGCGCACAGCCACCAGAAGCTTGTCAGACAGAGACGCAGGATTGTGTTCTACGTCCGTGGCAAGAATGGAGTACATGTTCGACGACTTGTGGGCCCGGGCAGCAGACCCGAAAGCGAAGCATTGCCCATCATTCAGTCCATGGCGGTAAACCTTGTCAGGGAGACTTAATGCACACCCGGGAGTGCGATGTTCAGCCTTGCCATACGGGTGGTACGCAGGATTGCGTTGTTGGCGCTTGGTCAGAGTGGGGCAGCTGCAGTCATTGTGGCGGACAACGATGGCGGCATCGAGTCATCGTTTCTTTGCCAAACTATCGTGGCAGGCTTTGCGAAGATCGGAGCATGAAGGAGGTATCAAACTGCACTTCAGTCTGCCACGAAACTCATCTGTGCGCTTGGTCGGAATGGTCTCACATGCAGTGCTCTGACCAGTGTGGGAGCTGGACGACTCTCCGCAGCAGAGAGATGAGGCTGCTCCCCAAGCAGGTCTACCCGAGCAGCTACTTCTTCAAGGGCGACAAGCATTCGAGCTGTTTTGGCTCACAGGTTGACGTGGCCCAGTGTCCCGCCAAGACCTCCTGTGAACATTGCTCTCCTCGGCATTGCAGCTTCAGTGCGTGGAGTGGTTGGACGGATGCAACATGTGTCGGTCTCTGCGAGAGGCAGCGGGTCATTGGCCAGATGAACAATGAGTGTGGCAGGCCATGCCAGGGCCCGCTGCTCGAGACCAAGCACTGTCACACGGATTGTGGCCATGCGGTTGACTGCAAACTTTCAGAGTGGACCCCGTGGGGTCATTGCACGAACCTTACGTCGGCTGCCATCAAGGGCCAGCACTATCGTCATCGCCACATAGTCGTGAAACCTGAGAAAGGCGGGTTGGCCTGTAGTGGAGACTTGCTACAAACCAAGCCGTGTGAAGCTGAAATGCCTGAGCCTTGTTTATTCGCACCTTGGCTTACATGGTCTCAGTGCTCGGCGGTTTGTGGTGAAGGCACGCGGATGCGGACTCGGCATCTGCATCAGGTTGCCGAGGATGGTGGCAGACAGTGCCACGGACCCCTGCAGCAGGCGCAAGCCTGCCGCGGCTGGCACGAAGGTTGTGAAAGCCACACTCGTGAAGATTGCCGGCTTGGTGATTGGAGGGATTGGACCTCCTGCGGCATTGGTAAGCAACGAGAGCGAAGGCGCGTCATCGACAACGAAGCTCTTGCAGGCGGAAAGCCTTGCTTTGGATCGTTGTTGGAGACGGAAAGCTGTCGTGAGGATGTCGATTGTGCAATATCTGCTTGGACCGACTGGGATGTATGTTCCTCATCATGCGGCAGCGGGCATTCTCGTCGGCAGCGTCAAATATCCAAGTTCCCTGAGTTCGGTGGAAAGCTCTGTCCTGAAGACTTGATTCAGATCAGGGCATGTACGTCCAAACCGTGCCAGTCAGAGGACTGCGAAGTTTCGCAGTGGCTCGAATGGACCCTTTGCTCGGCTTCATGTGGCTCAGGGCATCAATCTCGCAGTCGCCGCGTCCTCAAACTTCGCGGTCCCGGAGGCGAAGGATGCTTCGCTGCCTTGGCTCAGAATCGGATTTGCCATGGCCGCAGTTGTGTCACGGACTGTGACTGGGGTGCCTGGCAAGCCTGGTCTGCTTGCTCCCAAACATGTGGAGGTGGAGTAATGAAGCGCAGCCGAAATCTTCAATCTATGCCAAGTGCGGGTGGCGCTACATGCTCTCAAAAGGCTTTGTCCGAAGTGTTGCCATGCAATCTTGGCGCCTGTGGCATGCAGTGCGAGGATGGAGCTTGGGAGGAGTGGGAAGAGTGGGCCCCTTGCTCTCGGACGTGCAATGGAGGAGAAACCTTCAGGCGTCGTCAAGTTGCAGTGATGGCAAACAGCTGCGGCTCCCCAGCAGTTGGTGAAAGCAGGGAGAGCAAGTTCTGCAACGTGGCCATTCCATGCCACGCCTCCAAGGACTGTCTCCTGACGGCATGGAGCTCTTGGAATGCTTGTTCATCAACCTGCGAAGGAGTTTCGATGCGCTCGCGAGAGGTTGCTGAGTTTGGTCACGGTGATGGGCTGTTCTGCTCAGGAGCTTTGAAAGAGCTAGCGCCTTGCAACCCTGCCAGAGAGAATCAGCAGCTTGACGAGTGTGTTCGTGGCCCACCTGTGGATTGCCAGCTTCAGCCATGGGGACATTGGACAGATTGTACAGCCACTTGCGGCGGTGGTGAGCGCCAACGAAGTCGCCAGATTGCGCAAGAGGCCTACAACGGGGGCTTCGGTTGTCAGGAGCCGCTGCTGGAGGTCCTGGAGTGTGCCCGAAGCTTATGCTACGAAGCGCATGATCCCGTGGACTGCGTCCTGGGAGAGTGGCACAGTTGGGGGGCTTGCAACTCTTGCGGAGGCGAGAGGACACGAATCCGGCACATATTGATGTTTGCTCAAAACGGTGGCAGCGAGTGTCCGCCAGCTGATGTGGTGCAGACAACCGCGTGCCCGCACAGCTGCGCAACACAGGCAGCATGTACCTGGGCTGTGTGGGGATCTTGGGGCCAATGCTCCATGTCTTGCGGAGTAGGGGGGCGACGGAAGCGAACCCGAAGCCTCAGCAAGGTCATTACACCTGTTGAGTATGCCCGGTCGTCTCCCAGATACTACCATTCAAGCCGATGGAACATGTTACAAGAGTATGGTGCACTGCATCGTCAGGTGCAACAGCTTGAGGGCAAACATGGACAAGAAGTTGTTCTCTCTTTCTTGTCTGGTGGTGTGAGCATGCTTATCCTGCTGGGTGTGCTGATGAGAGCTGTCAGTGTTGGACGCCAAGTCACTGTAGCCGCCGAAGAGCAAGCTCGTGATGACTCGGAAGCGCCACTTTTCCCCCAGTGAGCAGAAAGTTTTTCTTGGGATGCTTGTCGCAGTTTTGCCAAAGCTGCAGTGCGGCAACATCCTCAGATGCATCCGGCCAAGTGTTTCACCTAGGTTCTAGATGAAGTCAGCAAGGTTGACTGTCGAGGATTCCTGTTGAAATCTGTTGATCACTCTGACGTGATCTGTAGCATGAGAACAAGTGTAGGACAGACTGAAGCTGCTGGCAAACCTGCTCGTGCAACCGCAGTGCTTGTGCCAAGCTGTGTTCACAGAGCTTCTGCATCGAAGCAAGCCTTGAACTGCAGCCTTCGAAGCCAACTGGTTCAACTGCAAGCGCTTTAGTAAAGTCCAGTCCCATACCAAGGGTCGTGCATGAGTACATCTGCTCCGAACGTGGACCTGAAGCCGGATCCTCATGCAGTCGATGTGAAGGTGTGTTAAATGCCGCTGGGCTGCCGCTTTCTAGAGATCTGCTTTGCTTTTTCGTCTCACTGTGGCGACGTTGCTGACTTGCTTCACGATTTGATGGGTTCGAACGTGCTTCGCGCAACGTGATATAACACCACTTGTCATCTGATTTCTGCCACGGTGGTTGCGGTTTAGTGGCATTCCTGCTTCAGAAGCGGCTAATCCTCTGCTTGAAAAGCGTCTTGAACATCTGTGAGCATCAGTCAAACTCCGTTTGCTTGTAAGCTAATCAGGGTGAGACATCAAGCAAAAACAGGTCTTCCTCGATTGGAGAGCGAAACAGATTCGAGCCCTCATGGCTTGGCATCGGTATCGGTGGGACAAATGGAGAGTTCATGGCAAAGTGACACCAAAACGATGGCCGTTTTTAAACAACCTTACCTTCACCTTCACCGGAGAATCCAGTTCAGACGGATGCTCATGTGGAGCATTGTGGGCCCAACGCATTCGGCGCGAGCTAGCTGGTTGTGTGGCGAGGGCCAGGGTATTGTAGACTTCTCAGCTGCGTCGAGAGTGAGGGTGGATATCGCTGAGATAAGAACATGTCGTGGCTTGCCTGCTTGGCTTGACACTTGCACCCTCGTGGAACTTAACAGAGGAAAAGCCGAAGCTGTTGTTTTGGTGCTGTGCACTTCTGCCGGCATGGCTTTGTTGTGTCGCTGTCTGTGTGGGTGGAGAGGCAGGAACGCTGGTACGGAGCATCCAACAAGAAGTGCATGTTCAACACCGCCTCCAAAGCTTGAAGCACTAGCAGTCGGCAGTTTTTGAACCTGTCAGGTCACGTGGTCTTCCGACGACATCTGTCGTAGCATTAGCAGCTGCCCAAGGCAGATTCTCAAAGATTGAGAGTGCCAGTCAGATGCAGTCAGGTTACGTCAGTCCTTGGGCTGGCCTTCTTCAGTGCTTCGCACGGTGGTAGTGATGAAGACGAGGCCAGAAAACAAGACCTGCTCGCACGAAATACCCGGCAGCACCCCTTTCCAATATCAGCTGCAACTTGAAGTTGTAGTCGTAGTTGTTGGTACGGATCGCGTGCTTTTCTTGATCTGAGGTCGGAAACGCTGGCAGGCGTAGCAAAGTCATGGACTTTGGGGTGGGTGGGGCGGGGGGGGGGGAATAGCCCTGTTTTTCCAAAACGCGATTGTGCTGTTTTCTTGGCGCGCGAACATGATAACATCGGTGTTACGCGTGCGTGCGAATGGCCAGAGCATCCATGCCCGCAAGATGATAACGTCTCCGTTGCCAGTGCGTGTGAATGTTTGGGGTTTAGGGTTTGGTGTTTTTGGTCTTTGCACTCCACGGTTCTTGGGGTTTCAGCTTTGGGTGCAAGGTTCAGGGTTTGCAGTTTCACAACCAACACATGGTGCACCCATAAACTGGTAGCACGGACGTTCGTGCTCGTTGAACAAAAACGCTTACGTTTACCTTTTTGTGGGTGTTTAGTCCACAAGAGTTCCAAAACATATGACGCGGAACCCTAGCGAGAACACATTATTGAAGAACAAACTGCTAAACAATGCACAAAAGTCCATGAGTCATATTTGGACAGCTGGACGCTTGATTTTGAACATGTTACGGCATCTATGAATCTATGTGCTCAAAAACCCAAACGAAAACACATTTTTTCCACAACATTGTTGAAAACAGCGAAATGGCGGGGCTATTACTCCCCCGCCCCCCCCCCCACCCTAAGTCCATCACTTTGCCAGGTTTTAGACCTCCCAGGACAAGAAAAGCACGCGATACGTTAGGGGATCGTGACCTACTTGTTGTTGCTGTTTACGACGTCAAAGGAGACTTGTACTTGGGTTTCTCTCAGGCTGCAGGAGCTAGTTCAGTCGCATGGCTGCTGTGGACAGCCATGCGGTTGGGGCAGCTGCTGCCCCTGCCCTATTTTTTGCTTCCCTGAATCTGGCTGAGTTGACAGGGGTCGGTTGATAGGAAGAGAGTGGCCAGATCACGACACACAGCAGACAATGCCGAGGTTGGCGCTCGTTGTGTTGTTCGTGGTCGCGTGATGCTCGGCCATTACAGTTTCCTGGCATTTGCTGCTTCACGACAGGCTGGTCTCTCGTTTTCATGTGCAAGGTCCTTGTCTCTCGCCAGCGCTCCATCCTGTACGTGTTGGAGCCTGGGCTTGTCATGTGGACAGAACACAAGTGCACCGAGTTTGAGACTTGTGGCGTGCAGCAAGCAGTTCGCCTCAGAAAGCCTCAGTAAGGCCGGTAAGCTTGTGCACCGGATGCGAAGTGTTGTGCTGTGTTGCGCTGTGTTGCGCTCCAACATTGACATCGAGGCCAGTTCCACCTGGGACGCAGCGCTCGCCGCGAATGGGTCCGAGAATGTTTCGAAGCCCAGAGGCGAAGACAAAGCGAAGAAGCCGCCGCTCCGACACTCCTGAAGTTCGCAGCAAACTAAACTTGGTACATTTTAGCACGCTCCATCACATCTGGCCACAGGAGTGGCAGCTACCTTATGAGGATGTCTCCATCGTAACTGAGGATGGTGTAAGGCCACCGCGGATTTTTTTCAGGCAGTTTGTGTGCTGTGGAGAGATTGCACCCTTGTGAGCTGCCAGGCTTGCGGCTTGGTTTGTGTACCAGCCAGCTGTCAGCCCCAACCTCAGCACCGGGCAACGTCAAATATGAACTCGTCTTGGGTTCATTGGATGTCATTGCTGATAATTCGGCTGCTGGAACTGGAAGGCTGATTGCTTAGAGAGGTAAACAGAAGCTGTCCAGACGTTGAGTCGTTCTAATCATTCTAATCTTACTTGCAGCTCTGTATGTATCTGACAAGCTGCTAAAAGTTGCCTCTCCAGCATCCTGCGGATAGGTGCTTTTTCAGCTCTGGCGGCTTTTATTCAGCTTTTGGTATCTCTTTGTCACAATCTGCCTTATCCTACGTAGGGAGCAGCAAGTTTTCGGGCCCCCAGTCCCCAGCATTTTTTTTGGCTTGTTCAAGCTTTCTCCTGGGGAGACGCCAGTTTTCGGGCCCTGGTCAAAGCGGCAAAACGGTAGCTGCAACCAAAACGTGAGCTGAACGGCTTGCCGTGATTGATCGACCACGTGAGAAGCCTCAAGCCTCAAGCGGGATGGGAGGCGGCAACCTAAGATACACAAGCGGCGCAGCAAAGAAGCAAGGAAGAATAGACCGTATGTGATGCCCGCCACCGGCACTGGGATTCCTCGTGGCACCAGTGGCATCGTGTCTCAATGAGGTTCAGCGGGCGCCGTGCCGTACACCGTTCTGCCTGCTGCCTGGATTGCTTCAGGATTGGTATCTGATTGTGTGAGCCAGACGGGCAAGGTATTTCCATGGAAATGCTGGTGTCAGCCTTAACCTGTCGACCAGACTGTTGCACAGAATTCACGGTTCATGTACCTGCTTCCGCCGGCCGGGTTCAACATCGTGTCGGCCTGTTGGACACGCGAGGAAACATTGGCCACCGCTTGGAGAACGTGAAAGACATGTACAAGCAGCCGGGATCTACGCCATGAAGTCAACTCGTTCGGATCGTTGGAAGAGTTGCGTAATGCATTGTGCTGCTTGCGACAAGTCTCCGCCAAGTCTCCAAGGTTGGCCGTCAATGTCTTGATTTTTGACTATCGTGGCTATGGTGATTCCGAGGAGTTCCTGGTTCCCTTCCGTTGATGAATACTGATAGAATGGTATCTTCGGATCGCTGGCATCGTGGATGTCTGCTGCTGCCGCTTGTACAAGCATGCTTCAGCATGCTTCAGCTGCCGCTCGAAGGATGGAAGCGGACCATCGGAGAGGGGCTTCCTGCAGGAGCTTGGGCTTGGTGAACAGCACTGATGTAGGATGGACATGGGTGGACATGCATTGGCGTTGAACATGACTTGAACAGCACTGAACAGTATTGAGCAGTGTTGAACATCATTGGGCCATGCGTGGGTTGGGATGTAGGCATCGCGGGAGGATGCAAAGGCTGCGTGCCGATGGCTGGTGCAGCGAGCTCGACAGTCAGGCTCGGTGCACTCGTGTGTCGACGGGCAGGCGTGCATGACAGGGCGCGTGGCCATACATTGAAAGCAGATCTACAATCTAAGTAGAAAGCAATGCAACCGGTTTGAAAGCCTTACCTCCTTAGTGGAATCCATTAGCTATCCGGCGCACGGTTTGCTACACACAGCCCGCTGGCGGCATAAGCCATGCCATGGACATCTATGGACCTCTGTCATGGAAGCTGCCTATTCTCTGGCAAACGCGCAACCGTTTCGTTCCAGAGTTTTGCGCTTCTTTTCTGGCATGTCGAGAAGCCTGCGAAGCAGGTTGGCATGAGATACAAGCTCACAACCTTGCTCGGGAAACCATCTGACAATGTGCTTGACAAGATATTGTGTGGACTTGGATGGCTGTTTCGAGGCACCAGCGGCTGCTCCATGCGAATTCGTGCGAGCTTGAGATTTGAAACATCTGACGTCTGCGGAGCATGTCCGCTGCATGACATGTGCTCGCAGCAGCCGTGACGTGATGAGCTCAGGCGAAGATCGAATTCTGTTCTTTGGGCGCTCTATCGGGGGTGCGGTGGCGATCAAACTTGCTGCTCATACGCTGCTTGGCGCTGTCATGCTTCTGGTGTTTGGGGGACCGCACTTCCCGGAACCAGGATGTGGTTGTGAAATGTTGCGGATACTGCAGGGAGATGCGTTGCTTTTCTTTCTCTGCGGTGTTGCATAATCTTGAGATCTTCAATTTTTCTTTCACTGTGGTTCGCTGCAGCAGTATAAATATCTGTGAAGAGAGCATGAAAGTCGTTACGAGTGGAGTAGCCCTTGTTCATGAGACTGTGATCTTCAAGGCTGAAACAGAAGCGCGATGAGGCCCTGCATCAGATGCATGTCCTGACGTACATGAGCAAAGGACTGTTGCGATGTGAATGTATGTGATGGAATCTCAACAAAGCAAGATAGGAAGAAGTAGAACTAGATAAAGCAAAAGATGGGGATCAGTGGCGAAATCCAGGCACATGTCTGTTAACAAGTTGTCGCAGCGCGCTTCGCCTCAGTTGGGGCTCCAGCCTGAGGAGCAAGCAAGTGAGGCCAAATGAACAAAACCAAGTTCCGGCGTCGGGCTTCCATGCTTCAGGGGTTTTGGCTTGGGCATTTCCAAGCCTCGTTGACCACGGATCTATGAGCTGCTTGCGAAGCATCGAGCAGCTGAACGCAGCATGCACTGCGCGGCATGCGCGATATCCTCAAAGGAAAGCGCATTGTTGGGGTGATCCCATGCTCGGTTCACATGTTCGGTTTAAGACCGGTCACAACCTTTGCTTGGGTTGCGGAGCCGAGTGGATCTACATAGGTATGATGTTGTGCCCTCTGGATGCAACGGCAGAGAGAACGAGATGACGTTGTGCCGTTTTGGTTTGCTTGCTCGGCCGTGCTCTGCTCGGCCCTTTCTCAGTAGATGCGAACCTGGAATTGTACGGGCCGTGCACTCGGAAAGAAGGAGCAGGGGTCAAGCAGTGAAGTTGATTTTTGAACCTTTTCAGCATGCTCATCGTCTTCGGACGCAACCGTTGCTTCTGAAGAGTGCCTTTCCAGGGACAAACTCGAGCTGCATTTATTGGCAGAAGACTGTATGTAGCTCTGTCAGAAGAAGCCTTGGGATTTCCCATGAATTCCAGAAAGTTCTTGTCAAAGATCTCCCCTCGCTGAAGCAGGCTCAGAGCAAAAACAAGAAATCTGCTAGAAGGAAAACCCTTACCGTGAAGAATGTTTATGGCTCTAACATCCGTCGGTTGGGATGCACTAAAACCATCAATGCTCCTGTACGCCTCCGTGAGGCAGGCTCTGGAATCTCAACTTTGAGCTCTAAATCTCAGCGCCCCACAACTTTTGACGACTACTTGGCCAATCAAGTTTGGCACTCGGAAGCAGACTGTCTATTCACGCGCCTTTCCCAGAAGAGCCGGGCGTCAACGCGCAAGTGAACAATATCAAATGTGACTCCGCCCTTTGGCGGCTCAAGTACAGCAAGCTTCCAGCTGGCTTGGAGGAGCCTGTTTTTTTTCTCTCACTGTTTGGGAAGTTTCTTTGGGGCACCCGTACCTTCGGTGAGACGTCCTTGCCGCGATGTGGCGCGTGCCTCCACTGAGTCAGATGCGGTCTTGCCATGTCCAGGCCTTTAACTGATGGCACCGTTTGCCGCCCACTTCCTTTTTTGGGCGTTTTGGGGTTAGGGGTGAGGTGCCTTCAGAACCTTCTCAGCTGTTGGAATAGCAGCACATGTGCCTTAATTGTATTATCATTGCATGTCGCAGTGCTGGCAGAGAAAAAACCCCTGCACAAACACATCCTTGTTTCTTCATGTCATGTGTCCATAGGCATGTCTTGGTGCCCTGGTTTCAGGCAGCAGACCTGCCGCTGCCAGCAGGTATTGTGTTAGAGAACACATTCACGTCATTGCCGCAGCCTTACAGATAGCCAGGCATAGCTTGTAGTCGCTCGACCCAACCCCCTCGACTTTCCAACTTGAGGCGAGACATGGCCCTGCAGATGTTTCCCTTCCTGTCGCCGCTCAGGCCAAGCAGCCTGAAATGCTGACAAGTCGAAGATGCGCATAGGGAGACAGACGTGAGTTAGGCAATGTTAGGCAGAGAGGCCGGAAATAACAAACCAGCCCACGCGGCTGGGAACTCAAAGCATCTTAAATGTTAGGATGCTCAGGCCGTTGCTGCGAGCGCCTTTGATTTTTGACGAGTGGACATCTGCTGACAGCCAGAGCCTCGTACACTCTGGGGTTGCGCAGCACCAAATGTCTGCACACGTGCCTGGCACATGCAGCTGAGGCCTGCAATACTTTGCGAACAATCATGAGCTCTGGTGCTGCTGCTTGTTTAGCGGCTTGCAGGCCTGGGACGCCTAGGCGAAACAGTTTGGCATGCGAACGTTGCTGCACTTTTGGCATCAAGCACTGTAGCGAGGACCAGATAGTACCTCCAGCACAGATGAAGGAGCTCTACACTTTGTTGCCTTTCGGCTGCACCTTGCGACTATCGCACCATGCACACGACAGTGTGCTCTGGTTTGCATGGCTTAGTGAATCTTGACATTGTTGGTTGCATGTGGATCTTGGATCTGACTTTTGTAAAAGGTCGAAACGCCGCCCAAAGGTTCTGAAGCCAGAGACTCAGTCGATCGATCGTTTGTTGCGTCCAAACCTGTGACCTTTTGCATTCTATGGAAGTTGCCGCACATCACTACTGTGTTGCTATATGCAAAGATGCTGTCCGCTGACTCTCGGTGTTCATGTCTTTATGTCCTTCTTTGTCGGTCACACCCCAGACCGCGCATGTCTTTCAGCATGAGGCCAGGGCAATCAATACAACCTTAGCAGAACACAAAAAGCACTGGCAAACTCTACGATACTCCACCGCAACCAAGGTATGGTCCTCAGTCACATCCTGCTAGACTTGCCAGAGGTGGAGCCTGGCTTATGTCAGCTTGATGCCGAGGTGCTTCAACTTCCCCTTGGGTGGCCATAACGACACGCCTCAGATCGGTGGCGCTGACTATTGGGCGCCTGGTCCCTGCGTGTGACCGAGATTGCTGCGCTTGCTAGTGGGTGCAATCGCAGCCCAGGTCTTTCAAAAAGTTCATGGGTCTCGTGAGAGATAGTGAGGCGGAACGTGAGAAGTCTTCAAAAGATTAGCCAATCGCTATGCAAGAAAGGAACTCCTAGGAAGCTTTCATGTTTCTAATAGCAGCGAATGGCTATTCGAAGTGTCTAGGATCCTGTCAAGTTTTAGGCAGGCATGTCTCACCCTTTGTGCAAACACTGTCGTCGACTGTGCTCGGTTTTTCTGGTGTGCTTGTCGGGATAGCGACGTGGGTCTCCTTCTTCGAGAACTTGTCGTGAGCATGCGGCCCAGCAAACACAGATCATCTTGCAGCAGCTCGCACAGACATGTACAGGCAACATTATAGTCCCAGGTGGTCAAGCACGACGCTCAGGCAGCATTCTACTTTCTCGTGCAGTTTCATGAGTGCTTCAAGCCTTCATGGACCACTGAAAGCCGCACCGTTTCGCTACGTTTGCGCCTTACAGCCTTTCGGCACGATTTGACACCCTGTGTGCCTTGTGGTCTAAGCTTGCTTTGTGAGTGTGTTCTACTCGCAGGATGGGGCAGCTGGACATGCCCTTAGAATCATACCCAGCCTTGCAGAGCACGCATTGGTAGGGTTCCTCTCAGCAGAAGTTCGAGCGGCACGGTGCAGAGTTGGGTTGCGGGTTGCGTGTCGCCCGTCATTGAAATTGCTGGCATGGGCCGGGCAGAAAAACTCATTTGCCAGTATGTTCTGGAGCTGCTTAGGTTGATAAAGCGGTTTTCAGGTCTAGGTTTGAATGATGCGTAGTTGCACGGCGTGGTCGCAAGTGCTATCCCACGCGCTTGACGTTCGAATGCCTGGGAGAGAGCGAGGTTGGAATGAGAACGTCTGGGAAGGGGTGAATTTTGACATAATCCCACATCACTCTTGTACACTTCCGGCATCATTAGGGGGTGGGCGAGTAAAAACAATGATATACACGTGTGTTTGGGCATGGCTGGGTATCATGAGAAGGGTTGGGAATATTTAGGTTTTGTTGTTTTGGGGTGCGTCGGCCCGGCTAGGGTTCTAGGCTTTACGGGTTCGTGTTTGGTGTATGCAGGTTTGAGAGAGAGAGGGTTTGTGTTTTTGGGTTCCTTTAATGGAAAAGGGTAGAAATCTCTTGACATGAAACGCTCGTGTGGGCTAAGAAAAATCCGAATCGCATTGCGGCCTACGTCGCTTCCTCCACCGGCGTGGGAGCGTAGCGGCATGTAGCGGCGTGACGTTTCGACATCCGTTTCCTGGCTTTGCTTCCTGAAATTGGGGGGCCGAATTTCTTAGCATTGGGATGCTGCCCTGTAGTTCCAGTACTGCTGGGGGGTGGTCCCGATGATGTGCTGGTTCACAGTGCAGTCGCGCTCACTTGCTCAGACTCAGAGACAGCGCCGAGTAATTTCTTAGCAGACAGGGAGCGGGTCGGGTGAAACCCAGCTCAGATTATCGACGAGCGCCGGTCCCGGCCAGCTTAAACCGCCTGAAAATCTCTGAAAGCCCTCAAAAGCAAAACGTCGAGCCGTCGAGCCAAGCCCAGTCCAACTGGCAGCGTGGGTGGTTCCATGACTCCCTCAAAGCCCCGAAAGGCAAAGGATGGCAAAGGAGATGTCTGCGGGACCGCTTCGAAAGTCGGTTGTTAGGCGTCCAATTGGATTGCAAGACGAAGCAGAGTGCCAAAGAATGTCCTGCAGAGATGGATGTCTTAAAGCAGAGCTCCGAGCGCTTGAAATCCGAAGCGCAGTCGACAGTGCGACTGTGAGCAACGAAATCCAGACAAAACAAAAGTACAGGGAGAGCGAGGTAGAGAGAGCGAGCGAGAGCGAGAGAGACAGAGACAGACAGACGGACAGAGAGAGAGAGAGAGAGAGAGAGAATGACACTGGGGAGTGGCGCGCCCTCCGGGGCAGCTCTCCCTTCGGGGGGGGCTAAGCGTGCGGAGAGAGAGAGCGAGAGAGAGAGAACGAACACCGAGGAGTTGAAACTCTCGGAACGCTGCTCCACCATGGAGGTCCAACCATCTTCTTTGCTGTGTGTGGTGGTTGGCAGCTGAGCTGAAGCTTTTAGGCTCTCACACGTCGCCGAAAGGTTTGCTCTTCCGTTGGTGAAGGGAGGGAGCGCATCGATACGGCGCAGGCCCATGAGTATCAAGCAGTCTCGGGGTAGTCTCAGCATCTAGTTGCGTTGAGCCAGTGTTTCGTGCGGATGGTTGCGTGAGGCATTCTCCTGGACCAAGAAAGTCATGTCATGCAGCAGAGATCACTCTTCGCGATCACCCTAAGTCCAGTATTTGCTAGATTGCTGTAGTGTGGCGGCGAGGGGAGGGAACAATTCAAGAAGGGTTCGCCAAAAAACAGAAGGATGCCAAAGAGCGACGGGCCGAAGACACCTGCAAGACATCACAGTGAATCTAAAGGGATAAGCTTGTGCCAGTATGTGCCGGTCAGGGTTCAGTCAGAAGACGCAAGTCCGAAGTGGTTCGCCAGATCATGGAAAAGGGCATGTAAAGAAATGCCGCTACTTTCGCTGGAAAGCGTGACTGGAGTGCCAGACACATGCCTTACCCAGGCTTTTGCTCGACGGCATGTCTATTTTTCGGGGTCGTTCCTGGCTTTCCGTCGGAAGCGCCTCGCTTTCTTTCTAAAGGAGAGGCCAGCACGGCAGCTTTAGTATATTATGAGTCTGGACGGCCACATGTGCTGTAGCGGCTGTTTCGCTGAAGTCAGAAAGCGATGCTGTGAAGGGTTTTGGAAGATACCGATGTAGCGCTTCGGACATGTGACACAGGGTTTGCATAATTCACGCCAGCAGCCAGCACCTCTTGGACGCCTTTGCCGCCTTCCGAAACGGAAAGATGCCTGGATGTAAATTTTATAATGAAGCCACACTCCGAAGGCAAGCAGGTGTCCTTAGTCAGTCCCAGGGACGTCATCACAGTTCGCAGTCTCGATATCCAAAAATGTGCGGATGCCCGACTTGATCTCTCCCCTGTGCTTGCGGCCAGCTGGCGTGTCGACCCGGCTTGGCCACCGCCAGGGAGGGGACATGAAGGGACCATTGGACCATGCGAGCACGGCTGGCAGACGACATCGCCAGTGCCATGCCGTGCCCTGCGATTCTCCTTGTTGATGTTGCCATCCATGGCAGCCATGCCGCATCCGCCGAGTGCCGACAGAGCTTCACATCAACTGTAGGGCCTACTGTAGGATGCTCCTTCGCGTGATTGGGTTTCGCCCTTGGCCGCAAGACCCACCCACAACCAGCGTCAACCAGCGCCGGGCAACACCAGTCACGCGTGAACAAGCTGTATGGGTCGAGGACATGGGCTGATGCACAGGTGGGGAACCTTCCACACTCCGGACACCAGTCGCTCGTCGTCTGCCTTTAGAACCCGGGCGGAGACTATCGCCGACCCGCCTGTGCTGACAGGCGGCGGGGGAGGGGTTTAACTTGCATCGCTCTGTGTAAAAAATACACATCGATCGGCGTCCACATTGGGGCTTTGCACTTCGGAACAGGACCTGGCAATGATTCAAGGTGCTCCAATTTTCAATCGATGGGGCATCAACAAGGGGATCTCTCATGCAAATGCAAATACCTCGTCATAGGAGGAACAATTGGTCCTGCACTCAACGCTGAAGTGTCTACATGGGCATCATGGGGGTCGAGCAAATGGCAGCATGTGACCTGGGCTGGATCCAGTGGCAGTTCTCTCCTTTCCGTCTCCCCAAATGAGCAGCGGTCTATGTCTGCGGTTGTGACAGCACAAACGCATCCGCAAACAACGACGGCCCTTGTGTCCAAAACTCATCGCTTTGTGCTCGCGGAAGCAGGTGGAAGGTTCGCAGAAGTCCTTGGCTTGCGGAAGCGCTTGCGGAAGTTGAGCTTTTCGCAATACAAGAGGGGCGTCCGTCGCAGGGTTCGGTTCACTGGACGCACAACCCTGAAGCCCTGACCCGAACAAGGTCCGATGCCTAATTGATGTGAGCATGGCCTGAAACATCAGTGTCCGCGAGGTTTGGTGGATTTCGAACAATCAGTGGTTCCAAAACAAGAAGTGCAACATGCATGCCATATTGAAGTAAACTTGGCCCGAAACATCAGCGTCCGCGGGGTTTGGGGTTTGGTGGATTTTGAACGATCAGTGGCTGAGAACAATTCGCGGCGTCCACATTGGGGTTACGTATCTTGTGATGTGTATTCTGTCATTCTGTCGAATGAGCGTTGTACGCGCGCTGTAGAATCTTGCAAGGACGCAGGACGCTCAAACACTAGCATCTTATTTCAACAGGAACAAGTGAATGCTCCAATCAACACAAACGATTGAGGCATTGGCTTTACACTGCATGTCGTTATCCCTGCAGGGGAGGGCTTTTGCTTCCAAGCATGAGTACAGGCAGTTGGTATTGCTAAAGAATGCGAAGGTGTCTACAGCACCTCAGCCATTGCCACGGGCTAAGCTTGGCCTTGCACCTTGCACTTGAGCTGCCACACCTTGCAACTTGATGCCTGAATCAATTTAGATCTCGTCTCGCGCATAGCAAGATGTGCAGAGCACGTGAGGATTTGGATCCGGTTTTGCAAGGTGGCCGTGAAAATTGATCGGCTCAAGTAGGGTCAGCAGCGTCAGTGAAAGGCTGCCAACGCGTGGTCGCTTTGTCTAAAGAAGAATGCGGAAGACCAGTGGGAGAGCTGAAGCACGTCACCATTCCCTGCCCTTCGGGGAGGGGTGCGTGTGGGAAGGATAGCGTGACAGGTGAGCAGGCCCCTCGCCAGGCACTGCATGCTCATAGTATGATGCATATATGCGCGGTAGGCACAGCATTGCTATCAGCACAGATTTGTACTTGAGCTTGCAGGCCTGACCAGTGTGTAGCCGCTGCCGCACCAGACCACACCAAAATGTACCAGAAAGGGTTGTCTGACCAAGGCAAGAGAGGACTTACATCACCACGCGTGGGGACGAAACTACCGCTTTGCCGATATCTGTACGGTCGACGCTGCCTCAGCATCACGAAAGCTCAGGCAGTTTCTTTGTAGGCATTGTGGGCCGGCGTGTCGGGATCACTGCTAGTGCTTAGGCAGGCGCCTACAGCAAGGCCATCTCCGCGTTTTGAGGTGGTTGTGCACTCAGCATGAAATCAATCGGAAGATTGATAAGCAACGCACCTATACTGCGTGTCCATGGGGTCTGCTACGACATGCCATCCTGCTAATGTATCTGTTTCGTTAGTGCTGTTTCCTTACACAGTGTACACGGGGTTCCAACGAAGGGGAGCTTAGATTGCTGGACCTGGAACTGCGCAGCTCGTAATTGATGCGGATTCACATGAGCAGGGTCTCTTCACGCTCTCTTTTTCCAACTGAATTCAGCGGGGCATTCCATTTCTACGACTAGTCTTATATTTACCTGGCCACAAGAATCAACAACTTCTATCATTCCAAGAACTCTCATGGCGGACGTCTCCGGTTCTTGAGTACGTCTCGTTTAACTCTTGGCCAGGTCACCTGCTCATCAATGCTATACATATACTTTATCGTATTCTGTGGTCACTTTCCTTTTCAGTCAATTGCTCACAAGACTCATGAAGTTCGTCTGATTATTATTACTATCAGCGGATGCTATGAATATCATTTCGCTAAATTTAGTTGCTCCCCATTAGCCCATGTAACCGAAGCAGATTGTAGGGGCGTTTGGCACACCTCGCTCATTACATGTCATGCGTCTGTCAGAATAGGAAATTAAGACGCAGAGCTCTAGCCTTTTCTTTCCTCTCATTCGGCTTGTTTTCGTATTCTTCTTTCTTCTACTGGATTTCCATTTACCTTTCAGTGCGCCGTGAAGAGGATCAGAACGCCCACGAATCATTCTCAATTATAAAGAAGGCGAACACCAAGATGAACGTAGTTGTGCATTGTAACCTTGCCCGTGCTCATCCTCGTGAAGCGCCGAACTATGCCAACTGCTGTCGCTTTTGAAGCCTCGTTGTGAGAGCATCCTCGTCGAGAAGTGCTCGTGGGGTGCATAGCTGTCGTAGATTTTGGGGTGGTTCTTGTAAAGTGCAAAGATGTGCGAAGCTTTGGTGGCTTTAAAGATGTGCAAAGCTTTGGTGGCTTTTGGAGCCTGGAGCGTCGACTTATGTAGTAGTACAAACGTAGTACAGCAGTGGCTCCAGACGCGACGTCTTGTAGTGCAAAGTGCGCGGAGGCGTCCGAAGCTCCTGTTGGCAGGAACGACGACTTTTGTGGTATACACGCAGTACGCATCCAAAATCTCCAGCGGCTCAAAGGCTCAAAGGCTCAAAGCTCGACTTTTGCAAACGTAGTACGCGCAGGGCGTCCAAAGCTCCAATTGCTGGAAAGTCGACTTCGTAGTGCAACCACTGCTGAAGCTCGAAGTAAAGGTCCGACGATGTGTCTGCTTGCGCAATGATTGTTCTGCCCTTCTTCCTTTGCTTCTTCCACTTCATCATGACGTGTTCCTTTCCTGTAGAAACATGGAGCAACAGAGGTCGTCGTATTCAAGTATGAAGGAACTGCAGGCTTCACATCCACGTATAGAGGGAACAGAGATTTCTGAATATAAATCACCAGCGTCCCCTTATGAACTTAGAATGGGGCCTTTGAATACCCTTGATTTACAGAAAGGACTGTTGTGATGCGGAGGTTTGGAGTGGTTTATCGTGAAAGAGAGCAGGTCGATCTTTGTCCTGCCGCAGCTGCGGAAGGCTGCGGGGTGACAGCGTGCATTGAGGTTGATATTGGGCGTTTTTCGTCGGCACCTTACCAGGATCATCTCTTCCACAGAATGACCGCCGCTCAAGGCAATTGCAAGCCAACCCTGCAGTAGCATGTCGTGACAGAAACTTGTCATGACGGCGCTTTGCAACGAGCAGACGTAGCGTTGGACACTACGGCCAGCTGATAAAAGATGCTATGCTGACATTAATTGGGGTTAAGCGATTGAGTTCTCTCTTTTCGATTGAAGTACATTGCGTGTTTCCCTAGCTTCAAGCTTCAGCAGGTCTGAGAAGGTCCAAGCAGGTCCCAGCACAGGTCATGTCAAGCTCCTGGCTTGGTCGCCTTGGTGATGGTCTCCTGCTGTCGTGGCAAGTGGAGAACCCTCCGTGCAGTCCATGGGTGGATTCCCCAACAAGCCAATAAGGCACGCTTCCATCGAACTTGCTGCTTCTGCTAGTTCTAGGTCTCCGGAACCCAGCGTAAGCGATCAAGCCAAGTTCTCGAAACGGCTTGCCAGCTTGGGCAAACAAAGCCAGTGGGCAAGCGCATTGTCGGAATTAGTGAGTGCACAGCTGACGCACATCAGTGCACACAACGCAGTGGCAACCGCCTGTGCCAAAAATTGGGCCTGGGCATCGGCACTCATCTTGATAGGTGCTGCTCGACACCAGACACTTCGGGTCAATGCCAGAACTTATGGGGCAGGTGCCCTTTCTTGTCAGGTCGCTGCTTCTTGGGAGCATTGCACCCAACTTCTGATGGATGCAAGCCTGTTAGGCATTGAGGTGAATGTGGTGTGCTGCACAGCATTGCTGCATGCCTGTGGGCAAGCAGCAGAGGCAAGCAGGGCTTTGGCCGTGCTTAGTCTGATGAAGGCTACCGCAATAGAACCAACGCAGGTCAGTGTTGGTGCTGCAATGAGTGCTAGTGCACAGGAGGGGCGGTGGAAAGATACCCTTGCTCTGTTGAACGAAGCAGACGAAGCACGTATGCGACCTAACCTTGTTTGCTGCAACGCGCTCCTGACGAGCCTGGAGAAGGGGCGAAGGCCTGAACAAGCAATGGCAGTTCTCGAGAGTATGGAACGTCCTGAACGTCCTGCGACGGAGTCAGAGTCAGATGAGTCAGTGTGGCTTAGACTCCCTAGACCTGATGTCATCAGCTACAGTGCAGTGATCAGTGCCTGTGAGAAAAGTGGTTCTTGGAGATCGGCTTTGGCTCTGCTATGGCGTATGCAGGCCAGAAGTCTTCAACCCAATGCTGTAAGCTTCAGTGCGGCGATTTCTTCATGTGCAAGGGGTGGTCAGGGTCAGCTTGCGCTGCAAGTCTTGCGGATGATGCAGATGTGCTTGCAGCAGCCCAACTTGGTGTGTTACGGTGCTGCAATAAGTTCTTGCGAAAAGAATGCGGGCTGGGAGCAGGCGCAGGTCCTGTTAGAGGAAATGATGAGTGAGCAGTTGCAGCCAAATCTAGTATGCTTCAATGCCATGTTGAGCTCGCTCATGATGGCTGGCAAAGGTGGCAGAGCCACTAGGTTGCTAAGCTCCATGAGAGGTGCGTTGCTGCAGACTGACATCATTAGCTACTCTGCAACAATTGCAGCGTGTTCCAGAAAGCGGCAATGGTGTGAATCCATAGAGCTCCTCCGTTTAATGTCAGAAGAAGCGGTGGAACCGACTTGCATTGCCCTCGAGGCAGCGTTTGCGGCATGTGAAGAACATGGGAAGCTGGAGCATGTCCATCTGCTGCGTCCGATGTCGGAGCACGCTCTCGATTCTTGCAGATCATTGACGTAGTCGAAGTCTGAGCAGAGCAACACAGAGCCGATACAGAGGGAGGTCGCATGCCATTTGTGCTCACCCTTTCCTGACACCTTGGTTGGCAGTTGAGTCGGCAAGCTCGAGTGCCGGATGATGAAGCTCACGATTGCGGTTTTGGTGCTGCTTAGAGTTTGCTACTCTTGATCTACTTGTGATGGTCGTTTATGGACCGGCCTCCGAGCACACGGACGCATCATTGCCATCCACGGCACCAGGGACCAAGCTTGCACACAGCCCTTGGCACCCATCAGCAAAGGCAGACTTTGGTACATGTTTGTATATTTTCGGCATGCTACACTGCAAGACGCCAGGTGGTCGACCCGGCTGGCATCCGAGCAATTTGCAAAACACCTTGCAAAAAAGGTTCCGATGTTGCGGATGGCATGACCACCACAAGCATTGTGCCAACAAAAAAGCGAGGCTCGTCCGTTGCACATACTCGACCATGCTTTGTGTCTTGAGAGGTTGGTCAATGGTGCATAGCACGGCTTCAAAAAAGGTTGGTCGAATCATGTGCTGACCCAGTTTGGCGGGTCAGCATTGTGCAAGGCGGCCACATTATTTGTATTTTGCATCCCAGCAGTTCGGCTCATCGTGACACCTCTATAGCTCACATCGTAGCCAGCGGTGTGCCCTCATGGCCGCCAAAGGAGATGTCGGGACCTGACCACACCACATGCGCAAAATAC
The DNA here is from genome assembly GCA_905221605.1 of Symbiodinium natans. NCBI lineage: Eukaryota > Dinophyceae > Suessiales > Symbiodiniaceae > Symbiodinium > Symbiodinium natans. The sequence continues at coordinate 173,536 of CAJNDS010000879.1, read as the reverse complement.
CCGAGCACTGTGCATAACGTGCCAGACTCGAGACTTTAGGCTTCCAGCGACTTGCGAGCTCTGCAGAACTCCTTTCAGAACATGAAAGTTGAAGGTGAATGCCTCAGACACTGTCGGAACATGAAACCTCTCAGCCCATGCCTTCGATGGAGGCAAGAGCGATGATGCCTCCAAAAAGGCCGTGGAACCCATGCTGCGAGAAGGACTGTGCGGAGCGGTCCCTGCAACAGTGTTTCTGGTGAGGCTTCATTTACCTACAATGCAGAGCGCGTGCTTGGCAGCGGCTCTTTCGGAGTTGTTTACCAAGCCCAGGTGGGCACCTGCCGGAATGGCTTCTGCTTCAGAGAGCAGAAAGAGAGTAGACTTGTCGAATGAATGTGACCGTCGACCTGCCTCAGGTGGTGGAGACTGGCGAATCTGTTGCCATCAAGAAGGTTTTCCAGGCATGGTGTGGATCATCATGATCATCCACATTGCCCCCTGCAGAAGCTACTGTTTCTGTGATGTTATGCAGAACCGCTTTCACTTTGGCCGCTTGCTGCACTGCTTCAGGACAAGCGATACAAGAACAGAGAACTACAGATCATGAAGGATGCGCCGGCTTGGCCACGGCAATGCGCTTCTTTCTCCTTGTCAAGACCTCCGCATCCCTTCAAATAGGTTCCATTGCCTCTGAAATGTCTCGCATTGCTGCCCGGTTGGATCTGCAAAGTTCGTCCACCCCACCATTTTCAAGCAGTGCGCCCCAGACTAGACTCTTGCAGGAGTTGAAGCACCCGAACGTGGTAGAGCCCGCTGCTGGAATGTGTGTTCTGTGCTATTCTGTGCTGTTTTGCAGCACATAAGTATGCCAAGGCTGAAGCATGCCTTCTACACGTCTGGAGAAAAGCCTGGTGAAACATATCTGAATGCAAGAAGCCCAGAGGCAAACAGTTCGACCTTGATGGGCCTTGCAGTACCTTGCTCTGCGGTATCACTCGACCAAGGTTGTGATGGAGTACTGCTCGGTGCAAAGCCCAGTATTGTCTCTCTCTGATTATCATGATGTTGTTGTCTTCAATGCTTGAGCAGTCCTGGGTGCGAGTCTTGACCAGGACACAGTTTACCGTGTCATGAAGCACTACAGCAAGATGAAGCAGCCGGTTCCACACATCTTCGTCCAGTTGTACAGCTACCAGGCGATCGGTGCTCAATGTATTCTCGGCCTCGGCACCAGTTAAAAGGCACAGATTAGAATTGGAGTATCTTGGAGTCCAACTTTTGGAGACAGAGTCAAGGAGTCCCACTTTGGAGTCCTACTTTGCGCGTTCTCTGCACATGTGCTTTGCATGCATGCTAATTGCCAGATGGGTCGGGCCTGCGCCTACATCCATGCCGTTGGGTGGAGCCCTGAGACACTGCATTGATATCATTGACTTGTGGCAGTCGAGAGGTCCCCTTATTGATGTCATCAAAGCATTTGCATTGAGTTCCTCGGCTTGCCTTCATGGCCAGGATTTGCCACCGCGACATCAAGCCACAGAACTTGCTGGTTGACGGGCACACTCATGCATTGAAGCAGCGCCGGCACTTTAAGAAATGAAGCAATGATCAAGCTCCGACTTTGAACACGGGCTGTTGCCTGCAAGCAGTGCGAGCGGCATTGAGCAGGTTGTGCGATTTCGGGTCTGCCAAGCCGCTGGTCAGAGGGGAGCCAAATGTGGCTTACATTTGCCCGGTGCTTATACGGCAGTATACGGCAGGGAGGTAGTCAGGTACTCGTAATACGTCTTGCTGAGGCTTGTGGTCAGTCACGGCAGTTAGTGTAGTGATGCCCCTGCAAGGCTCCAGATACTACCGTGCTCCAGAGCTCATCTTCGGGGCAACTGATTATGGCTTTGCCAGCACCTGAGTTCTGGGGGCAGCTTGACCATGCAGCCGTCACATGGCAACTAGCACTCATTCTAGTACTCTTATGCTAACTTATTCTTACATGTCAATGACCAAGGTCATTGACATTTGGTCAGCAGCCTGTGTCTCCGCAGAGCTCATTCTTGGTCATCCCATGTTCCCTGGCGAGAGCGGAGTTGATCAGCTGGCTAGCGCCTTAGCGCCTTAGGGTTGAAAGCCGATGTGGTGTGATGTTGGCCAATATCGGCCACCCCCCAGGTCGAGATCATCAAGGTGCTTGGCACACCGACTCGGGAGGAGCTCATGGCCATGAACCCAAACTACACAGAGTCAGCGCCTTCACAGGGTTGGTGAACACAGGCTAACAACCTTGACACCTGTTGAAAGCCGCAACTTTTTCGAGGTTTAAGTTCCCGCAGATCAAGCCACACCCGTGGCACAAAGTTTTCAGATCGCGCACCTCTCAGGAGGCCAGAATTTCCATGAATGTCCTGAGGCCGACCGGGGGTAGACCTAGACTGCATCACCCAGCAGGCTGTGGACTACATCTCCAAATTGCTTGTGTATGACCCGAAGCTGCGGCCTACCGGGTTGCAGTGTTGCATGCACGTGGCAAGCTTACCACCAGAACTTGCTCGCTGGGCCTATCATGCCTATCTCAGCCTCGCAACCAGCGTTTGCGTGGCCAAGGCCTTGTTCGATGACCTCAGGGACCCCAATACGTGCGGCAGCCCAGATTGCATCCTAATGGGCTCGACGATGCGCGACTGGTGCGCAACTGCCAGGCGCATAAGCAGCTCAAAGCCTCTGCCGGACAGCTGTTAAGAGCGGGCTACTGAAGCGATTATTATGACGTATGATGACGTGATTGTTTGCGGTAGCATCGGCAGTTGTAATTCAAGCAGCTATTGCTTGTGTGGCAGGTATTTCAGTCGATCAATGCAGGCCATGTCGCCCTGCTTCTCAAGTTGACATGATCGCGACAGGAGCACCTCTTCGTTTTCTCCAAAGAGGAATTGGCAGGGAGCCTCACAACTATTCCAAGACATTGTGAGCCTGTGATGTGTTACATGCTGTTGTTTGCTCTGTTGTCGTTAGCATAAACAGATGGAGCCCAGATTGAGACTCAGGCTGCGATGGATGCCGACATGCAGAGGAAGCTCATCCCTGCTTGGGTAGCCCAGAAGGCCTAAAGAATCGACTGTCATGGCTGGAGACTTCGCAGCTGCAGCTTGTAAGCGCCGCAGGCTGACAAGGGAAAGACACCTTGAAACGGCTCCAATGCACAGATTGCAGCGATGGTAAGCGTGGCCTGAAGCCCATGCCGTGTTGTGGAACTGCTGGCTTCTTGCTGAAGTGTTTCAAAGGCTCTCTGCCATGTGGCATGTTTACTTCTGTGTTTCCAGTGTTGCTTCTGTGACGGGTGAAGACATGGAGAGAGCTACGAATGACGATCAGCCGATCTGGCCAATAAAGGCTCCAGTTCGGGACTGACGTCATGCTTTGTCCCCTGAAGGCTGTGCGCTGCCTTAAAGTGCATGTCCCTTGTGTATATGCCCGTGTTCAGCTGCAAAAATGTCATTGAATGTCCCCTTTCGATGATCGCTGACTCAACAAGATGCCAAGCGTAGCGGGACAAAACTTAGGAGGCAGGATTTCTTTCTTCCAAGAACAAGGTAGGAGGGGGGGGGTGTGTGCACCCCACTGGGGCGGAGAAGAAAGAGACTGGGCAAAGACCCGAGTCCATGCAACAGAAAGGACATGAGGAGGCGAAGGGGCAAGGCAGAAAGGTAGCGGAAGGCATAGTGGGAAACGAGGGACAGCCAGGCGCCCTAGGTTCGACATGAATACAAAAAGGAAAGAAAGCGAACACGATGAAGCGGCAAGGCTCTTCCGAGCGATGGCATGGCGAACGTGGGCAAAGATGTGATACTCTGTAGACAAGTGTGGCAGGTGCACTGGTTATACAATTTCAACGTCCTGCGGTTGTATTGTTTGACTACAAAGTGATGCAACTTGTGTGTGTGCTTGCACGTGATTCATTCTTCTTGAGGTTGCGGAAGTGTAACGCCCCTTCCCACGTGTTAGAAGGGATAAGCTTGGCAGAGTCTGCGCACACCGTAGCCTTCGTGTTTGGACTCGTTGTTGCATGGTTTACAAGGGTCGGGAAGCAGCCGGCAAACGGCTCGAACACACTCGAAATGCAAAGCGCGGCGGGAGTGGTGTGTGTGTGTGGCTTGACATTGGCACACGGTATTTGGTAGACGACAAGGAATGAGAGGGTTCACGCAATGCTTTTGAAGCATGTGCTGCAACAAGGCACAGATCATGCGCGCATCACCAACCCAATAGCTAAGCAAGCTTGATGGGCACTCTGGGGATCATCTAGGGTTGGGCTAGGGATGCTTTGCATTGCATCCCCGTCCGGTACAATCGAACCTGACGCTATCTGACGCTTAACCCCGAACAAACGAGAAGAGCACACACTCCAATGAAGAGCCCCGCTACAAGGTTTCTCGCAGGCTGAGACGCAACCCGCAACACATTGCTGGAGAGGTTTCGTGGTGAAGGCCGACAGTTCCAAAGGATCTGGCCCCATACAAGCAGCTCCGGGTTCCCTTTCATACAGTCCGACGACCATCTAGATGTCCAAAACGTATCAAAACGTCTCTACCCAACGCGATGTGACGGCGATGTGCATTCAAGCATTGTTTCGCGAAACGGAAGGCCAGAGTGCACGGCAGCCTCAAGTGTAGAGCATTTGGAATCTTCCTGCTCTGCCTTACTCAGCCATAAGCTTCATAAAGCATGAGCGGTTCAACAGGTCGAGCCAAGCTGCCAGGGTGGGCACGCGGCGCATCATGTCGAAGCCGCATCGATAAATGGTAATCCAGCCAGCAGACCAAGATGTCGGCTTGCACTGTCCCAACGACCTTCAGCAGCCAGAGGCAACAGACCAGAGAGGGCATTAGGAAATCAACCAGCGCACAAAGAGCACTTCCACTGCTGGCTTTGCAAGCAGCGTTTAGACCTCAGCTCCGCTGTCCACGGTCGTCATGTGTAAAGAGCATAGGACATCTCACTACCAAGTCTTTCAGGAGATGGATGGTGCACCGCCTGGGCCCTTAGACTAGTGACGAAGTCCGTTCATCTTGGCGTCACATCCTTCCGAACACACTGACGGCTTTGAACTCAGGTCTGCGCCTGTTCCCAGCGCTTTTCGGTTGCAGGGCATTTGCTAGGCGATGGCAAAATGCCATGAACTCATGTGGACAAGTGCAGGTGCCTGGTCTGCCGCCGCCTCCAGGAGGTAAGACGCTGAAATTCTATCAGCAGAATCATTGGAAGTCTGTGCGTTCCAGGACTTCCGGGTGGCTTACCAGGTGGATTGCCTGGAGGAATGCCGCTGATGATGATGCCAGGCAGGTCATTTCAATGCGCAGACAGCCTTCTTTGGCTTCACTTTGGATGCGAGATGATGCGAGTGAACTGCAGGGAGCTGTGCGGGCTGCCCCTCGCTACCAGGCTTTCTACAAGCATCTCAGCTAATGATTCCCTTCTCTGCAATTTGCGGCATGTTGCGGCTGGAGGGCGCGGATGAGTGCGAAAAATATGACTGTGGCGTGTGCAGTGCGTGCTTGCATTACACGTGGGTCCCTATTGGGGGGACATGGGCTTTCCAACACTTTCCTGTTCCTCTGTGCTCTGTAATTAAGGTGCCTGGCGCTCCAGGTGGAGCTCCAGGCGCTCCGGGGGCAGGCGTGGGTCCCAATGGAGTCTTCCCCGGCCTCGTCATGCCGGGCTCGACTCCGGGCTCCCTGCCGCCGGGCTCCCTTCCGCCGGGCTCCCTGCCGCCGGGCTCCCTGCCGCCGGGCTTCGTCTTTCTGAACGTCAGGCGAGCCACAGATGCCTTCGCATGCCTTCTCTCCGATTCCCTCCGCTGCTAGAAAAACACACTCGCAGATATTCGCAGCGCTTCTGTCAGATTATTTGTTAGATTCTGTCGCAGGCCACCTGCTGCCGGTCGGAATCTTGGTTCTCATTGGCGAGTTGATTTTGGGCAGTCGGCTGAAGTAAGGCGAGGCAGAAAAGAAGCGGAGGATAGAGCCACGTCGGAAGGACGCAACTCAGCAAAAACAGAACATGAAGACTTGCGACACCTTCGGGTCCGCCAGAACATCGCAGCGGAGTCATGCTGCTCTGGACTCAGGTGTGGCCGGTGTTTGTTGGTAACATTTCCTTTGCTTGAGCCTCAGTGCTTTGCTATATGTGGCCGCCATTGGCCGAATGTAGGTCATGAAATGTAATCGAAGCTCCTGTGCAGGACACAACAGAGGAAGAGATTCGGGAACTGTTCGGCTGATGCCTGAGGCTTTTGACAGAGTGACAGTGAGATCATGCTGTCCATGCGAGGTGATATCGAGGGTTTGGTGTCTTGGAGGCTGTCCATCCAAAAAGATGGTGCGGAACTCGACGTTTCGAACTCCGAGACAGTCCGGTTTGTCTACTTGAGAGCCGTGCTCTTTCAGTTGAGCGGCATGAAACCGTCCCCACTCGAATCCCACATGCCCAAGGGTTGCGCGACCTCAGAGCCACCAGAATGTTCAGAAATGTTCACAATGTAGCAGGCTGTGACAGTATTGCATGTCTGAACGCCAAGTTGAGTCACAAAACAGATGGAAGGGAGTAGCAACGAGCAAATGCTTGGCCAACAACACGTCCCTGCCTTGCAAGACTGTGCTTGGTTGACACACAGGCACACAGGTGCCCAAGTTATCCCGTCGGGGCCCACCAGGCTCCTTGGATCTTTCGATGCTCCGAGGTGTTTCTCGAGGATTTGGCTTTGCCGAGTTCAAGACCCCAGAGGGTGCACTTGAGGACATCTGCTGTGATCTTGAGTGCAGCACGCTGAGTTGAGTTTAAGTCTTAAGTTGTCCATGAATGCCTTGGAGTCACCATGGTGCCCTGTTAAATGCACCCACTCGCCTCTGTATCCCACCGTGTCACGGACGCGTTGTTTGAGGATCACCCTTTCAAAAGCGCGAGGTGTATCCAGAAGTTATGGAGTATATGCTCTCCTCATTTACATCGGGTGGTGTTCAGTCTGTACTGTAAAAGCTTGCTCTTGAAATAGGTACTGTAGGGAGGACCAGTCAAATGAGTTTGTGCAGCCGTACGCAAGCAGCATCTTTTGGCTGCAGTGCGACTGCAGAAAGGACGAATTTGATGTCCGACATGCGACTGCGGCCTACCCCTGCTCGTGATACTCGCGCCAGCGAGCACGTAGTTTCCGGATTGCGGAACTTCAGTTGCAGAACCTACGTCATGGTGTGAACCGCAGGACTAGAGACTAACCTCAAAACCACCACGAAGCACAATGAGATGCTGCTGTACCAAGAATCTGCAGAGTTTTGGTGGTATACTGGTGGTGGCAACTATTTGGCCAACTATTTGACAACTGTGTGTGATGAGCCCTTGGTGTGGGGCGTTAGCTGTGCGAGGTGGCGTGCCGCGATGCAGCAAGATGTGGTGTGGTGCTAGTGGTTGGTGGTGGCGGGGGTTGCTGGGGGTTCGGTGGGTGGCGCAACGTGCCATGCCACGCCGTGAGCGTGGTGTGAGGTTGTCTGAGATGGTGTGAGGTGGAATTGGGGTGCGACGTCCACGACAGATGGCGCAACTCCAGATATCTCAGGTGTGAGTGGGTGGCACGGCAGTGGTGTGTGCATGGTGTGGTGGTGGGGCTGGATTCGTGCTGGATTCCTGGAGTTGGACTGCTGAATCTGCTGGAGCGCGACAGTCATAAGTTGAACGTTCCAGGGTTCAGTTGGTCAAGACGTAACAGAGGCTTTAAGCGTCTATTTGAGGCCAAATCTGTGTGTAAGCGCAGAACGATGAAGCATGTGCAGTCTTGGCCCACAACTGCCCAACCCCTGAGCGGAAGTTGCACCCCGGGACTGCGCGCGGCATTGCAATGCCCCGTGCTCACACTCACTAAACAGGCCACGCTGTAATCTCAAGCCTGTTGTCAGCGCAGGGCATCAAGAAAGTAGATGGTATTGAAATCAAAGGTCGCGAGCTCAGCATGTCGCAGTTCTTGTTTATGGGCCGCAGGAAGCAGTAGAAAGTCAGTCCAAGGAAGAAAGTTACGACTTCGATGGGGAGAGAATGCTCCGACCACCCCTGAGGCCGGTAGACTTGGGCAGAGCTTGGAACAAACGGGGTCGGGTAGGGATCTTTTTTTCAAGCTGCTTCCACTAGTACTCGTACTCCGCTCGGGGCAGTCTAGGAAATCGGTCAAGTTGAAATCAGCATGTCGATTGGCGGCTTCACAGTATTTGTGCTTCACAGCAGGGCCAGCAGAGTCAGCAGAGTCAGCAGAGTCAGCAGAGTGCATTGCCGAGTTTGGGTCTGCGGCAGGTTGACGAGTTCCACCGGGCACCCGAGAGGTTCAAGACACGACCCTGCTATGAGGCCAGCCTATCTCCTTAGCACGTTAAGTTGCAAACCTTCTGCTTGCCAACAAGCACCCTATCAATCTAGTGATGAGCTCAGTTAATTGTGCCCGGAACAGTCATGTAGCCTGACACTCGCGGACGACCACCAGCAAGTTGACATGTAGTAGTATGGCTGCATTCATGTTCGCACTACCTTTCGTGTAGTACTTTGTTACTGTCAGGTGTTCAAGGGTCTTCCCTGTCCTAGAGGGGACGATTGTCCCTACGCGCCAACCTGGCATAATTGCAGCTGCTGGACTTCTGTGCATGACGAGGGAGACTGGCAACAGACACCGGACTTTACAAGATAAGATCGCTTCTCTAAGGCACGCGCAGTCCGAGATCCGACATCCACGAGACAACGAGGAGAAGCACGCACACTCGGCAGTAGTAGTAGTAGTAGTAGTAGTAGTAGTAGTAGTAGTAGTAGTAGTAGTAGTAGTAGTAGTAGTAGTAGTAGTAGTAGTAGTAGTAGTAGTAGTAGTAGTAGTAGTAGTAGTAGTAGTAGTAGTAGTAGTAGTAGTAGTAGTAGTAGTAGTAGTAGTAGTAGTAGTAGTAGTAGTAGTAGTAGTAGTAGTAGTAGTAGTAGTAGTAGTAGTAGTAGTAGTCGTGTAGTAGTCGTGTAGTAGCCGTGTAGTAGTCGTGTGGTAGTCGTGGTAGTGGTAGTGGTAGTGGTAGTGGTAGTGGTAGTGGTAGTGGTAGTCGTAGTCGTAGTAGTAGTCGTCGTCGTCGTCGTCGCAGTCGCAGTCGCAGTCGCAGTAGCAGTAGCAGTAGCAGTAGCAGTCCCGTTTGTCGGGTACGGAAATGCTGTGCGTAAGCATTGCCTGCCTCCATGAAAATGCTGTTATTGCTTGCGCTATATATGGAAAAATATCTCCTACCATCGCTACTTCTCAAATAACCCCGAGGATGACTACCACTCCCAAAAAGAATACTACCATGACGCCACTTCGGCTGTCGATGCTAGCTGCGACTGCGCTGTTGGCTGCTGCTTAGCGGCCGCGTCCTGACCGAGGCCGGAGGCAAAACCGGCCGATCCCAAGGACCTTGTGGTGAAGGCCAAAAAACAAGAGAACAGATGTTATTAGAAAGTTAGTGACCGACTGTGCAAAAAAGCAGGTGGTGATCCCGTTCCAGAAATTTGAGGGTGATGGCCCCGAAGCTAAGCAGCGAGCTGCCGTGAGCTCAGAGCGGGACCACATCTGAGCAGCTTCATGAACAAAAGCTTCCGTTACTGTGTTCCAGAGGCATACACAGCAATCCTCGGCCCGGGAGCGTGAAGCCCCAAGCATGTGTGTGTGTGTGTGTGCGTGTGTGTGCGTGTATGTTGTGTGTATGTTGTGTGTGGGTGTGTGTGGGTGGTGTATGGGTGTGAAGAGGGGTCTGTACGCACGACAGGTTTTTGAGACCCCATGACAAGAAACGTGGGGGTTAGGTGTGCCCCCGGCAGACTTCTTGTAATCACGATAGTACGACAGACTAGGAGGAGTAGGAGGAAGCTTCAGCCCGGGCATCCGCTTTTTCAAGCCTTAGAGGCCCCAAGAGATCCAAAAACCGGTTTCCTTAGCCGTTTTTCGGTCCATTGGGCCATTCCAGGCCGGGAATCCGCTTCTTCAAAAACCGGATTCCCTAGCCCGCAAAAAAGCCAATAGAAAACCAATAGAAGGCCAGTTTTTGTATGGGTTTTCAAATGGAAAACCAATAGAAAACCAGCTTCTATTGGTTTGTTTTGAATGAAAAACCAATAGAAAACCAGTTTTCTATAGGTTTTTAAAGGAAACCAATAGCAGTTTTCTATTGGTTTTCAAATAGAAACCAATAGAAAACCAATAACAAACCAAAATTGGTTTTCTATTTATAAACCAATAGAAAACTGGTTTTCTATTGGTTCTCCATGTAAAAACCAATAGAGACCTGGTTTTCTATTGGTTTTTTATTCAAAAACCAAAAGAAAACTGGTTTTCTATTGGTTTTCTATTTACAAACCAATAGAAAACTTATTTTCGATTGGTTTTCGATTGTTTTCTATTGGAATTTTTCGGTCGGTTCATTCCATTCCATCGTGTTCTGTGCCAAACCAGGCCGGGAATCCGCTTTTTCAAGCCTTCAAGGCCCCAAGAGCCCAAGCCCCAAATCCGCTCTTTCAAGCCTTACAGGCGCCAAGAGCTCCAAAACCGGATTCCCTAGCTTTTCGGGCAATTTTAGCGTGTTCTGTGGGATTCCAAGCCCCAAACCAGGCCGGGAATCTGCTTTTCAACTAATGGCCATTCCAGCGTGTTGTGTGGGATCAAGCCCCAAAACAGGTCGGGAATCCGCTTTTTCAAGCCTTAGAAGCCCCAAAAGCTCCAAAAACCAAATTCCCTAGCCTTTTTTCGGTCCACTAGGCCATTCCAGCGTGTTCTGTTGCGAGATTCCAAGCCCAATCCGCAGGCCCTAAGACCATTCCAAGCATGTTCTGTGATATTCCAAGCCCCAAACCAGGCCGGGAATCCGCTTTTTCAAGCCTTAGAGGCCCCAAGAGCTCCAAAAGCCTGATGTCCTAGCCGCTTTTCGGTCCATTACCCAAACCAGGCCAAGCCGAAAGGCCGCTTACATCTACCTCCAAAGCCTAAAACAGCTTGCAAGCCCTGTTCAGCGTTTGCTTGTCGTGTGTGTCTTTTTGTCGTGGGGTCCAACTTTTTTTTGACGGGGCGTCGGATGCAGGTTGTCGTGGGTACAAGTGTTCAAGACATGGTGGGGATACAGATGTGTGTGTGTGTGTGTGTGCATGTTGTGTGCATGTTGTGTGTGTGGGGTGTGTGTGTGTGTGTGTGTGTGTGTGTGTGGGTGTGGGTGTGGGTGTGGGTGTGGGTGTGGGTGTGGGTGTGGGTGTGGGTGTGGGTGTGGGTGTGGGTGTGGGTGTGGGTGTGGGTGTGGGTGCGTGGGTTTGTGTGATTGTGATTTGTGTGCCGCTTTTGTTGTTCCGCAAGGGGTGGGGTTGTTAGAGTTTAAGTTTCAATCAACCGTTCTCGCCTCCTCGGCCGGAGTGCCCCCACAGAGCCCATAGAGAGTCGCACCGAGTATCCCGGGAGTCCCACCAGAAGCCAGCAGACAGTCGCGTCAAGTATAAGTATGCCTGGAGTGCCCACACCAGCAGAAGCTCGCAGCGAGTCCGCTCCAGTTCCCACCCCAGAGACCGAGCACCTGGAGCCGAATTTTACGGAGTAGGGCGGGGATGATCGCAGTGAACAGGTGTGTTTTCTCCCTGCATGCGCTGTGGATCTTCAAATGCACCATAATGCACCTGGCTGTGCAAAGCTGATGCTGTGGCTGCAGGAGTAGGAGAATCCCGCAGTGCGTGTGGAGAACTGAAGGTCGAACATTCGAACCATGATGAAGAAGGCAGTGCAATGGCAGTGCAACAAACCGTAGAAGTCTTGATCTGCATTCACTTTTTCTTGCGTTGGGAGGCATTGGAAAGCTTGCATTGCGTCATGTGAGGATTGAATATACATAGTATATTGCTGAGAAGCCTTCTCGTGGGCAGACCCACTCATCATGCGATGTCCTGACTATGAGTAAAGTGAGTAAAGAAGGCTTTCTTTTGCTTTGCAGATGCTTCATTCTGTCTCACGTGAGATTCGTTTGGGAAGGCCAGCTGCCGGCTGCAACTCCGAGGCACCGGTGCTCCTGGAGGCCACGACATGCCAAAGCGGCACAAAAACTCATTCCCCGAAAGCAAGCTCTGTAACGCAAAACGTGCCAATTTTTCCGCAGTCGCACAAGCACAGGAGTTTGTGCACCTGAGACTGAGGTCCGGGCGCTGGCGAGGAGAGATCCAGAGAGAGAGCCATACATATATATATATATATATATGTATATATGTATATATGTATATATGTATACATAATATGTATACCTAACGCGTTCCTGGCCATGCCATGCAATGCAACTTCATTTCTGTCAGCAGGAGCCGTTGCACATCGTCGTGAAGCCACGCGGAGATGAGGCTACAATTATACTTCTGTGGGCCTACGGCTTGCAACTTAAAGTTTCCGATGCGGGCAGCAGGTTGTCACGCAGGAGCAGATTGAAATTGTGAGAAGGTGCGGCGTTAAATGCGTGCACACGACTGGCGTTCCAAGCAACGAACTTCCACTTCTGTCAGGGCCGTGGATGACATCGTGGAGACGGGCAAGCTTCCAGACGCACAAGGCAACGCGCTGGGGAGTTTCTGTCCATTGAATTGGGACGAGGACATGTCTGTGGGAAAATGGGAGCATGTTACGCTACCAGAATGTCTCGGTGTAATCATTGTCGATGCGAAGAAGTCGTCTTGGATTCTTTCAGATGACCAAAACGTACGAAGAAGAGTGTGCCTGTCACATGTGCGTGGTCAGGGAAGGGATGTGATGATTCTGGGGCTCCTCGTCTGTGAGCCTTGATCGCAGACGAAGCAAGCCAGAACCCAGATGCCTACAACGTCGCCATCAGCGCTGTAAGAAGATGGAAAAATACTGGGAGCACGCGCACAATCGCGTTTCGAGGCGCGGTTCAATTCTCCATGGCTGTTCGCTTCAGAAAATCTTCCCACTGTGCTGGGCGTCCCTGGGGCCGCAAAGCCGAGAGCACACGTATATAGCTTGTGTGCCTCGTGCTACGTATGGTACAATCATTGTGCAATCATTGTGCAATCACTACTGTATTCCTTTCTCGGAGTTTCAGCCATTTGTTTGTCCTTTGTTTGCTGGTTCGCGATTCATCACAGCCGATATGATGGACGCTCCTAAAGAAGTCAGTCGGAACCGAGATCATGAGTCGGCCTTGGACCTTGGATTCACGTGGCTTCTTGCACATGCCACTGCATAGGCTCTGTACCGATTTTTGGACGCAACCACACGGTGGAACACCATGTGCACGGTGCGGATCGCTCCGTTTGTTTTGAAAATGGACAGACTCGGGCTTGACAGTTCTATGATATAGCCCAACAGAAACTTGCGTAGCAAGGCGTGGACATCGAGAAGTCCACAGGCAGCAAGGCGGCCAGCAAGGCCCTGTTGACGTGTCAGCTGGGTGACCTGTGTTAGTGAGAATGTGTTGAGGTTCCATGCTGCCCGAGCTGCATGTTCCAAGAAAAGGGGCGTGCCCATGTCTACAGGCCACAGCCGCCAAGCCATCCCAAGAAGGGCGTGAGGGTCCAAGATGTCGGCCGCAATATCCGCAATTGCACCTCAATCGCGCTCTGGAAACATATGCGTCATATGCGTAGTTTGGGTGGGTTAGGTTTTCGAGGTCGAGAGCGGTCAGACCGGGCTCGGGAGAGATGAGATGCGAGGAGCTGAGTTTGCAGATGTTGGCAGCATGCCACGGCACAGGGTCAAGTGTTCCAGAACTGTTCCATAGACATACTTCGCTTTAGTATCTAGGGGCCGCCGCCCCCCCCCCCCGCACCCAAACAGTTCTTGGGTTTGTGCGCATACTCTAGAAGCCGGCTTTCGAAATGAAATGTTCGAAGGAATTTATAGAAAGCCGGACTCCAGAAAATTTCGGAGTTTCTTGTTCGAATCTATTGTTAGTTTGTGGCTGCCCGAGCGAACTTCAAATGTTTTCGGGTAACCCTTGAATGGCCAGTGTCTGTCGGCACTGTTTGATGACTGTTTGATGTGGATGCCTTGTAACCCTGTGGTCATGCTTAATTATTCATGCTTGTCAGTCAGTTCCCATTGGCCTGACATGAGACCTGTAATGACTTGTCAATATGTACTCTGCCTCCAGAATGTCAATCCTTCGCCGAACTGCAGGTGGCAGCTGGACGAGTTCGCACGATGGAAAGAAAATGCAGCCTTGAAATGCTTTGAAGATTTGTCAAAGTCAACGCCTTTGCGGCATTTGCACTGCAGCCTCCTGGTTCAGAGCCACTTCACTCAAGGAGTTATGAGTTCCAGGCCGTCACCTGAATGTGCCTGGTGCAGTCTTCCGACCGTGGAAAGGTAGCGAAATCTCACTGCTAGCGTGGATGAGAGATGTAGGGGTGCTGGCTCTATCTGGGCCAACGTCGAATTTTTATTTACCATCGTAGATTGCTGGCCATGTCTGCGGAAGCAGCCATGCAGCAGCAGGAGCCTCGCACTTACTTGAACCGCGGCATCTTCGTGCGCTCGGGAAGATCTGGTATTGTGGATAAGTAGCCCGTATTTAGCCTGTGGCTCCCTCAGATGTCTGAGATCCGAAGCCGACCGTCGCATCTTTCAGAAAACCACTGAAATTGCGTTCGTGCGTGTTCGGCATGTTCGACGAGATGCTGTCATTGTCGGTACATCCGCTGCTAAGGATAATGACCTCGGAGGACCGAGAAGACACAAATCTTTGCACAAGTCTTCCATAGTCTTCCTAGCTGCGGGGCTGTGTTGCCAGGATTTGCAGGGAGATGCGGCAGGCCACTGCTTTCACCCTGTTCGTGATGTCAGAGTGCTCGCCTCGCCATTGGGAGGTTTGGCAGCTGCTTTGGGCAAACATGGAGTGCCACCCGATCCCTGCAGTGCTGTCATCCCTTCTTTCGCCCCTGCTATGGCGCAGAGACCACAGAGTCTGGAAGTGCCGCCTCCGCCTCGAGCCACGTTGCGGCCCCCAAGCCCCCCAAACCCCCCGAACCCCCCGATGCCCCCAAACCCAAGTCCTGGCCACGCAGCGCCTGCATCGAACAAACCATGTGATCCCCGTCACCGACGGCTTGGGCTGAAGGACACCAGGGGCAACGAAGGCTTCGAACATGCACGCAGTCGCGAAGCCGATAGGTTCCCCCCCCCCCCCACCCCACCCCCCCTAGGATGGTCACGGCCTCTGGTGTGGTTGTGGTTTTGTTCCAGGGAAAAGGGTTTAGGGCTGTCGACGTTTGTTTGTCGGCTACTGCGGTATGGATGTGAAAGGGGCGAGAACGCACAGCGCGCAACCACACATACATGCAATACATGCAGGAGCCTGGTCCTGCGCGGTTCTACGGCACTACCCCACAGCCAGGCCCTGCTCAAATTTGTTCAATCTTGCTGCAGCGTCCCGAATTTGCCATGCTCCTGCCATGTCCCCTGGTGATAGGAAGCACTTACTCGCTTCCGCGGTGCCCTTAGAGTGACACTGATTTTTCCATGTGGGTCTTTCACCCGCAACGAACTTAGGGTGCTACAGCACCCCGGAGCTTTCGCACAAGAGCCTCGACCGAGCCATCTCTCAATGATGAAAGGCCGGACTGCTGCCACTGCAACTGTTGGTCTCAACTTGCAAGGGGCGAAAGAAAAAACCAATCGTTGCCAGTGTCGATGCGCGTGGGAGGCTTTGTGTCAGCGGTGGACCAGTCGTGGCCGCCTGCACATTTGCAAGGCTTGGAAACAAAGGGCATCACAACATCACAACTTGCTGACGTGTTCAGATAGAGCTTCCTCACTGAGGCCTCCTAGCACAACATGTCCAAGCCCGCCCTAGATTGCATCAAGGCTGGGTGGTCGTGCACGGATCAACTTGCCGTTGGTTTTTCTAAACAGGTCCTGCTTTGCAAGATGTCCGCCTTCCGTGGTCACGAGTGCAACAGCAAGGCACGCAGAGGAGGACACGACATGATGAAGTAGTTTGAAGCGTATCACGGAGAGTTCTGTGGAGCTTGCGGGACGTTTACCATACCAAAAAAAAGGGGGTGGCGGAAAGGGCCCCGTGCCAAGGTGGATGCGTCATGGGATAAGGGAGAAGGGGCCCCCCCGGAGGTCCCCTAATTACCCTCCAGGTCCTCTCCAGGCTGCAGACGCAAGATCTAGCTTCTTCTTTCAGTCCAGCCGGCTGTGAGTTGCGTGGGTCACTTTCATGGACTGTCAGCTGTTCGAGTTGTCACCGCATTCTGTGAGTTTGCGCAGTTTGCACAGCTCTCAGGCCTTCGTTTCAGAATTTTCAGAATCAGCAGCCAGTCTTGCATTGCTTGTTCGTTGCATTCGCACCAAGCCCGCATGATTTCGTCACAGAATCAGGGCCGATTGGATGCGTGCTCTGTGCATCGTGCTCAGCCCACATGATTTCGGCCCACAATCAGGAACAAGTCTTGCATTGCTTGTTTTGTGCATTCGTGCAAAGCCACATGATTTCGTCAACGGAATCAGGAGCAAGTCCGCTATTGCTTGTTCAGTGCATTCGTGCTCACTTTGTTTTGACCCTGAACCCTAAGCGAAGCCTTGCCGGGCTTTTGCGAGTGCGAGAATCGAAATCCTAGATTCGAGACCTTCATGGTGTGCGGTTCAAGGTTGTGTGTCCCGCGGAGCCGTGCCTGCACTTTCGCCCCCTAGCTTTCATGGCCCCTTCTCTAGTGTGTACTCGTAGCTTCCTTCTCGTGCAAGACAACGCGGTCATACAAAGAGCCAAGAAGGCATATAGGTTTCGAGCTGAAGCCGATGCTGGTGAACAAGGAAGAGTGACAGTACTTTATGTATACTGCAAATGCACCAGAAACCATATTGTGTTCGCCATAGGTGTGTTACTGCTTCATACGGATGCGTTTTGCTCCTCAGACCAAGCTCAGGACAAGTTCTTAGCAAACGAACAAGTTGCAGCAAACAGTCAGAAGGCATCACCAATTTAGGAGAGGAATGACACTGTCTCAGAAAGACCGGTGCGATGTGCAGGCTGCATGCTGCCCAATCGCCACCAGCCGTGGCAACCATCAGGCCCAGGCACACCAACGTGCTCCTAAAAAGTTTAGTGCCTGATGTGCAGCAACGTTGCTTCGCGAACAAGTCCATGGGATGCGGGCTTGACAGATTTCCAACAGATGCTGCCGCAATTGGGAGCATTGGAAGGCTGCCGCAAGCTTAAAGCTGCATTAGTTGAGGTGTCTTTGCTTTGCATTGACTTGCAAAGATCATTGCAGGCAGAGTGCCACGTGTGCCAGATGGCAACTTGTGGCCCAGCATGTCGCACCTACTAGGCTGGGGTGCAGCTTTCGGCTATCAAACGGCAGAGCGCAAGAGTCCGTGCAGGATCGGCAGGATCTATGGGCTCAGAACGCTCGCAAGGTGCACAAGGTCCCAACCTGGAAGTTGCACAGTACCATAATAAGTGCTGCCTCGCATTCATAGCACTGTCTGGGCATGCGCGAACTGCAAGGCGTTACTCCAGCCGGAGCGTTGCCACAGCTACAGCCGCAAGGCGCGCATCTCCATCCTCTATTTGAGTAGGTAGCGTTTGGCAACATTTGGCTTACAAGCGCCCCGGGAACCTCCGGCAACCCAAAGGTTGCGATGCGCACCGATGAGCACGATACGTATCGTAGGAATCAGCGTGTCGCCTCGCACAATTACGCACACCTTTTGAAATTTTCACAGTGCCCTTCCCGTTGTTATTGCCATGTTTGCCTTCCCTCGCTCTTGCCTCTTTCTCCGCGAGCCTCTCGGCAGTGCACCAACCTCACGGAGCCGTTCGAATGGGCACGCTCGTCTCTATCGTCTCTGTAAGTTCCAACCAGTGAGTGTGTTGAGCATCAAGGAGGATTAGGTTGAGGCACCTGCGCAGCGTGGCCGTCTCGTAGGCAGGGGCTTGACAAGTTTCCGGCCTGGGAGTGCTCTTGATGTGGTCTTACACTGCTTGGGCTCGACGGATGTCTGCGGCATACTTTTTCAAAGATAGAATCTCCCTCGTTAAGTCGGACAGTTGTATCAGGGGTTTTGCGATTCAAAAGTAGTGCGCCAATTGTTGATCCCACCTGGTTCGCGAGGACTCAATGATCCGCGCGGTCCACATTGTGGCCACAAGGCCTTCCCAGTCGACCTCTACACCCCCCAACCAACATGAGGGAAACACGCTGAACAATCTCTCAGCATGTGTAGGCACAGTAAGGTAATCACAGTCATCCACCAAGACTGAGCACGCAGTACCTGTTTTGCAGTGGTATTGTCAGGAACAAGGGGTGAAGCTTAATTAGCGTGCGCACATCAGTCGGTCGCATAGTGGAGGGTTGAAAGACTGTTGAAAGCATCATTCTTGGGTTAAGAAAGTGAGAGGCCTCCAATGGCCTTCACGACAATGAAGCGAGGTAAGGATGTCTCGAGAAGACGTACAGTTCTCCAAACAAGCCAGTCAATTTGTTCACTAGAGAAGGCTCGAAGACGTCACAGCAGAGCGCTTTACGGCTTAAGGCGTGTGTTTTGCGATGTGTATCGCATGGAATATTAATGAATATTAGGTATGGGCGGTTTGGATATCGTTTGTGGCAGTCATATCTTTGACAAATCTTGGCAAATCTGGAGGGATAGAACATGTGTTCGTCACAAGTGCGCAAAGCCTTCAGGAACCTGGAGCCTCTTGAGACAATCAGATTCCAAAGCCTTCAGGCCTTGTCATGGTGTCCATGCGCACACAACCTTGCGCGACAGCAATTGACAACCAGGACATGTCAGATCGTATTGGCAAGAATTGTTCTGAAGTCATCTGTTCTGAGGCTGCATTGCCCGTGAGCACACCACCCGGTACAAGGTGAGCTGTCGCATCTTCACCACTTGTTTCGAGTCATGGCCATGGAGACCAATCCTGTCTGTGCGAGGCCTCCAGTCGCACACCAGGCATACCCAGTCGCAGCACAGGACCTGGAGGTGCCACACCACGGTTCTGAGCAAAACGCATTGAGATGTTCTCGTATTGGCATACAATTTATTGAGAATGCATTGGCACGGACTGGAGGCGTTCCTGGCAAGCAAGGCTGCATGCACAGGCACAAGTGGGAGTGAGGGGCGGCATGTACAGATGTACACAAGTGCATTTGGCGTTGCACCGTGCGCCTAAGAAGCGAACCGCCCAGGTGACGATGCCCAGGCCAGTGCTTGCTGTGTCCTGTTCTTGTTGATGCCAGGTGTGTGTACGATCCTGGAGTCTTGTCGCCTATCCTGACTTCCTTCTTACTTCGCTCATCGGAAGCGCATCGCCCCATTTGGCAGGTGCCAGACCAGACCAAGACGTCTTCAAGTGACAAGAACGACAGCGAGGGCCACATGGGGCATCGTTGGGCCACAGTCGAAGCCAGCTTTACCTCCTGCATCCAGTCCCGGATTGCAGACAGGATTTGCTTGCAACATCTTACAACGCTGCAGGGCTTTCGTATTGAGCTGAGAGGTGGCCGACGGTTGCTGATGCTTCTGAAGGCGTGCAGTGCGGCCATCATTCGACATCCATAGTTGTATCTAGTTTGCTCACCACGACTGACGGGCAGGGGCGCAGCTGTGAACGAGAAGGCCACCCGACGATCCGGTGTCAGTTTCAGAACTCAGCGGGAAAAGATCGCGGCGAAACAACGGTTTCAGTCCACAGGTAGACTTAGGTAGACGCAGACATGCCTTTGATCAGTCGCTAGGACTTGTGAGGATCAGCTAGGGGTCGAAGGTCTAAATTGTAAGTTCTGGAGAAGTGAAGATAGGTTGATGGGTCTCAGCTCGGGCGAAGAACTAAGAAGACTCACTGCATGCCGTCCGCCGAACGGGCTCGGGCTGTGAATCTTGTTATTCCTCCGTCCGCCTGTTCGCGCGCAGTTCTAGACCTCTTCCGGCATGGCCTGTGTGGTGTTTCCAGCATAGGCTCCCTGAAATGCAGCACGCGGTGTTGTCTGGGCTCGTACCATGAGCTACTCGTACTAGGGTTTTAGCCATCCGACCCCGCGTAAAAAGACGGACTTGTTGCACGGGCAAGAACATCAGCGCATCTGTTTTCCTTTTGTTCTTCCAACCCCAAGAGCTTCTGTCGCTCTTGCCGCGTGACTGAACAAAGCGTCGGAGCGTGGTTATCGGTTCACCACGGCATTGATCTGACATCATGTAACGGCAGCTTCTGAAAGTCACGCCACTTGGGCAGCTGACATCGACAGTGTGAGAAATTGCTGGGCGTCTGGCTCTTTCAGCTTGTCGTGTGCCAGGAGCGCTGCCTGAAGTGACCGACGAGCGCTGTCACAAATCCCGCTGGGAGTCAGGGCCCAAAAGATTGCACAGGAAAGAGTGAAAGAGTGCACAGGTGCATCACTTTTGCAGCTGAAGCGCCATGCAGAGTTTCGGGCAAAAGCGACCATTGTCATGCCAGGCAGTTGCTGCAGCCCTTTCCCGATTCCAGTGACCCCAAGGCGCTGGAGCGGGCATGCATGATGGCATGACATGAGCCAAGGCATGACTGAGGGGACTAGAACACCAGCAGACTTAGCCCCGGGTCCAGAATGTGCAGACAGGCACCAGAGTTTTGTGCACAGTCTGTTGCTTCATTGTGCTTCAAGATCGGCATGAATCATCAAGCATGTGACGGTTGTCCCCGAAATCCACGCGGTCTTAAAATCATTCTAGCGCGTACGGGGGCACTCTTCCACAAGCTATGTCTTGCCGGTGGCGATATGTCCGCGAAGTCGTTGCGGAAGGTTGCGTTGCGTAGGCTGTCGGGGTCCGTAAATCCGGGGGCGGCGGAAAGCGGCGAAGAGCTGCTTAAGGCTTAGATGGCTTAGGTTTTTCTTCTTAGGCTTAGCTAGAATAACATAGACTACAACTACGTACAACAGAATGTACAACGTATATCTCAAATATTACTTGTTATATTCTATATATCACATAGTATTTGTTTTACATTCTAAATTTCATATAATATACTATCTGTTGTATACTCTATTACCCGCGCACACACAAATACATATGTTTTCTATATATATATATATATGTGGGTATATATTGTTGAGTATTTACTATCTACTTTAGATTTATTGAGAACTATGTAGGCTTCGATAATCTATCATAGTCTTGCATTCCATGGGCCCGCGTGTTGCGTTGCATAGCGGGTAGCGAACATCTCTACCTTCTTTTTTGAGATATGTAACTACATATGTCTTCGCAACATCTTCTTACTTTGACTTAAGATGAAAAGAAGTAGTCGCAGTATGGCCGTGTCAGGGAACCACGGGAACCGTTGGACTTGAAGCCCCTAAGCGTTTGAATACTTCTGCGCACGAAAGTATTGTAGTTGAGAGGTTTCCGTGCAAAATATGACAGCCCTGATGTGCTGTGCTGGTTTTGCCTTGCTTTGTACACGTCCCACGAAGAGATCCGCAGAACCTGTGTGCCAACGGAATGGGAATTGCGGCAGGCGCCCGAAGAGGCAGAGACGTCTTCAAGCAACGCGAACGACAACAGCGGGGGGCCACTGCGATTGGCAGTGAACCTGCATGCCAGCATGCCTTGTCCAGTCCACGATTACAGAGCAGGTTTCGGCAGTGCTTTTTCGTTCCTGAAGCTGGCAGGTGGTCGACTGTTGCTGATGCTGCTTAAGGCCGCGGACGGCATAACACCATCGAAATAGGCATGCCCACTAATGTGGACAGCACAAAAACAATGGCTAAGTCACAACAAGCAGAGCATAATTCAAGTGGTTCTTTGGTTGCAATTTGTAATGCGGTATGTCCCGGCATCGTCTGCATTCCGCGCTCTGTTTGCAGTCTCTCCAAAAAATCCTCCGGTGTAACTTGGAGAGTGAGCCGAGTGAGCCGAGGCATGCTGCCATGCCCCGTAAGGCCGTACGACCCTCGCGAACGGTAGACCTAGCATTCTTGATTCCGGTAGGACTAGTGTTGTCTTCCGTCTCAGCCAACAGGACGACAAAACACGACCTATGGCTTACCGATCCATCATCATCTTGAAAACTACTGACACTACGGCTCGTCTGCACACAACACACCCCTGCCCAGAGAAAGGAATGAGCTTTGGATGTTCAATGTTCTCCTTTCCCCTTCCAATGTCTTGTTGTGTCTTGCCTCATGTGCTCTGACGTTGCGTTAGAGTGTTGTGCGACATCTGTTCTGTTCTCATCTGCTGGCGCGGGCTGCGTTGCATCGCAAATGAGTCAACGAGGTGCGGCCTGAGCAAACCAGCTAGAATTATGTACGTAGTGCTGCGATAAGGCACTGTATGACATAGGATCAATACCTATCGAAGCAGGATCATGCATCCCAAAGCTGCTGTCGTCACTCTTCGTCCTCTCAATGATTTATTCGTGGCATTCACGTCCATACCTCCACACACGGCATTCATAAAGGCGAAGCAAATTCAAACAGGCAGTCAACCAATCATGACCGACCTGTCTTGATTCGGCATCCCAGACCATTCCAGCTCCGGTCGCATGCACAACGGTTTTTGTCAGTCTGACCAAACGTGCATTTGCCTTGCTACTAAAGCCGAAGCCTGGCCCCAAGTACGGCGACTGCCTCCTTCTCCGAGCCGCGGATCCACAAGCAAGGATCTTCTCGTGATCTTCTAAGGTCGCCGGGGCCCGTGCAGAGCTTCCCAACCTCGCAGACCCACGGCTTCAAGAAACGTCGTCACCGTTACCGCATTTCGATTGGTCACCCATGGCCGGCAAGCCGGCAGGTGCCGATCCGAAAACTCAGATTTCCACCTCACAGAGACTCACAAGGAGTGGTGGGACCCGAATTGTAGAATGGTCGCTCCCAGGCCATGGTTGAAGGACTGTTGAAGGCAGTCGCCTTGCTGCCATGTGCTGCCCTTACCACGACATGATGGGCGGCCTGAGCTCACACAGGAGCCAACTCTCTCTTCGCCAGAACTAGCTCGCTGCCCTATGACGCGGCTTTCGTGCAGAAACGATCAGACACGTTTGCAGAGTTCCCTTCTGCAGAGTCCCGAGCGCATTCATTTTCCGGGGCTGCCGAAAAATGCAGAGCCTTCGCCGCTTCCCCAATTAGTGTACAGCAACACTTGTGATGTTGTCAGGTGGAACTGTTGTGAATGAAGTGTGTGACGCCTTGCTTTCAGACACGCATATCCGCTCTTGCACAGCTCCAAATTTGAATGTTTCCTGTCTCAGGGAAGTAAAGGTGAAGGAGCTGGACGTCCGGCTTCGGAAGCTTCTGCTCTGTCCCACATTCTTCAAGGTGCGGGTCTGCATCGCAGTTTTTTTGATGGGAACCGCTTCCGCTGGTGGTGTTCTGTGGGCTTGGGCTTTGAATCTGGTTATCGGTTCACCGCTGCATTGATCTGATATTATGATGTAGAGGCAGCTTCTGAAAATTCCGGCACTTGGGCAGCCGACATCGACAATGTGTGAAATTGCTGGGCTTCTGGCGATTTCAGCTTGTCGCGTGCCAGGAGCGCTGCCTGAAGTGACCGACGAGCGCTGGCACAGGTCTCGCTGGGAGTCAGGGCCCAAAAGAGTGTGCGGCGCTGTTGCAGCTTAATCAGAAAGCCACGCCATGCTTGAAGAGTTTCCGGCAAGAGCGACCTCGCGCCAGGCCGTTGCTGCAGCCCTTTGCCGATTCCAGTGACCCAAAGGTGCACGGGTTGGACTTTCATTGTCCCTTCTGCGCTTGTTACACTGCGCGCCGCGCGCCAGTAGTGGGCGTGGCCTTATCAGAGCATCGCTGACGATGCTTCTTGCTGCTGCTAGGGTGCTTGCTCGCTTGAGTGGACTGCCACCGAGCCTGGCTGTCCTGACTGCGCATGCCCCCTTTGCATCGCAGCGCTTCATCTGTGCGGAGCACTTTGCACCCGGGCGAGGCCTTTGCGCAGTGAGCTCAGTGCCAGGAGAAAGGGAGCAGAACCCGACAACTCCACAGCTACGCCCGCCGAGCACAACTTCAGGTGTCGGGATCCGGTGCGCAGCCGTGTGTCCTCCAGGAGCCGTCGTAAATCTGATGACATCAGAGGTGTGAAGCATGTGTCTATACTTGTGTCTACCCAGATATATATATATATATATATCTCTCTCTCTCTCTCTCTCCATATTATGTATGTTGTATCTGGCTGAGGACCTACCGTGTTCTGATCTTCTGGCCCCGGAACTTACTACAGAGTCTACAGAGCATTGGTTCATGATCGTGAGGTCAAGGATTCAGAAGTCAATAAGCCTGGATGCAGGTAATGTACAAGCCCTCTGGCTGGGCCACATGTTCGACGCCGCAGTGGGAAGGGGTGCGCGGCATGTTCATCACGGCAAGCTGGGCGATTCCTTGTGAGGGCTTCACAGCGCACGCCCGCCATGGCCGTGAGCGAAAACAAGCCAAACGCATGCGGCACCGGACCAGCCGGACAGCACCTTTTAATCTTCTTGGCTTGCGCAAAGGTTCCCACGGCCCCCTGCATCCTTCATGTGCCCCTGGTCTTGGAAAGTCAAGTGTATGTGGTTTGACTCAATTTGTGGCTTCAACTCTAGGTGGTGCCCTGGTACCCTTGGGATGACCAGGGTGTGGGGCCTCCTTTGGTCTGTACTTTCCCTGCTTAAAATGGGCGGTGGGGCGTGTCTCTAAGAGAAATGTTGGCAGGCAGTTGTTTCCGCGAGCCTTCTAAGGGCGTGATTTGTTAGTTTCTCTATGAATAGCAAACACAAAATGTGGGCACTGAGAGTGGCCGGACATGGGGGGTAGCCGCGTAGCCGGGTAGTCCCCGGAAGAATGCGCGTCTGCTTAACTTGGGCGGGTGGTGCTGGTCTATCAACAGCTTACTGCAGCAATAAATTGTCAAACTAAAGCCTTGCCCTTGGCGCGAAGCTGCGCCGGATTATGAGTGTTTTGCAGCATCAAGAGTCCCTCACCGATTCGGCCAGTGGCGGTTTGCATTGGAGTGTCCAAACATTCATATTGCAGTTGAGAAGGCAGCCCCAGAGCCACAATGTCACATGTCACAACTTACTTTGAACTCGTATAAGAGCACAATATGATATCTTGGCAGTTGTAGGCAAAGATGCAAACAGCGCAGCCACATCCTTTGCAATGTCAATTCGCCAGGTCCATGGCAATCTGATTCGTTACGTTTGGAAGAAGCGCGTCACCCATTGCAATGTTGCGGGTCAGTCTACTGACCTAGGTGAAGCATGAGTAAGAGGCAAAGAATGCAAGGCAGCCTGCCGAGTTGTGCTGTCAGTGCAGGCATTCCAGTGGCTCCAGGCTCAGGGTGTTCACTTGGCGTTGGCTTTGGGTAGAAGGCAGCTCATGCACTCTTCATTCAAGGTCCAGTTGCGGCTCCATGCCATCGGCTAGACAGAGGTACCAGTGGGATAGTGATTGTAGCCAAGCCCAGAGCCCAGATGGTCAAGACGTCTCAAGTCAATCACGCACGTCGCTGGGGTCGCCGGTCGGTGTCTGCTGAAGGTCTCGCACTGCCAGAAGCTTATCCTGTCTGATCTGCCGTTCACGGCCGGATGCCTCATGACATGTTACTGTACCCAGTATCCTGGGGCTGGAGGATGTGAGGGACGGGGCAGCGGGACTTTGAGCGATTTGATGGGACACTTAGTCACTTAGTCAGTCGTTGAGAGATGCAAGGCTCTTCGACACGTTTGTTTGCAGATCTCTGGCCGGACCTTGGTGCCGACCTTATTCAAGCCATCAGGACTGAACAGCGTGGGCCACAGAACTTGCAAACGGTTCGCAGCATATTTCGAGGTCAAGCAGTACATTGGTCTGTGCAGAGGCTGCAGAGTTTACCTCGAATTGACGTCGCTTGCCACGGTAGTTAGTTGCGCAGCCTTCACTGATGCTCAAGGTATCGTGGATCCGCCTCAGGCGAGGGTGCAGTTGTTACAGCTGCAAATGCAAGAGTGCTGCCATCGTGCCGATGCTCCTAAATTGGCCGGAGCTTGGATGCCATGAGACATGCGACGACGCTCTGCACATTCTTGTTTGCAAATTGGCAACGAATCAGGGGGCCTTATCCATTCCGTTGGCGATCAGCAGCGCAGACAAGCCTGGAAACTCAAAGCTTTCTCCGAATCCGAAGCTCGGACGACGCCCTGAATCTGAGGCCATTGGGAGCCTGTGCCACAGCCGGACGTGTGGCTGTGACGAGGCTGGGAGACCTTGCAGCTGCGCGGGAAGGCAGTTTAATTACTCTTGACGAGCCCGGCTCCACATTTGTGGTTGGACATGCCAAAGTTCAGAGCCAATCTAGGGACACTGTCGGTGTGCCGAAACGAAGGTATGCCGAGCCCAGTCGCAAGTACCAGCGACATGAAATCACCCCTTCAAATCTCGATCTTCAATCTGTGAAGGCGTCAGTGCCACACGCATCCAAATGTCATAATTGTCAGAACCAGTGCTGAGATGTGCATGCGGACTTTTGCATTGACTTCGCACTGGTGTTTGGTTGGATCGGCATTTGGCCCGAGCCGCTCTCCGTACAAAGGGACGCCAAACGGCGACGCCCAGGACCTGAAAAGAGAGATGCCTGTGAATGGAATCAGTTTGGTACCAGTTGTGTGGGCCTGCACATGAAATGAATCAGGAAGGAGTCTGTAAAGCCGTTTTGAGGAGGCTTCAACGCGGTTCTCATGGTTTCCGTCTTATCAGAGCGCCAGGCTTGTTTCCACGTGGTGTGTGTTCTACACGTGCTGGCGAGATGGGCAGGCGTGCCCAGCGATGACTGCAATTCGCCGACGCAGTGCCGGGCACTTGTCCTTCTTCCTTCCGAGACACTGCTTCAGATGCAGATGCGTAGACCTTGCCGTGCCCCTTGCCAGGTAGCACTTGGCTTGGGTCCTAATTCAGTCGCATCTGCCACATGCGAAGTCAGTCGGGACCGGCTTGTGATTTTGTCAAGGGCAGGATCTTCGGATGTCTACTAGCATCTATTCTATTGTGTTCCAGAGTCAGAATCAGGCTCGGATCCAGCGATGCGTGAGATGGTGCACTTCGTCGGCAGTGGTGAACTCAGAAAGCCCCTTTGTGTGGGGGAAGAAGCTGATGAGGGGGAGCTGGCCAATTTTTTCCGTACCTGCCGAGGCCACGAGCATGATGGCCGCCTTCAAGAGGTCACGTGGGGGTTGTTATTACTATACAGGGAACCTGCCTGCATGGCCATTTTGGGTACAGGTTCTGAACAACTAACAAGCGTTGCGCTTCTTAATGCTGGACCTGCTTTAGCGAGGGCCCTTTCTTTAAAGTCAGTTTTGCAGGGCTATTCAGGCCATTGTGACTGTTTGGGAGTACAGGAGTGGGTCCGCAATTAAGTAGATCGTCCAGGTGTCGCAAGACAATTTCGCGCAGCGTGCCTTTGGACCGTTTAAAGAGAGCCAAAACCAGCTTCGACTGTTTAGAGGGGGAGGGAGGGGGGGTGGAACACACTAAAGCAGGTCCAACATACAGTCTTATGCTGGCTCGGGTGAGTGCATGCTGTGAACACGCATGAAACGTCATTACTTCATACTTTCAACATCTGCTTTGCGACTTGCCTGTTCGTGTTGTACATCCGCTGCGGCGGAGAGGAAATGCATTTGTCCCACCCTGGCGTGGCGCTGGCGCTGCCGATATCTTTCATGTCGATTGAACCTTGAGCGTGAGGTCATACTGCCAGGGGTTGCCCAGCAGTCCCTCCGGCTCTGTGCAGGTTCGAGGTCTTTATGTAGGGTTTCCTTTGAGTTTCCCACCCTTGCTTGTCCAGCTGGCCCAGTAGCAAACGGATGTTTGCTTGCTACATGCGATAACGAACAGATGCTGTGGGCGTTCTCAGCATGGGTCGGCGCCAGTGCAGGGATGCAGACCGCAGTGTAGGCCCGACCGAAGGCAAGACCACGGAAGAACTCAACGAACAATACAGTCGCTGGAACCCAACACTATGAAGCCTCCACAAGGCATTGGTCAGATGAGTCAGATGTGAGGTACAACAGGTCGGGGTACGGCAGGTTCGCGCAAGATTCCGAAGACCCCGGCTTTCATGAAAGTCTGGTCCACGCGACCGATCGACATCGCCTTTTTTCCGATTCTACCGCGATACGTTGCGATCTTCTGATTCCCTTCCAGCCTTGCACATCTGGGACCCTTCTGCTTTTGGAGCCTTCCAGCCGTGTAGCCCTTCAACGCCTTCACTTGCAAAGCTGGAGGACTGGCTGAAATGTGGAAACCGAGACCTTGGAGGGGCTGCTGGCCCAGACAACGGGCGCCCAGACCACAGGCAAAACAAATGCTCTGAGCCTGTCTGAACCATACAGGCTCGCTGGCAAAGGCAACCACAGACCCCAAAGCATGTCCAGCAGGTTCCGACCCAAGGAAAGGCAAAGATAAAACCGTGCGGAGACCGCAGGTTTGGACGAAGCATCTGCCAGTATCTGCCCTGTGCCGAAAGTGCCCGAAGCGAGACCTGAACAAACCAGAGAGAGCACTGACGCGATGCCTGGTGCGCATGCATGCAGCGTAAAAAGAAGTGAGTAGTGAGTGCAGGAGTCCCTACGGCGCTGTCTGCAACAAAGGTCCATGCATACATGGGCCTAATGGGCCGAATGCTCTGAGTTAGAGCTTAGGCAAGTCTCCGGGCCCTTTCTTCCGGAATCCAAATAAACGAAACGGGCGCGCAAAGGACTCAAAGCTCAAAGAATTAGCTCCAAAACGCCTACTGGGATCCTCTAAAAGCCCTTAGATGGGGCCAACAAGATAACAGAAACATAAGGGCGTCCGGACGCAACGGTGAACTGGGTTTCCGACGTTTTGGCGTGCACGTGTTGAGGCGATTCACCGGGTTGATCAACGCAGTTTGGACAGTCTCGGGCATGTCTTGTGCAGGCAGCAGACATTCGGCGTGGGGTTTTAGACGAGCTGCCGCAGGCAGGGTATTTGCGAGATGCAACTGCTCTTTGGCTCGAGTGCTTTCTGTGAGCGTTTAGAATCAGCTAGGTCCATGAAAGCTCAGTGATTGTTGGACTTGCGCTGTCTTCCTCGGATCTTGTGACCTTTTTCTGTAGTATCATTGCGCAACGGAAGGGCCAGGATGCGGGCATGAACATTCAGGATCATGTAGCGCTACCAAAGTCAAATTGAGGGGCTCAGAAGTGTCCTTCTTTCCAGGCTCGTTTAAAATGGGGCAGCCGCATTGTTTCGAGCGCAAATGGGCCGCTGGCTTCCTAAGCGAGCTATGATAACGTGAGCTTTCCCTATGAGTTCTTAGTTCTTTCGCATCTCGACTTCGCCTGAAGGAATTCCGCGAGGAGGTTGAGATCCTGCGGCAAGCCGAAGCCTTCGAGGAGACGCTTCTCTAGCAAACCTAGGAATGGGCTGCTCCTTTGTCCTGTTTCGGCTCCGGTTAGCCTTTGCAGTGTTGCTGTCTTTGCCCCCTTGCGTAGCAAAGAAGACTGGCAACGCGCCGAACTGCATTTGTTTGTTTGTCGCCAGTACACAAACATGCTTCGCGACCATATTTGGCAGGACAACCGTCCATTGCCCGTCACGAGTACGGGTGCCTCGGTATGCGTCGGGCTGCACGTTCTTTACAAGGTGCATCTTGGTGCTGTCATGCATTGTACTCAACTGTCGGCTCGAGGACTAATTGATGGGCCCTCGGTGGATGCACGCCTGGCCTGGCGCCACGAGATGGACCGCCAAATGAGGTGTAACATCAGCTTCGGTTTTCTCAAGGTGTCTTTACAGCGACGATTGAATCAGCGATTGTTCAAGTGGGCACCCTGCTTGACAGGCGATTGATGCAAGACACAAACTTCGCCCTCGATGATCGGCTCAAAGAGGTGGGTCACACGGCATGAAGGACGTGAGCTCATCTTAAAACAGCCAACTCTTTGGCTGTTCCATATCATGCAAGCTGTGCAGCGCCTGAGCTTCACTTGGTATCAGTATCATAGGGGCATTCTACACGACCATCGTCTTGACCAGCCCTTCTTCCTTCTTATCCCAGCAGCTGCATTGGTGTACATGTACTGTTGGGAAGGCTTCAACTCCTCAACATACTCCGACTTCTGAGATTTGAAGTTTTGGGGATCGCTGTCGTCCGGACATTGTAGCGTCATCGTACAGGGGGGTGTGGACAGGGGCCAGTTTTCCAGGTCAGCAAGCACGAGCTCCGGGTCAAGCACGCCGACCGGATGTATGACTGGTGAGCCACACGGGATCGGAAGCAGGTCATAGGAACTAGTAGTTACACAAAGCGCATATCTGGAATAGCAAAAGCACACACACACACACACGCGCGCGCATTGTAAAATATTATATGTAGGAATATAAATATAAAGAAATAAATTTTAATACTAAAAATAAATACATAAATAAATATATATATATATATATATATATATATATGTATATCTATCTATATATATATATGTATATCTATATACGTATATATCCATCTATCTATCTATATATATATGTATATTTATGTAAACCAAGAAGCTGTCTTTATAGCTCTGAATATGTGTATATTCCTGCATCTGTATAGAAGCTACCCCCCGGCCCCCGATGCATCTACGGTTCTGGCTGCTTTCAGGAGAGAGACGGTTTTTGCTTCATTTGGGAGGAGAGACCGAAAGAAATCCGTCGTACCGGTAAATAAGGTTTCGAATGCATGGTTGACAACGAAAAGTTCATGATGACATAAAACAGGAAGTTATTATGTTTACTATGTACTTACACATAGGCTTTCCTCCGACAAGGGATGGTGGCTCTGGTATTTAACAGGCAAGAGCTGCTCCCTTCGTTGTCGGGACAAATGTTATAAGCAAGAGGGGCGCCGTCGTTTTTTCGTGAGAAGAAGAAGGCCTCTCTCACTACAGAAACCAAATCAAGTAGATCTTGAAATCGTATTCCAGGGAGTTGGGCGGCTCTGTGATATGAAACATAAGGCGGGCTCTCATGTTTGCCAAGTGTGTGAGCACTTCTTCTTGGTTAAGGTCCAGCTTCAAAACAAAAAGTTTCATCTTCTCATTAGGTACGACTGTCGAGAACTGCCTTCTACTCATCGACACAAGCGAAGGCTCTCTTGTGTCTTCCTAAAGCTACTAAGGGCTTTCAACCAATAGGAGCCTTGTCATTCCTTATTAAGAAAAGCAGAGTTTGTTTGTTAGTTTCTGGCTCAGAAGAATAAGCTTTTGTTGAGCTGAAGGCAGAGATGGCAGAGGCCTCATGGCACATAATGGAGGACAGCTGCTGGGACCGCGCACGTGCAGCAACCTCCATTTTCACGAAGTACAAGCTTAAACCCACATGTTGTACTGCCATGACTGCCATGTACTTTCCCAATTTGGGACGTTTGGGGTTGGCCTTTCGTTGGGGCCTCTCGAGGTGTTGGGACGTGGAATGAGTTTGCTTTGATTCTTTGTTTTTATTGGGACCTCTCGAGGTTGTGTCAAGCCCCAAAACATTGGGACCTCACAATTTCGTGAGTCTCAGTGCCAGAATTTCGAGAGGTCTCAATGTTTTGGCGTCCACGGCCACCAAAATATTGGGAATGTTTAGGGTTTAGGGTTTAGGGCGACTTTGCGTGAGGGTTTTGGGTTTAGGCGGGGAGTGGGGGGGGGGGGGGGGGGGGGGGGGGGGGGGGGGGGGGGGGGGGGGGGGGGGGGCACGCACCTAACCATATCTATACATGGAGATCAGCCCCCCTGCCTGGCAAAATACATGTGTATATACATAACGAAATGTGTTCATGCGCACACACACACACACCTGCATGTTCTGCAGTGTGGCCAGCCGACCGGAACTTGTGGCGAAGGTATGGCAAGCACGGCATGAAGCAGGCGCGAAAGGAGCGTGAGGCACTTGGGTGCCGATTCAAAAGCAAACGCAAAATACATAACAACTACCCAGGCAGTTCTGTTCCGCCACCTATGTGGTATTTTCGGACATCGCAACAGCTTGCAGGCTCCGGCTCACATCCGCTTCAATCAAGAGGATCCTGTGATGTCTTGAGCTCGAGACAAGGGTTATCAAGGGTTTTGTTCATGCCGCGGAACAGAGTGGAATATGATGGGACATGGCCAGCTCGGACTGAGTTCTGTCCATGCATATCTGCCGTTCGTCAAGCGCCCATGCGTCGTTTGTGTCGAGTGGCCAATCCTGGCCACCAGCCTTTCGTGTAACAAAGCCTCGCGCATTCAAGGCCTGGCTCCTTGCGGCGCCCGCCACAGCTGGCGCCAGCATTGGATGTGCCGGCTGTCCCTGGAATCCTCCGCGAGGGTTCAGTGGGCCGAGAGCCTCAGAGCCAGGACTTGCAGCTTTTTCTTTGGTTGCCCGACATTCCTATTTGATAGTTCACAGCAGTTGCCATAGACAAGTTTGAGAAAAGTGCCTGTGACACTTGCGGCCCGCCTAGGTGCCACGAGCGTTGGCTCCGAAGAGCCTGTGGTGGCACCGTCACGGCCGCCCAGCGTGCCGAGGCGAGGCCACGTCCTGCGGGTCAGTTGCAGCCGGCGCATCATTTTCCTTTTCTTACATACTGGCATAGCCTAGCCACGGAAACCATGTGCGTAAACACTGCCGGCATTTGCACCTCATTCATGTCTCCACCACTTCTTCAAGCCCGTGTGCGCACAAGGACTCTGCTCACGGATGCTGGAAGGCCTTTTGCGGGGTCAAGCTTAAGTGCAATGCATGCACTTCCCCTTTTGAGAGCCACTGCCGGCCTCCGGAGGTCTTCTATGGCCAAGGCCTGGCGCCAGCACGATGCTGATCCGAGACGATGAGAGAGAAGACATGAGAAGACTGTCGGAGATCGTAAGACGTCGTAAGAGTTGATCACAGAGCAAGAAGAGCTGTCCTCGGCAGGTGTCGCCAAAAGCAAAGAAGGCTCCCATCAAGACGCCAAAGCCGACCACTCCAGACTTCCGCCGCAGTCACACCGGCCTCTGGCGGATCTGAGAGATGCGAAGAGTTCAAGTTTCGAAGTTTACCAAAAAAATTGTCGTTTCTGTGTGTTCGCGGTCGCGTTGCGGCCTCAGGCCGCCGGACCATCTGGTCGCGGTTGCTTTTTTCGGTTTCACCGGCCACAGAAGCCACCAGATCTTGGGCACAGGTTAGGATGGTTAAGGCAAAAAGGACATCAGTGACAGAATCGCTTCCCCCAAAGATCGTGCGGGTGGGAAAGCCCCAATAAAGCTGCGTGGGTAGACACTCGCAAATGCCGAGCGATGCTGACCTTGACACACACACACACATGCGGTGCAGACCTTGGGTGGCGGGGAATCTGACGCGCTGGCAACACCAGACCTCCATCAAGTACGAGTCCTTGACCATAAGGGCCACAAGTATTTGGTACTATCTTGCAAGTACTATTTGTCAAATCTGCCCAAGTCCAAGCATGCCGCACCAGAAAGCCTGTCTGCGTCCCCGCGCTTCCTCTAGCTTTCGTCTCAACAGTTCTGATTTAGTATGGGTAGGCGGCTGGGGGGAGGAGTCGAACATTCGGCCTCGGGGGCTAAAGCATGATGCCGGGGGGGTGGGGGGGGGTGTGGGTGGGGGGTTGAATAGTTGGAAGGCCTTGCGTGCTCGGCTGAAGTGATTGAACAAACTGTCTTGAAGAAGTTCAACGTAGAACTGTTCTAGTAGGTACCGTGTGCTGGGCTACTTCCGGCAACAGACGTCAGCAGGCTGGACTATCTGGCAAGATGTGGAGACTCTTTCATTTTGGAGTTGATGCTGCCAGGCTCGACTGAATATAGCCTGGTCCAAGTCCAGATCGATCATGGACGTCAGCATCAGGCATAGTGCTTAGGACTGCTTGGGATTAGCAGCAAAAAGTTTTCTTGTGCAAGCAGTGCAAGCCTCAGCAAGCGCCTCTTCTCAGATCCGGCTTCACATGGCCCGAGTCCCGGCGAGTCCCAGTCGCTTCTACGTCTTCGCAGCCTGTCGCAGCATCCAATCCTCAGGCCTCCGTGGGGCATCCCATTGTGCCGGACGCTGAAATCTAAAGCGAGGATCTACTCAGGTATTTCCAATATGAAGGGTGCATCCGGCTAGGATCAACCTCGATTTCAGGTGCGACGTGAAATACAGTTCCTCGCATTTCAAGGAGGACTCTCAAGGCTGGTGCTGCATGCTGTGGAAGATCGTGGAAGCCCACGCTGCCGTGGTCACCGGCATGCTCCATCATGACAAGCTCTGCTGCAGTCACTGGCGGCCGGCTGTTTCTCCATGCTGCGTTCCTTCGAGGGACACTGCCCCCAGACGGTGCCATGTCTGCGATGCATCGTGACACAACCTCAAGGCATGTACAGGCAGGCCAATTCACACTCGCACTTGCCATGACAGATGCATGGGGGAATTGCACGGAGTTGCGAAAATCACTGCCGCACGCCGCATGCCACAAATGTCTGTCTGCTGAGGTGTTGCTCCACTCCACATTGCCTGCCGCCTTCCACGGCACCTCCGCGAGTGCCTGACCTCCATGGAGCGCCTCAGGACCTCAGATACCCTAACCTAACTAATGTATCCTGGGGGTCCGGGTACCTGGTCTGGACCAAAGGGGGGGGGGGGGCAGCTGTAATGTATCCTGGGGGGTTGGCATGGTTGATAAAATTGGTGTATGCTTTTGTCTTGTTTTGTCCACTCGCCTCGCTTGGCGGCCATGATCGCTCAGGGGTGCGACCAGGGCATCCGGAAGGGGCATTTTGGGGGACGTGTTGAGCAGGCTGTGTGGCAAGCTCAAGAAACATTAGCCAACAAGCCCGAAAGCCACAAACCCAATCACGGGACGGGCCAACTGCAGGCTGGTAGCGTGGCCCATGTGCAAGGATGACCCAAACAGATCGAGAACTCGATCAAGGTCTTCATTTTTTGGTTCTGTGCCCGTTGTTCCTCCAGCGAGCCGGGCCCAAGGCTCTTAGGGTTTCGGGGGGCTTAGGCCTGGAGGAGAAACAGTCCAACTCTAGGTGTCCTTGTCCGATGTCTTGCGCAGTGCTGCCAGCCTGAAACCCCCTTCCCCCCCCACACCCCAAACAGAAACATATGAATCCCAAACATTCCTAAACCTCAAGTTCACAGCCTGATGTTGAACAATGTTGAACACAGAGTGTTGGGCCCAGGCATGCCTGGATACATTTTTCTGGCCCCGGGGAACACACAGACCTAATGTATCTTTGAGGGGGGGGAGCCTTTTTGGGGTTAGGCTCGGGAGTGACCTCAGCACACTTGCACCTCTTGCACCTCTTGCACCTCTTGCACCTCTTGCACCTCTTGCACAGCGCTCCTTGCGGTCTTCGCGATGCTTTTCGGGTCGCTTTCTGTCGCAGCTTCAGCAAGCGAGTAGTCGTCAGATTACTGTAAAGGATGAGA
Source organism: Symbiodinium natans (assembly GCA_905221605.1). Taxonomy (NCBI): domain Eukaryota; class Dinophyceae; order Suessiales; family Symbiodiniaceae; genus Symbiodinium; species Symbiodinium natans. The sequence continues at coordinate 138,136 of CAJNDS010000879.1, read as the reverse complement.
CATGATGAGACTTCTGTTGTCAGGAGCATGGAAGAGACGCTGTCCGGCGAGGACGCTTCGCCGGTTCTGCTTGGCACTGCTTCTTTTCCAGCACTTCACATCACTTCACCGCCATTCATCGCCACTGCAGGCCACTGAGCTTTGCAACTGTCTCTTGATGCCCGACCCAGAGGCAGGGATAAGGAGAAGAATTCGTGGGGTTGTTGTTTGCTAATTCTACAGCGCAAGCGTTGGTCAAGAGCCTTGTTGAACTCACTATTCTGCAAGCATGTTGGATCCCGGATGGTCTAGGATTCTTCCAACCCCTACTACGAGCCTCAGGGGCCGCAGGCCCTGCAATTGCATGGGCTCCCGCTCGCCAAACCGGGACAACGGTTGATTCGAAAGCGCTTCAGCGCGAGTCCATGTGAAGCATCAGTGTCAGCATCACCATTCTCAACAAGCCCTCCATCCACGATATCCACGAGAATGGCCATCGCTGTCCGACCAAAGCCTAAGCGTGGCTAGGTGGGTGGCAAACAAACAACTCGAAGTGTGCAGAAAATGGACAACAAAGGGAAACAAGATGACCGTCGGCCTCAGCCCATTCTTCAAAAAAGGAACCAGCAAGTGGCGCCGTGGTTCTTTACAGCCCCGAATCAGGGGGCCGAATGTCAGGGAGCTCATTCTTGACTCAAGGGCGTGTGGCCACAGATGAGAACATCATTTGCTTCAATTAGCCAATGCATTGCTAACCAGCGTGGTGCTGCATCAGTGCCTTTGATACTCCTTGCGGGTTGTCTCTCCGAATGTGCCAGCTTTCCTTTTCCGGCAATCATGAAGCTCACCCTAGCCACAATTCGACTAGGTTTGTTGAACCCTTAGTACTGAATCTCGATTCTTTCATGGCGTTTTTTCGGGCTCGTGTTGCTCGTTCGGTTCTGCGGGGGTGATTGGAGGGTTCTCTGATGTTCGCTGCGAGTTAGGGCTGGCCTGGAGACATGAAGTTGGAACCCAGGACTGCGCGCTAAGGCGCTAAGGACCATCGATGGCATTGATCGGAGGTTTGTTCAAACATTGCCTGGCATCAGGTCCAGAAATGGAAATGTGACTCTTCTTGCTTGGAGGCCATTGTGATCCATTGTGCATAGCTTTACTGGTGGATGCTAGAGCTTGGACTCCCAGGTCAAGACATCGAGCAAGGCCAGCAGCGAAAAGGAGACCGAAGATCCGGACACCGAGGATCCTGAGACGGAGGAGACCGAGGAAACTGAGGCGAGCAGCCTTTTGTCGAGGAGGCTTTAGGAAGAATAGGAAGCAGCTAGCATGCATGGCAAACACACGGCGACTGTCCCTTTGATGCCGTCGCTGGACAGGCAGAAGAGGCAGAGGCCAGAGAGGGCGTCCTCTCCGAAAGGCCCGCGTTTGGTATCTTGTCGCCTGATTTGTAGATGCAACCGCCGAATGCCGCCGGTTTGTGTCCTTGTCATAATGTGCCATGGCCATGTGCTCTCGGAGACCTGGCATCCAACCACCAAGCGGCTTTGCGTTTGACTGTGCATGCTAGGAACCTCGAGACGGAGATGCTGGCGCAAGGGGCCCAGAGCAATCAGTGAGTGGGTGATTGCGACAAAGCGAGCGAGAGAGCGGAAGGAAGGAAGAGAGAGAGAGAGAGAGTTTGGGTCCTTCCTTTCGGGGGGCGCTAAGCGTGCAGGAGAGAGAGAGAGAGAGAGACGGATTCGGGCGCGCTTCGTTCCCTTCATGCCCAGCAGAAGAAGAAGAGAGAGGGAGAGAGAGAGAGAGAGAGAGAGCGAGAGAGAAAGAGAGGTTCTCAAGGACGAGTAAGCCGACACAGCTGTGGAGGGGTGAAGGAGTGACCTTGCTGGAGGGGAAGGACCGATCCTCGTAGTCATTCTAGTCATCACATCTTACAGTCCCAAACCCTCCAAAGCATCGGTCAACTCACCAAAACCCCCAACGCACGCCTTCGGGCGGCCCTTTTCAAAGGGAGGGGGTTAGGTGCGCAGAAAGAGAAGGAAGGAGGGAGGGAGGGAGGGAAGGAAGGAAGGTGGGTGAGACAGCGAGAAAGACAGCAGGATTTACCTCGAATCGCGAACTCTGCCGAGAAGTTCAACAGCAGTGCAGAACAAAATGACCAAGCGGTCAAGTCGCAGGTTACGTACACCTAGCGCAATGTCGCATCACATGCACAGTCCATCGTTGATTAGAACCCACTTTCAGGACTCCGGCGTGCATGGGTACGCTCCTTCATGCTAGGATCGGGGAAAACAAGCCAAGATTCCAACCGTGGAAATCTCCCATGAAGCCTACTTGTATAGGGGAGACGTATAGCACAAGGGGCAAAGCTGAAGACACGAGCGGCAAAAGCCAACAAAAGATCGAGGTCTGTGAGGATGTCCGCGAGAGCTAGAGGACCGCCGAGGTCCGGGTCGTCGAGCCGGACGCTGTCCATGAACCCCGGGACAAGGCAAAGGACCGAGCAGCAAGGCACAAGGCACTCCACAGCGACATCGGTGACAACGGACGGGGGAACGAACGAGAAACTTGTACATGCACCGCAGTTACAAAACAGAACAAGTGGGAAGAGATGAGTTTATGAAACTCACAGGTCCAGATGTTGATGCATTCGGAGCCCTCGAAATTTGTGGGAGAGGAGCCCTAAGCCCTTTAAGACTTTAAGCCTTTAAGCCCTAAACTGAACTCATCCTACCTAACTGGGGCTTGAACCCGAACCTCTCAGCACCCGAAACTGCTACAGTTGCACCGAATTCTCTCATCCCTAATTGTAGACCCACCAGCCTGACTTGGAGGAACTTTTACCATGGTACAAACTCTGTGAACTGAGAGAGAGAGAGAGAGAGAGAGACTGTGTGTGTAATGATGTTTTTATCACTGAGTCGGAACCCCAACCCATCAGGTCAGGATACATACGTGGGGGCACAGAGGGGGGTAGCATGGTAGTCGGAACCCCGACCCCATCGGGCCAACGAGCCGAGCATCCACCCAACACGGGAAGGACAGCATCACAGACAGGGCGCGCCCCTTGGGGCAGCCTCCAGTCGGGGGGGCTATTCGTGTGGGAGAGAGAGAGAGAGAGAGCGGATGATAAGGCATACGAGGGCTGTGTGTTGTGGAGCAGCGTGCCTGGCTAGGCTCGGCAGGTGTCACCAGCGGGGGAACAGAGTGTCACTGACGGAGTAACCCCATCTTTCTTACGGGTTTTCTGGTTCTCGCGGGACACGCCCTGTTGCAGTAGTCTCACGGAAACTGGAAGTGACCTGGGCGCGCCCAGTGCGCGGGGGGCCCTCGGGTTCCCCAAGCCCCGTAGTAGAAGAAGAAGAAGAAGAAGAAAAAGAAGAAGAAGCAGAGAGAGCAAAGCCCGACCCCCCTCATGCCCAGCAGAAGAAGAAGACAGAGCAAAGATAAGACATCCGGGCCCAATTCGGGGCGGGCCGGAAACAAACCCGCATGAGAAAGGAATGCACGTTTTTGCCAGGATACTCCCCCAAGAAGAAGAGGAAGAGGAAGAGGAAGAGGAAGAGGAAGAGGAAGAGGAAGAGGAAGAGGAAGAGGAAGAGGAAGAGGAAGAGGAAGAGGAAGAGGACGAGGACGAGAGGACGAGGAAGAGAGAAGAGGAAGAGGAAGAGGAAGAGGAAGAGGAAGAGGAAGAGGAAGAGGAAGAGAGAAGAAGAGGAAGAGGAAGAGGAAGAGGAGGAGAGGAAGAGGAAGAGGAAGAGGAAGAGGAAGAGGAAGAGGAAGAGGAAGAGGAAGAGGAAGAGGAAGAGGAAGAGGAAGAGGAAGAAGAAGAAGAAGAAGAAGAAGAAGAAGAAGAAGAAGAGAGATTTGGGAGGGGACCCACTTCGACCATCGTATTGCGGATCTTTCCAAGTCGTTGGCCTAAACCTAGTCAGGAATGCACTTTTTTTGTCCATGACACCTCTTGCCTCAAAGACAATAAAGCCGCGCTTAAAACACAGTTCCTTGCAAAGTGTCTGCGTAGTCTACCTGGAGCATGTTCTTGAGTCCTCTGATGCACACGTACAGCACACGTACCCCAAGGATCAGGACCCCGAAGTCAGATGACATACAATGCTAGCTGCCTCGGATGCACACGACCCGCCCCATGTAGCCGGTGCCAACTAGCCCAGTCACCCTTCCCAAGCCTACGTGCTGAAGAGGCATGCTCTAGAAGCACACGCGGCAGCATCCTGCGGCTGTGCCCTCCTTCGGCTCGTTCCCTCTGCGTTGTAACGGGGCAGTTCCACGCAGTTCCCCACGCTCCGGCACAGTCCGGTACTCTGCAACTGTATCTGCCCTTGGATACTTGGCTGGGCGTGGTTCTGGGGCGGTTCCCTGGGTACTGCTTGGTTGATGTGGAGTAAATTCTTAGTTCATTTTCCCTTTGATCTGCAACCCAAACGACGAAAAATATGCTTGCAAATGGAAAGCGAGAAAGGGAGTCCAGAAGAAGAGACAAAATGACGGACCAGACTTGGGACTTGGGCGCGCTCTGCGCGGGGCCTTCGTGGCCCATGGCCGGAAACGGACGAAGGGCTGGGCAAACATGGGTAAACCGGTAAACCTACTTTGTGGGTCGATCGATGCTTGGAATTACTGTACAAGACAGGGGGGTATGCACACCTGCGCTTAATGCCGTGGCGCGATGTGTGGCGCGCTCAACCGCGGGTCCTGGGGCAAGCCTTTATTCAAACCCGTAAGGAGAAGAAGAGTGCAGACTCAGTCATGTTCCTTTGATCAGCCCGAACGAGACTTTGAAAATCAAGTAGACATATGGAATGCCCAGGGAATGTTTGCACCGAGGCAGATGAATGAGCTGCTTCACACAGAGTCGGCCGAGCCAGGTGTGCAAGTAGGTAGCCGTTCTCAACCCGAAAGTGTCCAGGTAATTATGCTTACCTCATTGTTGTCCCCGTCTGTGTCCTCACTGGCTGCAGGTCATCTGTCCGAGACAGACAGTGCCCAAAACCCAGTGACTCACGGGCTGTTTCATCTTGGAAATGGCGGGCAGCTCTTGTGGTGATGACATCCATGCCAAATCCCTCAAGTCTGAATCTCAAAGCCCCCAAAACGTCCGATTGTGATTGTGTCAGCTAGGCGGAGGTCAAAAACAACATCCCCAAACCAAAGAAGTACAAACAAGCCCAACAGCCTGCAAGCCGAAAATTACATTAAGCCAGCGTAGACCCCAACAGTGTAAGACCCTCGAAGACCCAAAAAGCGACCAGTTTCCATTTGGCCAGCCCTGACGTCCAAAAGCGACGCCTTCGAATTTGTCGACCACAGATGTCTAAACCGGACGACAGCTCTGCATTTCCGCGAACGCGGACGGACGTCAAAAAGCGATGACTGTTTCGTACTTGGCGAACACGGACGTCGAAATAATGCGAGGACGGCGAGAGGCGAGAGCGCCCTTTTCGTTCAAAAAGCGAAGGCTTCGAGAAAAAGGCACGGTCCAGGCCGCGGGCGCCGGCCGCGCGCCGCCCCCCAGCGCTGCGGGACAACATCTGCCTACGCACGCCTACTCTTCTCGTTGGAACCCCCTTGCCTAGTGTTCTGGTGTTGACACACTGTCTCGGGGACAAGCCCAAATCAACCCCGCAAGCCCTATATAAACAGTGCAAGCCCAAGTTGCCTTGTTTATCGTTGCGTGTATTGCGTTTTGCCCTGTGATTGCTCCTCCACACAAGACTCCAGCCACTTCTTCCACAAGTGAAAAATATGCCTACGCACCAGAAGTTGAGGAGCCCGAAGAGAACAGTGTTCTTCCAGAAGAGGAGATCGATGAGGTGCTCCTAGTTTGCTGTTCTGCTTCAGAAAGTGCAGAAGATGCTTGCTTTGGTGTACCGTCAGGAAGCAAACCTCGAAGGGCTTGGGCGCCCAGCCCGGGGAGACTAAGTCTGTAGCCCCCTCGCATGCTGTCGGATGATGTCGAGGGCTTCAGGTCAGCACGGCTTGGCTCTTTATGCCGTGCGCTACGCTGAGTGTCAGATCTGATTCATCCTGCCAGCTTAGGATGGGAAGCGTCGCGGAAAGGGAGAGCGGCTTTGGATGCTTAGCTCAGTTGCAGAAGTGAGAAATGTGGATGTTAACTGAAACTTTCATTCATCAGGCATGAACAGCTCAGGACCCATATCTCTCCACAGTGAGTTCGTCAGGTGCAAGGCCAGTCCATCCACCTTCCTAGACGGATGTCTGTGTGTGTGTGTGTGTGTGTGTGTGTTCGGCGTGCAATCCTGTGTTCCAAGGAAGTAGGTCGCTCCTACAGTGTGAAATCATAAAGCAAGGGGACGGGACACCCTTGACAGTGCCCGTCAGAAGAGGGTGTCAAGTGGTGCTGATGGGAGAAGGGGCGCCCTCTCCTTTACCTGCATTGAAACCTTATAGCTAACTCCTTCGGGGGTGTCCAAGTGTGTTCTCGACCGGCATTCTGCGGGCGTAGTTGCGAATGTCGACACTGAGTTCCCCAACACCTGATGTTTCCAAACTGCAGAAATTCTTCCAGCAGCCAGTTGCTGACTTTATTTAACTTGACGCTTCCATAACTTGAGTTTTCCTTCACTTGAGATATGTCGTTTTCGACTTCAGGATGCTATTGAAAAAGAAGCGCTCATGGGCCTGTGGCAGCTTGGGGCTTTTCGGCGTGGCAAGTACCGGAGCACCATCGTGTGCGGCTGGGTTTGCGGCTTTGACCTTCGAGTCCTGCCGCAACCCGCAGAACGGGTTTATATACGGGGCGGTGGGCAGGGGGCTGCAGCTTTGACCTGCGAACCTTGGTGCCAACCCCCTTGAAAGTTTGTTGCCCATGATTGCTAATGGCTGCTAATGCAATCCCGCAACGAAATCTGCTGGAAAGCCAAACTTGTCGAGCATGGCGATCGCAACAAATCAAACAGTTCAGCTACTTCAATGAAGGAGCTGTGTGTGTGTGTGTGTGTGTGTGTGTATGTGTGCAATCCTGTGTTCCAAGGAAGTAGGTCGTTCTTTCTGTGAAGCCATAAAGCAGGGGACGGGACGCGCTTGACAGTGCCCGTCCAACGAAGAGCGTGTCACGTGGTGCGGATGGGAGAAGGGGCGCCTTCTCCTTTTCCTGCATTGTAGCCTTCTAGCTAACTCCTTCGGGGGTGTCCAAAAGTGTGTGTGTGTGTGTGTGCGCGCGTGCGTGCGTGCGTGCGTGCGTGTGTGCGTGTGTGTTACTCTGTGTGACGGTGTTGTGTGACTGTGTGACTGTGTGACTGTCTGTGTGGGTCACTGTGTGACTGTGTGTGGGTGTGTACGCGCGTGCGTGCGTGCGTGCGGCTCTGCTGATAGCAAAGAGATGCGTAGGGTCACTGTTGCGAGAGTAAAAGAATCTGACGGCTCCTAATCCTAGTCACCACGAGATGAGATCCAATGCATCCGACGACATTGACCGCCCTTTCTTCATCAGACTCATTCAAACACCTCCTTCCCAAAGCTACATAGTTCGAGTGTCTTCCTGTGCCAATTTGTCCCATGAGGCCCATGGTCCTGCGCAAAAACGATGAGTGGTGTGACTTCTTGATGCGGTGTGTGGTACCGTACGTCACCCCTATTTGATAAAACAAAGGGTATGCAGAAGTGAAAAGCTAAACTTGCAGCCTCCCCTGCTTCATACTCTTTTGCTACAGAATGGGCGGCGCGATTGTTGGCAAAGTGTGCCGAAGTTGTAGGTTTAGCAGCTTGCTGCTTGTTTTCGGGGATCTTTGACAGCTTGTTGCCGTCAAGGTTTGCGGCGAACAGGAGAAGGCCGCAAGCCAAGGATTTTCAAGCACCACGCCTTCTCCTGCTTCGGAAATAGCAGGCAGTGTGCTATGAGGTAGAGAAGGTGGAGTTTCCGGCGCTCCGCATCCGGTTGAGCTGCCGGTCTGTGGCGTGGAATGCCCAAGAATTGCAGCACTGCCCCCAGCGTGTCAAAACTTCATGATGCCATCGAGGTACTTGCCAATGCAGCCAGCATCTGCCGAGGGAGGGGGGGGGGGGTGGGGGTGCTGGGGAGGGGCGGGGGGTGCATGGGGGGCAGGGCCACGCCCCCAACAGCACAAAGCAAACAAAACACGCATCCGCCATTGCGCCAAATAAACACGCCCCATCCCAACAGGGAAACCAACATTTTGCCCCTTGGCAAAAGCAAAGAACTCTAGAAGGAGATGTTGGATCGCAAGCCTGGAGCCCTGCAAAGATCTTAAATTACATGAAGGAGCTGAACTCCCTCGAAAAGAGAGGGAGCACCGGGGCTTTTTTTGCTGCTTGGGGGCAGGGGCATTTTTTTGGTCTTTGTGTTGCACGCACCAGCAGCAAAAAAGGCACGTGACCCCACAGAACAAGAAACACACACCCTGGCAAACGCACTGGCAAAGCTTACCGTAGCAGGTCGTTTTCGTGGTCGTGGTCGTGGTCGTGGTCGTGGTCGTGGTCGTGTCGCCGCCGCCGCCGCTTCGCCGTCGTCCGTCTCAGGCTGCAAGAAACTCATCGGATGTCTGCCCGGCCAAGGCCTTGTTTCGGCGCAGTGGTTCAACACTGAGCCCAGGCCAGGTTTATTCGTGCGACTTGTATGGAATTTATGTCCCTGAGAGCACAAGGCTCTAAAGTTCGCATGCGCGCAGCTGGTTCCCAAATTATCTGCCGACTCAGCTGACAGTCGCGACACGCTTGCCGATAGAAGCAAATGGTTTCAGGATGACTGGGTTTATGGCAAACCGGGCAATATGTCGCGACCCGAAGCACAAAGAAGTTTGGCAAAATTGAATTATTTAACTTATAAGGTTGATGGACAGAAGTACGACTTGGCTGTGCTGGCAGCACGGTTGTGCCGCTCGAGCTGCCTATGTCGTGACGGGGGAGGCAATCGAAGCAAGGCCACAGCATCTTGCATTCCCAGGATATTCTTGACTAAAGGACCACGGGATGAATCATGATTTGTTGTGACTGCTTCTCCGGTGAGCCTCCAAGATGTGTCTGTCAGAAGAAACAACCAACCAGCTGTCTTCAAGACGAAGTTACTCCAGTTGCAACATGGCCTGGGCTTCTTGAGCACGCTTGCATGTCAGGGTCTGCTTGCAGCCTTTTCGGCCCTGGAGTCCAGAGTCCTGAAACGCATCCCGCAGCGAGTAGCTTACTGAGTAGCTTCCGACACTTTTTGGAATACACATGAAGAGAGGGCTATTGCACTGCTGTCCTGAGCTGAAGGATCAAAGGGCCGCGCGGCCCCTCAACACCCCTAACAAGTTTGTTGTGCTCCAGGCTATGCGCATCTATGCACCATGTGCAGCAGGAAAATTAGCACTGGCATGTGAAACAGGCTTGCTACACCACCAAGTATGGAGGACATGTCATGATGAAACAACCTACACTTCAAACAGCGGCATTTGACAGGCTAGGTCACAGCACGCATCACAAGTTTGAATGCTACGGCTAGTCTGCAGCTCATCGAGTGTTGTGGGCCAGCTTGTCGATTCTGTTCGCGTTGTCGGCGTTGTTGCCAGGCCGAGCTTTGCACTGCTTTTGCTCGACTGCTCTCTCTTTCTCTCTCCGTCTCGACCTTTTTTTTCTTTCTCTCTCTCTCTGTATATATGTGTATATATGTTTGCGTATATGTATAGATGTGTACATCTGTATATGTATATATGTATGTATGGATGTATGCATGTGTGTCTGTGTGTCTGTCTGTCCTGTCCTTCAGGCTGCATATGGTAACCACGGAACTTCTGAGGCCCGAGACTCGAAGACTGTCGACGCTTCGACAGGGTAGCACCGTTGAAGTTTCAAAACGTTTCTCAAGTTCCAACTGAGATTCAAGATGCTAAAAGAAAGAGCTGCTACGAGGCACGCCTTGAAGTTGGAGCTGCCTGATGTGCCCTTCGATGACGAGCTCCTGGAGTCGGAGCCTTCGTGTTCCGCAAATCGCCATGAAAAAAGGTGCAAAAACGCTCGCCAGCGGATGTGAGCGAGGGCTCAGAAATGTGCTCAGAAATATGCTCAGAGATTTGTTCATCCCCGGAAAAGTCATGGAGCTATTCTCGAATTCACAGCGAAGCTTGGGAGTCTGGACGCCACTGGACGCATGGTTGTGGGACGACTGGCATTGACTGGCATCAGTTCGCACGACCAGGCACTTGGCCACAGTGGACACGGAGGCCAAAGATGCCCTGGAGGCGGGCGTAGAGGGAAAGGCCTGTAGGCCCTGTATGGCCCTGTATGCCCTGTCTCCAGATGCCATCCCCCTGAAACAGGCTTGGCTGCCCTTCCTCATCTCACATTCCGTGGCCTCTGACGAAGAAAGTTCACAAGCCCAGACTCCAGTGTTATGTTTGTTGGGGTCGGACCGGAATGTTCAGCTCGTCCTTGGAATTCTTTAGAGGCATCGTGGCACTGAAGCTTGAATCTGTGTGAGTTGATCCGTGTGGCCATGTGTAGCCTCTCAAGGTGCCAGCGAAGTGTTCCGAAGATTGGCTGCGAGGCACTGCCGTGTGCAATGGAGACTGGCGGACGCGGTGCGAGAAGATCTTGAAAGCAAGAAGCAAAACTCTCTGCATGGTCTCGCATCTGGAAGGCTCCAATCCCTGGCGAGGCCAGTATCCGCATCATCCAGGTTCCATGTGCGTGTTGGATGGGGCGATTGTGCTGTCGTGTAGGCAGTCAGAAGACTTCGGGGACGCAGACTCAGACCCCAAGTGTTTCCAAGGCTTACATGTTTTCAGTCTTTCGGAGTGGTGTCAAGGCCCGGTCCAGCAGCCCGCGGCCATCACAGCCCTCACGGCCCGCAGCGAATCATAGCGAATCCAGTGCGGTTGCTGAGACATCCTGTGACATGGAGAGGCCTGAGGCGTCGACTGCTACGGAGCAGGCATTTCTGATCAGACTTGTTCTTGCATCAAGATCGGTCGGTGGGGCAAGATTTGCCAAGGGGGCTCCGCCGATTCCTGGCCTGGAGGACAGACCATGATATATTATATTGCATTCTGATTGCATGTTGGGGCTTCTGGAAATTCACAAGTAGTAGGCTTGTAGCACAGGCGGAGACCTGTCAGTATTGTTTCAAGCCTGGTGCAGGATTGGCTTGAGACACTTTCACTGTCAGCGTGACCCACTCCGGCACTGCATTGTGTTGCCGTTAATTCCAGATCTCGTAGCTGCTTCTGTGAACAACGATGAGCCATGCTGTACCTTGCTTGGCCCTACCTACTTCCTAGTCGGTCTCGAGCAGCTTTCGTTGTCAAGGTGAGTCAGGTTTGCTGACAGACTGCATCCGAACAGTGCAGGTATTTGCCAAAGGCTCGCGCCTGGCATCAGACTGAGTCAGCGAACGAAAGGCGTTCTACCTTCTGTGCTCACAAGTGACCCAGGTGCTCCAAAGTGGGTGTGGCTACGCTGCAGCAGGCCTGCGATGCCTGAACTGATGACGACGTACAGCGTGCCCAAGACGGTAAGATCAAGCCTCGTCGCACGGCCGTGAAGGTCTGGTGTTGTGAAGGTAGGGATAAGCTGCACTGAAGCAGGTCATGGAGAAATGGGAGGCCTCCGCTGCAGGTTTTTTTGGTACGAATCCATCTTGATATAAAAGTACATAGAGAATATATATATATATGTATGTATTTATATATATATGTATATGCATATGTGCATATATATATATATATATATATATGTATGTATGTATTTCTGTTTCTGAACTCTGCAACCATTCGGAACATAAGTGATATTGACTTATATAACACGAGCATGCATTGGTCCCTATATATGATACTTCCCGACGTTTCCGAATTCCTGTATATATATATACATACATATACAGAGATGTTTTATGCACATGAACTATATGGTAATGTAGGTGAAGGAGGTCAGCACGAGAGTCTAGCAGAGGCTCCTCCACCTCTGGTTTTATGATCAAGGTACAAGAAGAATGAGTCGAACTTCAGAAACCATCGTGCTTGTTGCCTGCCTTAAGAAGAGCTTTCTAGTGAGCCAGCAACCATCAAATAAATTGTTGTGCATCAAGACAATATGGCACTTCCTTTAAAAAAAGGTTAGTTCGTGCACCGGAAGAAAAGCCAAATAGAAGCCTCTTGAAGAACGGGATTCTTTCGTAAGGGGGGAGGGGGGCGGGGTAGGAGATGTTTTTCAACAGATGGAAGGAGGTGCAGAAGTTGTTTTCAAGACATGGTTGGAGGTGAAGAAGTCGTCTTCTGCAGCATTGAGAAAAGCGAAGCTAATGTCGTGGTAAAAACATCACCTCTTTAGAAGGGAGTTTTCTTGCAGACCAAGTGGATGATCTGTGTATGGGTGGATGTCCACTTCAAAACAGAGTGAGGTTCTTCATTTTTTCTTTAGACTTAGCCCAAAACAAATAATCAAGAATCTGGCTAGAACCACCCAAAACCAAGACAAGAAACATCACCCCAACAAATGCAGACAGAACTTGGCTGAAACCCGAACCAAGAATAGCGAAAACCAACAGCAAACAAGAAAAACATAACCAATAGGCAAGAACAAATGTAAGGATATTTCTCGGAAACCTAAACCACAAGAAATAGTTGTAAGGAGAATTATCTGGAAACTTAGGTCAAACAAATCGAACAACAGCAACGCACAAAATTGCAAGGAGAATTCTCTGGAAACATAAACAAGAAACCAAAAACATCAATTAGCGAAGCAAAGACAAGCAAAGAAATACGCGCAAAACCCAAGCAATTGCAAGGCGATTTTGTTTTGATTGGTTTTGGCTCTTAGAGAATGATCCTTGCAATTTGAGTTTGTTTGATTCTTTTTTGAGGGGTGGGGGGGGTGGAGGGCGGGGTTGTTTTTGTCGGATTCTTGTTTAGATTTCCAGAGAGCTCACCTTGCATTTTTAATTTGGTTCAGGATTCCAGAGAATTATGCTCATGAGAATTCTTGTTTTTTTGGTTCGGTTTCCAGAGAATTCTCCTGGCATTGTGTTTTTGTTTTTGTTGGGTTTTCTTTGGTTCAGGTTCCAGAGAATTCTCCTTACATTTTTGTTTTGGTTTTGTTATCGTTTTTGTGCGGTACTCTGTCCTGCAGTTTGAATCCAATGCTGCTTCTGCAGTGCATACAGCGGCAAGTTGACCATGCGGACGAGTTGTCTGAAGCAGAGGGCGTGGCTACATGGGGGGTCGGGGGGGGGGGGCCACATAAGGAAAAATATGTATATATATATATACACAATATACAATATATATATATATATATATATATATATGTATATGTATATGTATATGTATATGTATATGTATATGTATATGTATATGTATATGTATAGTTGTGCGCTGTGCGTTCTCGCTCCCCCCCCCCTCCCTCCACCCCAAAGTACTCTTCGGCTACGCGCGATGCAAGAAAAGAAAGCCAAGAATCCTAAGAAAAAACCCAGAGCTTCACCCGCAGATGTCAGTGTGAATAAACCCTGACCTTGAGCTCTGACTCTAAATCATTAAAACCCTCTAGGCTGCAAACAAAGCCACCCCAAGCTTGAAAGCCCTAAGCCTTGTTAAGCCCCATAAACCCCACCCACCCACGGGCGCTATATGTAGATATCTATATAGAAATAAGTATACGTTACGTTGTGTTATATATATATATATTCACAGTTCTGGAGAGGGTGCGCCATGGATGTATTTGCATGATTTGTTGATTGTTTTGTACATGCACCTACTGACATGGCAAGTGGCGTCGGCCAGATATGGCAGGAGCTGGCTACGGAGCTCCAGCTAAAGGCCGGGCGTGCGCCCGCTGCGAAGTCAGCAGCAATGTGTGGTAGATCTGTCATGCAGCTCTCGTCGAGACAGGAACTGCCGAAGCGGCGTATGAGGAAGGCTTGCATAGAGCGAACTGGAATGAACTGGAATTCTTGATTCCTGGAGCCACACTGGTTATGTCGTAGGGTCACAGGGTCGATGGCATTTGGCCAAAGGCCGTGGAGGCCTGGCGACCATCGAACTCAGTTCTCGTCGCGCCGCTCAGTTCAGATGACCACAGCTGGATGCGAATTTCTACTATGATTCCTATGTATACGATTATGACGAATTAGCTACTATCATAACTACAGCTATGTACTATGGTTGCCATTTCTATTGTTTTGCTGTTCTTTGTGGTATATTGCCATCGTTGGCATCCGCATCATTTGAATCATGACCGCTGTTTCTATTAGTCACAAGATTACGATTGCGATTCGATCTTCGTATCTCCCACCACCACCACCACTACCACTACGACTGCTGCTGCTGCAACTACTACTACTACTACTACTACTACTACTACTACTACTACCACTACTACCACTACTACCACTCCTACCACTCCTACCACTACGACTACCACTACCACCTACTACCTACTACCTACTACCGACAACCGACTACTGACTACCTACTACCTACTTACCTACTACCTACTACTACCTACCACTACCTACTACTACTTTCTAATACCTACTACTACTGCCTACTAGTACCTACTACCCACTACTACCTACTACTACCTACCTACTGCTACCTGCTGCTACCTGCTTCTGCCTGCTACTCCCTACTACTGCCTACTACTACCAACTACTACCTACTACCACTACCAGTACCACTACCACTGCCACTACCACTACCACTACCACTACCACCACCACCACCACTACCACTACCACTACCGCTACCACTACCACTACCACTACCACTACCACTACCACTACCACTACCACTACCACTACCACTACCACTACCACTACCACTACCACTACCGACGACGACCACGACGAAAAACTGTCGGCTCAGTGTTTTTTTGGTCATATGCTTTTGAATGACTTAGCCAACAGGGCCCGGAAAAAAAACCGAGACACACGACGATCCCTGTGTCTTTGCGATTCAGGTTTCAGCAGCGGCGTGCGACAGAGATGACAGGCCAGCAGCGACACAGACGGCAAGAAATAATCTGTTTTGGATCAAAGCTCGTGCACCTGTCAAGGACCAGTGCAGATCAAATCGCACGAGCTAGTGCCAGGGGCTTGTTCACAGAGGAGAGAACCCGATCAGTTAACCCCTGACCAATCAGTCGTGAGAGGCACCAGAAGTGACACAGATTTTTCTGCCCGAGTACCTGACGGTAAAGCGTTGTCGTAACAGGCCATTGGACCCTGAACAAGACAAAAAGTCTGTTTACTTATGGGGTGGCATATGACCAAAGCTAGGTCTGTGGAGATGTCGTTTACCATTCTACCTCTAAGTAAGGCACTGAGGGAAAACACGTCTGGGACTCTTTATCAGATCCTAAACGGGGGGGGGGGGGGGGGGCTGGCCTCCCTTGAGTTCATAGGCTTTTGAAGCAATAACGAGGTGGCGCCACTCCTGCAGACGCGATTCTTTCAGTCTAGACGGCTGTGAGTCCCGCGGAATTTCGCCCCCTATAGCTTCCATGGCACCTTCTCAAGTTCGTTACAGCTTTCGTTTATCTAGAAGGTGCGCAGAAAACCCATTGTGTTTTGTATGATTTGTCGGTTGTAATTAGTTTGCTGCGGCTGTTGAGCTGGGAGATGATGCAGGAGCGCATAGCCGCATAGCAGATCACAAACAGGGCCTTTTCTAATTCCAAATTCAGGCGCTGCGGGGAAGGAGGTGGCCGAGGGCCAAATGCTCCATCCGAGGCTGAGAGGCGCTTGTTTGGTCCCGACGACGACCCGTGCGCAGTCGGCTGGGCTTAGCTTCAGTAACCAGACAAGGTGGAGGCAGCAACGCGCGGCGCCTCTATCCCGGGAGGTACGTAGTCTTGGACAAGCTCGGCGGAGGTGGCCAGGGAACAGTACATCGATGTTGGAGGCCGAAGCACAAGGGCGAGGACTGGCTCAGAGTCTGCTCATGTCCCTCGAGCCCCAGATCTGCGACGCGCAAGGAGTTCGCGGTGAAAAAGATTGCGCTCCAAAAGCAATTCAGGCTTCAGCGCGATGCTGACCGTGACCTTGGAAAGACTTCAGACTTCCTGCCAATTTTTCAGTGTTCGCTGGACAATGGTTTAAACGCAGCAGTTTGGGCGAATTAGATGCCATGCTGTTCTTTCGAACTTTTGAGGTACCAAGGAGAAACTGCCTGCTTCCCAGAGGATGTACTGATGCATGTAATTCGCAGCTTGCAAATCATGTTTTGATTGCACGTCTGGCGCATGATCGTCGGCCAGGAAAGCAGAAGCGAACATCTTGTTTTCCCTCCGACACTCACACATTGTGCCCGGGACCACAGTTTAGGTTCACACATTTGTTTTGCAGATCTTTGCAATGTCACCGATGGCATTGATGGCCTGTTGCAGACCTGAGTGTGTGTGTGTCTACATGTGTATATGTGTATATGTGCATGTAGCGTTTTTTGGTGTCTGCTCCCGAAAGCCAATATTTGCCAAACCAAAACCTAGAGCCCAAACCTCCCCTGTGCCGTGGCTAGTCGGGTGGCAAAAAGGCCAGCTGACAAAGTCGACCAAGGTAATTGAAGATCCGCGCAGCCCGCTCACGCAGATGCGCGAACCAATGCACACACAGTTCTCTGAGGCAGCTCTTCGACGTTGTCGAAACGAAGGAGTGGCTCTACTTGGTCATGGAGTTGGTAGAGGCATCTACCCACTCGTCTCGTGGAGCTGTAACGAGCTTGTGCCAGCGCGAGGCACTCATGCGAATGCACTCCTCCGTGCACATGATAACACATGGAAGCAAGGATGTGGCATGCAATTGACAGGGGGGTGAGCTTTTCGACCACATCGTCAAGCACAAGTACAAGCACTTGTCTGAGCATGAGGCAGCTTGCCTATGGACAATGTTGCTGATGCTTCGTGTGCAGCACCCTTGAATTGCGGGATATCGTGTTTAAGTCTGTATGATCTCTCTCCAAGAAACCGGTGCCAGCACATGATGTACCAATCAGCGTACATCTAGCACGTTCATGTAGCGGAGTAGGTAGAGCAAAATGGGGCAATGCTTCACGAAGGCCTCCCACTGGCCAGGCTCAGCAGCTGTTTGACATTGTCCGACGCTGAATCCACCGACGGCGATTGTTATCCTTACTACACGAGTCAGTGCAAGATGGGACACTAGATGACACAGGCGGTGCTCAGCATTGCTCAGCCTAAACCTCCTTACACCCCAGAACAGCGCCTGTAAATTGATGGACACCCTTGTCGCGCATCGATCTACTTCCATGGGGCGAGGCACCAAGGACGTGCCAGTCGCTTGATCGCGCGCGTCCAAACAGTAAGGAATGCGTCCATGCCGATGGTTTCATGGTTTAGGCTACACACCAAGCCTGCTCAAACAGTGTTTTTTTTAAAGATTCGCCGCGCCTTCCACGCGTCGTGCTCCTCAAAGCAGGCACCTTCCATCATGCTTCACATCGCCATAGCGCGGTGGATCGTGTCCCGGGGGTCCTGCTCTGCGTGCGATGAAGAGGCAGAGCCTCCAAAAGGGTTTTCAAATCAGGCTTCCGCAGCAAAGTGACAACCAGCAAGCACAGTGATCTGCGTATTGCACGGCGCAACTCTGTCCATGGCACTCAGCCTACGCAGTCCGGGCACGGATGCTTTGGCCATTCACGCAGACTGGTAAAAAGGGGACGTGCGGCTGGCCATTCGCACGCACTGGTAACACGGACTTAATCATCGTGCGAGTGGACTCTCTGGCATGCTCTGGCCATTCGCACGCAATGGAAACACGAACGTAATCATCGAGCGGGCATGAATGTTCTCTGAAAACACTGTTTCGAGTAGTGTTTGTAGTGTTTGCATCATGTGACCACACGAAACACTTTCAGCAGTGCGAAAACACTGCGCTCTTAAGTGTTTTTGGCATAATGTCCACCACAGGAAACACTAAATGCCGATGCAAAGCCGTGCAACAAGCGTCTGAAAGGGTAGATGCCGCAAACGCTGCTGCCACCGGTGTTTTCGGCATGTGACCCATACAAAATACTTTAAATATCGATTGTAGACAACCTGTGCAAGGCACGCGCGTGCGCGCGCGCGCGATCATTCGACTGGAGGGAAGGACCAAGGAGAGCTGACTGCATCAGACAAGTTGCGAGGTGAGGAGCTTCGGCAACCAAAGTGTGCAATTTTTTCAGAGCACGGGCGGTAGGAGCAGTGCAGGTTTCTAGGCTTTTAGATCGTTTTGGGGTTGACAAGAAATTGAAGGTGATGGTTTTTGGTGGGTGGCTTTCGGTCTGCATTGTCTGTATGTTGCCTCTTCTGAAATAATTACTGTCTTATGATGCTTCATGGCTTTAGATGGCTTTTGCTGTTTCATGCCATGGTCTGGCTGGAAACTGCTGAGCACGCGCAGGCCGCAGATCCGATGAACATCGCTCGCATTTCATTTGCGAGCAAGGGCTCAGACAAGTCTGAGAAGAGAGCGAGGCATTCTTAGATACTAACACCATTGGGATTCTTTTTGATTTGGGCAGGTGACGGAAAATGAACGGGAGGAGACTGCTTGTTAGGTCATCAGAGAATTATCCTGACTAGCACACTACGTGCCGACGCACAGGAAATGCGTGCAAATTGATGAGAGCAAGGTAGAGAGCAGAAGAGAACAGGATCCAGAGGTAAGTTCTAATGATTCTTGTGGAGCCTTGAAGAAAGGGAAGTCTGAAGGACAGCCAGGCAACCAAGCAGAGAAGTATTAAACCCAGGAAAGGCAAAGGTAAAGGCTCAGTCGCAAGCACGCAGTCGTCGACCCAACCTTTCCACGCAATACCTCGTAGCCCGGTCAGCTGCAGGGTGAGATCGTCCTGACATAAGTCCCATGGCCATGGAAGGAATTGCAAGGCCTGAAGTTCTGGAATCGTAGAGGATCTGGAAAGGAGCCAAAACGGATAAGCAGAACAAGGATCAGAGGACTCTTTGAATGGCACGTGCGCATGAGCAACGGCTTGAGGGCCACAATGCAACAAAGAGGCGTCGGTCACAGTTCGACGCGGATGCTGGCTGATGCGAACATGGCCGCATTTGCTGACGAAGTAGGCTGCCAAGAAAGAACATGCATAGAGGAACCCTCACCGCCGTGGATTTCTGCACTGCCAATCCCTGGGCTGAAGCAATACATCTCTGATGAAGAAAAGCGGGTTGAAAAGAACCTGTACCTTTGTTTGCCGAATTCCCCATCAAATGGATGCTGTTGTCTCCAGCTGAAGCTGAATTGGTGTGTGTTCTCTGTTCGTTCTCTCAATTTGCATCGCTTTTCGGGCAACTTTTGCACATCTAAGCGCACATGGCGTCGTGTCTGCCCCGAACATTGCGTGTGTTTGTGTTCACTGCCCTGGTGTCAGACTCTGATCTAGAATCTAGAAGTTCGGCAGGCGCGATACGTCTTCCTGCAGTTGGCAGATGCGCCTTTGCCTCGGCACAGAATCCATCACAACCCTCTCGAGGTTTCCGTGTCAGCCCTCAGGTTGAGATACATCCACTCCAAGGTCATGGGAAAGAAGTTGGACTTGGTTTTCACCAGAAGATTTTTTTGCACCGAAGTATGCTTAGTTCTTAGTGGATGTCAGCGAGGGAGTGGGTGATCTTCTCATCGTTGTGAGTGCCGGAACGAAATACAAATTGGGGTGGGGGCCGGATCTTGGCATCCTGGAAATCCAAGCCTTGCTTCAGGGCCACAAGGTTTATGATGTTTGTGCTTCCTTGGCGTTGAGCTGGGTTTTTTTGTTAATGAGCCAGTCCAGCTGCGGCACGACGTGGTCTGGTGTTTGAGCCTCGCGTGAATCGTTGCTGGGGACACGAATTGCTCTCCGCTCTTGCTACCAGAGCACGAAAGCGGGATGCCTGTGGCTGTCCATACGGCTCCCCGTCGGGAAAGCCTTTGCCCTCTCTACGAATGCTAACAGCTTTGCTCCACAGAGCTCACCGGATTCCCGGGGTCCGGGTGCTGGGCACTTGCGCGGCTGTCTCGTGCACTCTAGCAACGCCTACTGGCACCCAGCATTTCTTAGCAGCGCTTCGCGAGTTGCGAGACAGCAGGGCTCTCGCCCAATCTCCTGCCTACGAAGATATCTGCAGCCGCATCCAGATGGCTTGGTCGGCAAGTCAGAAAGCAGAACGCATTGAGCAAAAGCTCTTTAACCCGAGTGCTCTGCAAGCTGGGTGTCTCAAAATGGACATGGCACAACCGATCTACTCAAAGGGCCGCTTGTGGCGGTTGCACTCGGGGTATGACTAGTCGATGTTCGTCGGACGGTACATGAGGACTTTCTATTCTATGGGTCCGAGGCTGTCAGTGCATGCAGATTCATTGCTGTTTGTGCTACCTTACAGCACCCAATGCACGCAGGGTGTGGTGCACCGGGACTTGAAGTGCTTGGCTCAGCGAAGCACTTGCTTCACAAATTCATGTCAACGTGTTCTTTACTTCAGGCCAGAAAATATCCTTGTGGATCGCAAGGCAGGGACACGCCAAAGCTTCGGCATAGGAACTGGCAAGAGCTGCATCTGCGTGGAGAGGCATCCAGAAACGGCTTGTCTGGGCCCGATGCCAACCACACTGCAAGCAGGGTTGCAAACCTCTGACGCTGCTAAAGGCTTGAGGTCAAGATCACGGACTTCGGGTATGCGAAGGACTGACATCCCGCTTGCAGTGTCGCAGCCTATCTCGATGAAGCCAAAACAGCCTTGCACGCAGCTGGTGGACGATGGTTACAGCACTGCTCTCACCCAGGCCACTAGCCCATACATTTGCACATGGTGATGTTTGTGAGACATACTTGCCGCTTTCAGTGTCGCTGGCAGCCCGTCCAGAAATTCTCGGGAGAGGGGCGGCCAGGGCCAAAATTATATATAACGTTCTTTTCATGGGCGTCATCAGATCAATTCGGCCCAATTTAGACCCAATCCGAAAATTCCAAAACACGAAGCCCCAGCATCAGTTTGTTCCAAGCTTTGAGTCGACCTCAGCGGTCAAAAAGGAGAGTCGTGGCAGTTTTACGTGGTGCAGATAGCACTTGCAACATGTTTTGAGTTGAGGCCTTGCAAGAGTGAGAGCTGAAATTGTCGATCAACCTCGGACAAACGCCAGTAGACATTATTTGCATGTGCCAACTAAAAGGTTTTGGTGGGGGGGAGGTTGTTCCATTCACCCCCTGCCATGAAATCAGTTTCAAACCCTCGCTCCATAGCTTCAAGAAGGCGAAGGCTCTTCATTCCACTCCTCCTGCCCCTGCGAAAAATCAGCCCACCTTTCCGAAGCCATCCTCCCCGCCCCATCCACGCGGCGCATCCCAAGTTCGGGCCATGAAACTGTGTTTCCCAAAGCTGTTGATGCCCCATCTCTGCCGGTCACCTCATCCCCTCCCTCCTTCGTAGAACCAAGCCTATAACGCATGAAAAGTTGAAAAGCCAGGTTCGTAGTCCTGGGAGGTGTTTTCCCCCTGTCTTGCACCCCATTGGACGACCTTGTCACGGTAGCATCGCGGTTTTTCTGTGGCAGAATGTGGCAGGTTGGGACCCCGCAATATTGGGCACCCGAGGCATCTGATGGTGTTTCACCCTTGCATGCTCTAGTAACAGAAAGGTTTTATTGTAGTGATTGTAGTTCACTGCAGTTGCTCCGATGATTTGGCGAGGTTTCGGATGCCGGAGTCTGTGCAAGAGGTTACGACGAGCGTGTGGATGTTTGGTGCTCAGAGCGGATGTGCTGCACATCACTGTTGCAGCCGAAGATGTAAGTCAATTCACTGGTCTCCACCATTCCCAGCATCTCCCACCATTGCCCACCATACACCCACCGATACCATACCCACCATTCCCACCATTACCCATTATTCCCACCGCATGGATTCCCACCCTTCCCCGTCTTCCCCACCCGTCATTCCCCTTATCCACAAATACCCACCATTCGCACAACTGCCCGCCAATCCACCATTCATTAGCCAAGGGTGTCTCCACTCGGTCCGAGTTTTTGTCGACAGGTCATGGATCAGTTGCCGTCAAAGTGGACAGTCCAGAATCTCGGAAACAGCACAGCCACGAAATGTTTGCCTCTGTGCCAGCTTTGGAGCCTGGGCGTCGTGCTCTATGTGGCAGCCTCAGCGAAGAGTTCAGGACACGGCAGAAAACATGTAGCCGAGGAAGATCATGTCATATATGTCTTGAGCCCAGAAGGCGATGGGTTGTTGGAGGACAGGATTGTCGCGGTGCAAGTGTCGTCGCATGTCGTTGTTACCACTATACTTGTGAGGAGCGCGTCTCGGAAGTATTGACCCCCCAGCAGAATGAAGAAAAACACAAGAAAAATACAAGAATGAATTCAAGAGAAAATACAAGTAGCGATTCAGGAACAACGGTGAAATACAAAAAAAATGCAAGACAAATACCAAAAATGCAAGAAAAATACAAGAAACAATACAAGAAAAATACAAGAAAAATGCAAGAACAATACGAGAAAAATGCAAGCAAAGGAAAAGGGGGGGGGGCGGGGGGGGCGGGGGGGGTCGGAGGGGGCGGGGGGGGGCGGAGGGGTCGGGGGGTTTCGGGGGGGGGGGGGCTTGTGTTTTTGTCGTATTTTTTCCGTGTTTTTCGCGTGTTTTTTCCGTATTTTTTCCGTGTTTTTTTCGTATTTTTTCGTGTTTTTTTCGTATTTTTCGCGTGTTTTTCGCATATTTCAAAATACAAGAAAAACACGGAAAAAACACGGAAAAAACACGCGAAAAATACGAAAAAACACGGAAAATACACAAGACGGCCCCGCCCCCCCGCCTCAGCAGGTCCTCCGCACCTCCCTCCCGCCTTCGCCTGTGCCCCCCCGTCCCATCCCCCCGCCCCCGCCCGCCCCCCCCCCGCCCTTGCACCCCCCCCGCCGCCTCCCGCCGCCCCGTCCCCCTCCCGCCCCCTCCCCTCCCCCGCCCCCCCCCCCGCCCTCCCCGCCTTCCGGGGCGCTCCCCCCCCCCCCCCCGCGGCCCGCCTCCCCCCCCTCGCCCCCCCCCACGCCCGGCCCGCGAAAACACGAAAAAAACTACCAGGAAGAAAAATACGAAAAAAACACGAAACAAACACGGAAAAAACACGCGAAAAATACGAAAAAAACACGACAAAAACACAAGCCCCCCCCCCCCTCCCCGCGCCTCGCGCCTCCTTGTATTTTTCTTTGTATTTGCTCTTGTGTTTTTCTTGTGCTTTTCTTGCATTTTTCTTGTAATTTTCTTGTATTTTCCTTGTATTTTTCTTGTATATTTTCCCTTGTATTTTTTCTTGTGTTTTTTTTTGTATTTTTCTTGTATTGTCTTGTAAGTTGCTTGTGTTTTTTTTTTTTAAGTTGCTTGTGTTTTTTTTTTTTTTTTAATTTCTTGTATTTTTCTTGCACTTTGTTCGGCTGGCTTTTCTGCGCTCGTGTTTTTCTTGCATTCCCCGTTTGTATTTTTTTTGTATTTCTTCTTGTATTTATTTAGTTTTACTAAAACCCAATACTTCTGGCACCACGCCCGTCACAACACTATACCTTGACAAACCACGTAGGTCGCAGTTCTGTTGCATTAGCGACGGCCCCTGGCACATCTCGAGCTCCATAGTTTGCTGCCTGCCTCGACCGTTGCGCGTAAGCAAAGAAAGGTACTGTAGAGGCGTACGCGGGAACCGATGATGATGAAGTCCTGTTGCCTTACAGGGCCACTTGAGTCTTGATGTGCATGTGAAAAGACGGAAAGTGTTGCCTGTGTCGATGCCAACATGTGTAACCGTCTTGGAACGTCTTGGATGTCCAACTTGGCTGTCAGCTACTTTCTTTGAAGCACCCACACCCTACCGTATTTTGCCCGAAGGCTTTCTGAAAACCAGGCTCGGCGTGCATTGCCAAGGTCATGTTGGAGGGCGTATACCCTTTCAGCAGCGAGGAGCAGATAAAGCAGGACCATGCACGGAAGCAAGAAAAGAAACTTGTCAGAACTGCGATCCTCTTGTGCGAGAGCAGTACGAGGCCAGCTTCAAGTTCCACCAACCCACCACAGCGACAGCCCGGGGCTGAGAACCGAAGCAGTACCGAAGCCCTGTGCCATGCAAAAAGCCCAACGATGCTCTCTGTGGATGCTCTCTGTGGATGCTCTCTGTGGATGTTCTCTGTGCTCTCTCTGGATGCTCTCTTGGCCGCCTTGGGGCTGTTTTCAGGCCAAAGACTTGATCCGAGCATTGATCCAAGTACGCCCGGAGGACTCACAAAATGCGCACTCAAGTGATGAGTACCAACCACAATCAACCACAGTAGCGAAGATATGAGTACATGGGCTGATATGCTGACATGGCCTTACGGATAACAACAGAGGCATTAGGGATTCGTCAGATTGCATGTGTTTTTCTCGACATGAACACTGGATGCAGGACCGGCTTGGCTTGGACGATTGCCTCAAGCACAGCTGGGTCACGACGGATACTCGCTTGGCTTCGTGCCTTGAATGCAATTGCTCAGCAGGAAGTGTCAGGCTACCGCGACTACGACCTGGCTTATGGAATGTAGCAATGGCTTCTTCTTATTCCTGAGTTGCTCTTCAACTGTATCAGTTGTATCAATTGTTATTTTCTGCTTGTGGGGACAAGGACGCTGAAGCCCAGCGGCCCAGAGGCCTTGGACATCGGCCCACAGCATTCAACATCCAGCAAACTGGCAGAGTTATCTGCCGCTGTCAGAGAAGCTGTCTTTGTGCGCAGGGTGACATCGAATGCTTTAACTTGGGCCGTGAACCCTCCAATGTGGTTGAGCTCAAGAGCGAGTTGCAGATGCCCGGCTGCACCAGGTGGTGATCTGGTAATGGTTTTGGAGTTGCGTGTGCCCGGCACGGTCTGTTGCTAGATTTTGCGGATGGAGGGACACAGGTCGGCAACTGTCAGGACAGTAGGCAGGCAACTGTGCTTGAATGCGACCGAATATGGCCTCATCTAAATGCACGGAAAGTATCGGGCAATGAGGCCTCAACAGGAGTCGGAGAGGTGCCATTTTAAATGTCGGATACAAAGCAAGAGAAAAAAGAGAGCTCCATACATATCATTCTGGGGTCATTTCAGAGGTGCAGGACATGCAAGCAGACGCAAAGGGGCCCCACTAGGCGTACTGGAACGGCGGTGGGCAACAGGTGGGGCAACACCGGAATGGCAGCCGACAGGACAGCAGCCAGTTGCACCGGAAACAAACCACCCAAATTAGGTGTCAGATGCACACGTGTACAATGTACAGTTCCAGAAAGGAGTACCATCTGTTAATGTATGGCGCATTGTTCGGTTTTGTGCTGATCAGAAAGAAGATGCTGTCTTGACGTGGTGCGCCCCAGCGGGCATTTTCTGAGCCTGACTTGTCTAGAAATCAATGACTTTGTTCCAAAGTCAATATGGGGGCTTCACCAAAGGGCCCACCTGGGCTGTCAAGGGCCCAATCAGATCAGATAGTTTCAGAACATGGGGTGCGGGTGTCTCAACTGGTATTTGTTGGTCCGACCTCCTGTGGAATCGGACGATGCTTTTTGATTGGTGTGCTGTGACTGTCCTGTTGCCCTTAGGAAGTTCATGACCAAGTTCAAAGTCTCCGCACAACTGAAGAAGCGGCAGGACCGCGGGCTAGCCCAACCTTTGAATCTCGTGAGAGCGGTAGAACTTTATGGAACTTTGTGTGACAACGGGTGCTTTTGACCGACAGCTGTTTTTGAGAGGTGGAGGTGACATGGTCGAAGAATGTGGACAGAGAGGCCACGCAGCGCTAAAGCTGTATAATCAGCAGCTGAAACGGCTGTATAAACAGTTCAGCATCTGACAAAGCATCCGTCCTTGCCTGCAGATGACGTTCAGGTTGCCCGCAGTGCGCTGCTGCAAATCCTGTGCGGAACCTGGCGGACTTGTGAGCGATCGGAGGGCGTGAGTTTTTTTTTTTTTTTTTTTTTGGGGGGGGGGGGGGGGGGGTTGGGTGGGTTCTTTTTTTGGGTAGATTTCTTGGCTTTTCCTATTTTCTCTATCTTTTCATAGGAATTGGGTACATTTTCGTGGCTTTTTCGTACGAAAACCTTAATTCCCTCTGTAGTAGGTTTTGACAAGAGAAGAAGAGAGAAAGAAGGAAAGACAGAAAGACAGCAAGACAGAAAGACAGAAAGACAGAAAGACAGGAAGACAGCAAGACAGAAAGACAGAAAAAAAAACAGAAAGAAGGAAAGAAGGAAAGAAGGAAAGAAGGAAAGAAGGAAAGAAGGAAAGAAGGAAAGAAGGAAAGAAGGAAAGAAGGAAAGAAGGAAAGAAGGAAAGAATGAAAGAATGAACGAAATCAATAAGTAAATAAATAGATAAAAACAGCAAAAAACATGCATATATATATATATACTATATCGTACAATCGTACAATGTAGTATCACACACACCGTTTTTTTTTCAGCCGTGCAAAGCGTGCTTCAAACCCTCTGAATCTTGTTGAAACCCATCGTGTGAGCATTGTGGCTGCAAATTGGGGGGGGGGGGGGGGGCTTGCCCGCCCCCCCCCCCCCCAGCCCCCACGCTTCTTTTAAGCCGTGCAAAGCGTGCTTCAAAGCCTATGAATCTTGTTGAAACCCATCATGTGAGCATTGTGTTGCAAATGGGGGGCTGTGCCCCCCCCCCCCCCCCCCCCCCCCCCCCCCCCCCGCTTGTTTCTTAAGCCGTGCAAAGCGTGCTTCACTTCCTCTGAATCTTGTTGAAACCCATCATGTGAGCATTGTGTTTGCAAAGCATACTTCAAAGTTTTGGCACTCCAGGGAGTCTCAGGGGTTGGGCATTTCAGGGAGTTCCTGGGGTTGGGAGAAAAGTCTCGGGTTGGGCACTCCAGGGAGACTCTGGGGTTGGGCATTCCAGGGACACTAGGGTTGGGCACTCCAGGGACACTTTGAGGTTGGGCACTCCACCCCACACCGAGGGTGGGGAATGAGAAATCCTACGACAAGAATTATATCCTATGAAAATATGGACGCAATGAGGCTTTTCCCACGAAAAACCAAGAAAACGAACCAAAATAACAGGGACACTCTGGGGGGGGGGGGGGCACTTTGAGGTTGGGCACTCCAGATTAGAGGGCTGGACACTTTGGGGGTTGGGCACTCCAGGGAGAGTGTGGGGCTGGGCACTCCAGGGAGACTCTGGGGTTGGGCACTCCGAGGACACTGGGGTTGGGCACTCCAAAAAAACTCTGGGGCTGGACACTCCAGGAACACTCTGGGGTTGGGCACTCCAGGGAGACTCTGGGGTTGGGCACTCCAGGGACACTACAGGCGGGCACTCCAGGACACTTTGGGGTTGGGCACTCCAGGGAAGAGCGAGGAGCAGACCGGGCCAGGAGAAGAGAATCTAACAACCCCACACCGAGGGTGGGGAATAAGAAATCCTACGAAAAGTAGCATGAATCCTATGAGAATATAGCCTTTTCCTAGGAAAAGCCAAGAAAACGAACCAAAAAGAGAGAACAAATAGGAAATCCTACGAAAAATAGTATGAACCTAGGAAGATATATAGACAATGTAGTTTTTTCTTTGGAAAACCAGGAAGAAAACGACTCCCCCTCTCCCCCCCAAAAAAAAGGCACAACAAAAAATCACACAAAAAAACTCCACCCTGAGCGATCCATCGTACATTTTGCAATGTCCAGTCAAATCGCTGCGAGGAATCAAGCCTTCTTCCAACCACCCCGGGACCACCCCAATAAAGATTTTAATCTACCCCAAACTATCTCAAACTCCAACTGGCCAAAGCCTTGAATGAGGCTGCACGAAAGTCTCTGCACGTGTTGGCCAGTGTAGCAAGAACTGTGCTTGTCCCCGATGGCTTTGTAGTGCTTGATGTATGAGGACATGCACACTGCAGCTAGACATCCATGTTGTCTGTCTTTTGGTTGATGACAGGCGCAGTGAATGAAGAGTGCTTTCTTGTATCAGTCCAGAATCCTCCAGGTGTGGACCCCCCCAAAGCCTGTTGTAAAAGGGGATGTTCACGGTCCAGGCTTATAGGTCTCAGATCAAGCTGGCACCAATCAAGCGTACCCGAAGTTTCAATTCAATCAAAGTCCCACTGTGACAGCTGGCGTTTCGGCACAGCTTCGATCGATCGAAATTTGATCGAAACTTCGGCTAAAGGCAGCCGTGTGGGTCCGGGGACCAAGGCACCTTCTGCCGCCACGACGAGGCGCGAGCAGTTCCCGGGAGCTTCAGAAATACTGCTATCGTCTGTTGTCCGTATGTTTCACCAAACGGAAACTCGATGATCTCAAAGTCTCAGGTTATCCGGCACCAGAGGCCAGGGCATCTGGGAAAATCCATGGACGTGCACGCACGAGTGCCCATGCGCCCATTAGCACACTTGGAGTGAAGCTTGCATTAAGGCCTGCGAGGAACGACACAGTCTGGAACAGGTGGAACAAGTGGCGGGGGATCCCAAGGATTCAAGGTTGAAGGATGGCATATGGCCATTTGATCTTGCGTGATGCTGCCAGAGAGTCGCTAGCCGCTGCATGTTTAGACGTTTTGCTGTGGTCAGTCACATGATTCATATTGGAACTGGGCACCATGTGGAAACACGATGCGCTCTGCATTTTCCATTGTGCCCTGCGTTCACTGGAATGTGCAACATCCGACAACGAGTTACTCAGCATCTTATCTTCTCAACGGAAAGCTAAACCATGCAGCCGAGTCGTGCTGAGGCCATAGAACCCGACACAAATCCTCCAGGTTCGAGGGCGCACGCTCTGTCATAGCGTCGGCTGCGCAAGGGCTGTCGTGGCCAGGAACAAGTGATCTAGAGGTACCCCTGAAGGTTATCGAGGCACAGATGATGCAGACACAGCAAGATCGGAAGATGCACGCGCTTAGTCTGCACAATTGCTGACGAGGGCAGGGCCGGTCTGGACTTGCAGGAAGAGCAGCGGCCTTATTGAGTTCATGTGTGGTCCAGATCATCTGTGCAATGCAAGACGACACGTTTGTTGGAAGAAACAAGCGGGTTGAGGAAGAACTTGGGCATGCGCGTTCGGCAGGGCTCTTGGTACTTTTGCCTGACTGGCCAAGCTCACTGCGTCTTGATTCGAGGAAAGTTCAAGATGAACCAGGCGACAGGGAATAGTCAAATCGAAGCAAAATGTGAGATGATGAGATGATATGAGACTGCACACACGGTGCAGGTCAGGACCTCTTGGAGGGGGACCTCATTGTCAAGATTGATCAAGTGCCTTGGTGCAGTCAGCTTAATGCTGGGCAACGGGCAACAACATCAGTTATTCGCTTATAGTGAAACTGCATTGAGGCCTCAGGTCCTTGGTGTAGCTACCGTAACATTCCAATGCGCCAGCACAGACGCAACGAAAGAGCATCCGGCATTGGAATTATCCGCGCATGAGCCAGGTCGCAAGATCGCAAAGTCCCCAGTCGAGCATACCAAGATATCCCAAGTTTCCACCTTCCTGGGGCAACAACGCGGGACGTGACTGTACACGGAGCTTACCAGTACATGCAGCGGTTTCAAACGTGGCCGGAAAGTCGAATCCGCGCATAACTTGCAGAGCTCAACGAGACTCAAATGATCATACCTTGGCATTCAGCACTCTTATGGTCACTTTGATTTATTCTGAATGCACAACTGCCACCCCCTCGTAATGGTACTGGGGCTACTCTGAGTGCCACCTATTTCCGGGACCCATTTTGTCGCAGTAGGGGGGGGGGGCAAGAAATAGGCATGGGGAGTCGGTCGGGCAGGCAGATGTGCACTCAACGCCAAACTGCACTTTGCATGTTGCAAGATGCTTACATTACAGGCCCAGCACGGGCCCTGTGCGAACTTAAAATAGGTATTGCAAGGCAGGGGTTCGGGCGGCTCTTACTAGGTCTCATAAGCAGAGTGAAGGGTCAGGTCAGGCTGCGGAAAGACCGAAAATAGGTACTGGAGAGGGGGGTAGGGCGGTTTTCATTAGGTTTCAGAAGCAGAAGAGCGGAGTCCCCCCCGGTACCTATTTCAGATGCTTTGCTTTGCTGGGAAACCCACAGTCCCGCCTGAGTGAGGGGTCAGGTCAGGTTGCGGAAAGATCGAAAAATAGGTACTCGAGGGGAGGGTTTAGGGCGGTTTTCATTAGGTTTCATAAGCAGAAGATGGGAGTCCCCCCCCCCCCCCCCAGCAAGTACCTATTTCAGATGTTTTGCTTTATTGGGGAAACCCATCCAGCCCCGCCATCATGAAGGGTCAGGTCGCGGAGAGAGACCCCGGACGCTGTGAGAGTATCCTCCCTTAAGATGCATCTTCAGGACATGTGCTCATGTCAGAGTGTTCCCCCCCCCCCTCCCTCAAAAAAAAAAGAAAAGGTACGGGTACCTATTTTGGGGGGGGAGGGGGGGGGGTACTCCCCCGCCTCGAGGGGGTGGTCGTAATGCATAGACCCCATGATCACATATCACAATGCAGTCATCTAATCGCTAATGGGGCTGGCGCCCACAGCCTGCTACACCCGCAGCAGCAAGGACGGGGTTCGCCCTACGGCCAAAAATGCTCTCTGCCTTGATGTCAGGGTGGACGCATTTCGCATCACTGGGTGTCGAACAGGCGTGGTCGGTGATTCGAGTGGCGATGCCAAAGTCTTGTCAGAGAGCCACGACGGTGGCCCTTCAATGGAATATCTTCTCCAAACCTCATGCCAGAGGGGGACTTAGCTTGACATAGGTTGCAGAGTGCAATGGGCGGCGGAGGGTTCGTTTTTGCTTTCTCTCGGGGAGGCGGGGGGTTGGCATAGGACGGCATAGGACTGCCCGCACGATGATAACGTGCACGCACGATGATAACGTCTACGTTACCAATGTATACTAAACAACCAGAGCATCCTTGCACGATGATAGCGTCCATGTATTCCATGTTACCAGTGCTTACGAGTGGCCAGGGCGTCCATGCCCGCACGATGGTTACGTCCGTGATACCAAGTAAGTGCGAAGGGCCGGAGCATCCTCTCAGTACACGCACGGAAAAACACACACCGTGCGTGCGAGTGCTGGGCGGGTGGCAAGCAACCTAAACCCCGTGCTTCCTGGAACATCTTGCCCGCAGCTCCCCACATGGCACTTCCCGATGTTTGGAGCTCTCAGCTGTGAAGCAGGGGCAGTCTTGGTGTGTCAATGCTGCTGTGTGGATGCAGGATGATGTAGATACACTCGTGCGAGGGTCTTCCTTTTGTATCTGTTGCTGGCGCCTTGGCATGTTACATGCAACCCCGCTTACTCCCAACGATGCGCCGCGGTTCCTAATGTTAACGCTAGGCGACCCGCCTCGGCCTGAGCTTCCGTATCGAGGCAACCCAAGCCGTAGAAGGTGGAGTTGTGCGGGTGGGGGGTGGGGGGGGGAGGGGGGTTGCCTGCTTTGGGTAGCACAGACACCTGAGGCCCCAGGCCTCGGCGGATTGATGTCTTCAGGTGAGGTTTGAATGGCTTGAGCTTTGTCAACAAAGCTTCCGTACCCTCACCCGACGCCGCCCTACGTCTCTACAGAATGAACACTGAGTCTCACGAAGCATCACGAAGCCAGCATCCAGCAGGCATCCGCAAGCTGAGTGGCATAGTCGGTACAGCATAACATGGCGAGGCCACATACTTAAAATGCAACATTGGCTCGGAAGACAGCTACTGCCAACCGCGGAAACATGCGGGCTTGTTTTGGCTTGCTGTATCCATTCAGCCCTGACGTCTACATTCCTGCGTCACAGACTGTCCACTGCAAATACTATGGTCCTGCCCTAAATATTTGAACAGAACGTAGAGGCTAACATAGCCCGAGATATGCCAACGAAGTTTGCGGTACATACTTCAATTGTCAGTGTCCTTCACAAGCACAGTTGCTGTCTGTCATGTAGTATCACCACAGCACGCGAGGTCACTTTGGCACGCCCTCTCCATGAAATATCGCAGGCCACTTTGCCGAAGAGCTGAAGAAAGCCATGCAGCTGCTCGTGTCGTCTTGAGGTCTTCGGGAATCATTTCCGACATGGCGCCTTTAACTCAGTCAGTATGAGTGGTAAGCTCATCTGGAAGCCTTGACTGCTAAGCCTGCAAAGCCAACATCTATTATCTCCAGTTGAGGCTATTCTTTCCGTCCATCGCCAGTAGGCTGTGGCCAGGTTCGCAAGGGTGCCAGTAGTGTGCCCAATGACTTGCGAACGTGCCTCCCTGCCTCCCTGTCAGATGCTGTCAGGCCGTGCACACCCGCCCAACAGCGCTCGGCGCGTGACCGTGTACCTCTCACTTGCCGCCAAAACTCGGGAAAACGGGCCGGGTTAAACGCCTTGAAGAAATTGCGACGTAAAAAATAATGCCGCAGTACGTGTGCATGTGGTGTGAGTGCCATGCAACATTCGGAACTGGCATGTTCTGGCCCTAGAGCGAAGCATTCCTATGGGCACGCATGTAGAGCAGCCATGCTGGGGAGCATGTCCTGGACGTCATCGCTGGTATTTGTATCCTCGTTGCTGTCGTTATTCTCACTCGGTTTCGGGGACGACTGGCTATTCCAGGATCTGAAAGCCGAGGATCTGGAGCCAGAGACGGCCGGATGGTGCCTGGAGCAACTGCCTAGCCGTTGCCTCGTGGACTTTCATGTTGGACGCTTCGACGGGAGCCAGCAACACCGGGCTGCCCAAGAGACTTTGAAGGATGCCAGGGAGGGCATCAAAAACCTGAAGAGCCAGCCGAAGCTGAGCCGCATTTCATGTTGCACAGTCTTTTGCACTTCGTCGCAGTATGTCGCATGGCTCACTGCCGAACAACTTAGAATCGGGGGAGTACTGGGGGAGTCATGATACCCAAATTTGTTGTTAAGGGGGAGGGGAAGAGGGGGGGTTTGGGAGATGCCGCCAATCTGTGCATGGATCTCTCAGTTTTGTTGGACGGTTGGACAACAAAACTTCAGGTGTCAATCTCTGTCGTGAACAGGGGGCTTGAGCTTGCTAGTGCCTTGCTTCAGGGTGAAGCTACGCTTGCTCGTGCTGGTTACCACAGTGTGGCCGAACTTCCAGCGGCGGCAACTCCTTCGCCAAGGCCTCACATGGTGCCGGCGTGGCTTGGGCAGTCGTGGCAACGAGGTCGTTTGGCGCTTCCTGCTCGGCGACCTGCCGATGGTGCCTCCCAAACATTTTTCAAAAGCGGAATTTCACCAAAAGGCCCTTCGAGAAGCCGAGGCCGGGCGACACGTGAGTCACATGGCACGTGTGACTAGACGTGACTGGGGCTTTTGGGGGGAGGGGGGATGGCAGGGGGTGGGGGGTGGGCGAACCTCGACATTGCAAAGACAACGGGGCAACATTCACGAATAAATCAAGTTGGGTAACCGGAGTAGTGGAGGCAGAACATCATTCGTTTCATGGAAGGAAAGCATTGCCGAACGTAGATGTGTCGTAGGAGGCACGTCACGATGCCTGCGCAAGGCGTTTGGTGACCTTCTCCTTGTTGGTGGTGCTGATGAGATCCAATACCGACACATAGGTGACGCCTACGTCCTGCCAGAGGCCCGACATTTAGAGTCGGCTCAGTGTGTGATGAAAAAGAGCTTGAGCTTGGCTGAGGCAAACCCGGAGTTGTGGAAGCTGCTCGTGGCTCTCAGACGCGTGCGACATGAGTATTCGTATGACTACCTTATGGTGGCCGATGACGATAATTTCATTTCCCTTGCAAACGCCATAGAACTCCTGGACATGCTGCCTCCACGGAAGGTTTATGTTGGAAATATGATTGACACCGTGCCGCAGCGCTTCCACCAAGAAAGGCGTGTCATCATTCAAGAGACGAAGCTTGGCAGATTTGGCAAGTTTGGGACAGGTGTTGAAGTTTTAGTTTCGCGTTGGGTTT
This sequence comes from Symbiodinium natans, assembly GCA_905221605.1. Classification (NCBI taxonomy): domain Eukaryota; class Dinophyceae; order Suessiales; family Symbiodiniaceae; genus Symbiodinium; species Symbiodinium natans. The sequence continues at coordinate 104,288 of CAJNDS010000879.1, read as the reverse complement.
TGATTTCGAGTGTGGGACAACATGGCATGTCTGAGACCTGCCATGCTGATCAGTCACAAATCTGTCAGTCTGCCAGGAGTGTGAATCTATACTTGGGTTCGCCATCGAAGCTCCCAATTTTTGCGCATGGCCTGGGCTTTATCATTTCCGTTGATTTGGCAGAGCTTCTGGCCGACCTTGGCCTGTCATTCAAGTTGCGGGGAAATGACGACATGCTTATTGGCATGTGGCTGCGGAACATCGCAGACGTGCGCTTCCTGCACTACCACCCGTGGTTTCATGACCACCATGAGTTTGGAGGTCTCTTCTCACGGCCATGTCAGTACGATGCAGTGATTGTCCATCGTATGACGCCAGAGCGCTGGAGAACCTTCGACAAGTACCAGTGCCACATTTGCTCTGATGTGAAGCCTTTAGGCGAAGCCTTGTCGCTTGATACGGTGGAGCCGTCTGAGCATGGAGAGGTTGAGGAATTGCCGGAGTCCAGTGTTGAGGAGCTAGCCAGTTTGGAGCGAGCCCGGCAGGAGCAGAAAAACGAGGAGACCAATTCTCCGCTGAAATTAGCCATCTTAGTTTTTGGCTCTCGCTGGCACGACTTCAAACTGCGTGCATACATGAGGCGGGCAATGGGACAGGTGAAGCATGATCTCGAGACCAAGCACTCTGATCCACAGGCATCATGGGCCTCCCTTTCAGCCGATTTCGAATGGCTGTTTGTCATGACGCAGCTGCCAGGAGATTGGCGTCGACACTTGGCACTCCGGGAGATTCTGCTGCGCCGTGATCTGGTGGCCCTTGGGCCCGCACGGCTTCCGCGCGAAAGTCAAAGTGCCGAAAACGCTGGCAAAGTGCGGCCTGTTCATGAGGTTGGCTGTTATCGATACGAGGAAGCCTGGCGGCTGGTTGAGGAGCGCTGGGGGGGAGCAGACTTCTTGCTTCTCCTGGACCACCGCTCATATGCCAATGTCCCTCGCCTGCTGACACAAATGCCGGGCTGGCCTCGACGTCGGCCCGAATCCGAGTTTGTCGATGAGCTTTGCCAAACTTTCGTGTGTAGCCGGAGCCGAGAGGTGCATCCTTACATAAAGCCTTTACTTGTCCCTTCTGTTGTGACATGTCTCTAGCAGTGTCAAGCATGTGAAAACTCCTTAGCTTGAGATAAGGGACCAGGGGACTTGCAAAATGATGGACTGGAATACTGCCCTTGCTGGCATGTAGTTCAAGAAGATGCTCAGGTTGATGCACGGCCTTCTCCTCGACGTTGCTTGGTTGCAAGATGCTGTAAGCATCTTCTGGTTTTGGTTTCAGCAAGGACTTGGGAACCGGGAAGCGTTTGGTTATCTCATCGGAGGAGTCTGTGTTTGCCGGGGCGAAGCGGCGCTACTTGTGGCGCCGTCGTGCCCCAGTCTTCGCGCACGGCTTGGGCATCGTCCTTTCTGCAGATGTGGCGCGATTTATTGCGGAGCTTGCCCTCAAGGCCGATGGATTGTCACAGGCTGGAAGTAGCCTGGTCGCTGTATCACCGTATTTGCTGTGTATATTCGCTTAATTGAGTTGTCCTGGTAGTGATGTTGATCCGGCCCTCTGTGAAGTAGTCGCAGCTTTGTTTGAGCTCAATGACTTGCGCCTTTGCAGAAGACGGCAGAACTGAGAAAGAAAGAGCAACGTTGGTCGGCTGCAAGAGTGGCAGAGAATGTCGGCATTCCAGGTTCGGTTTCTGTTTTCGTCCGTTCGGTGGAAGAGCAAGCTAGCAAGTCTCAGCTGTGAAAGAGCCACCCCCGCAAGGCAGCCCACTCGTGCCGGAAAACTATGACCAAACAGCCAAACCAAAAGATCGAGAACGTTTGCATCAAAACGCCAAGCCTGGACGAGCATGTTGCAGGCGGGGGAGGCTGCGCCCACGCCCAATGCCCGCGCTCTAGCAAGGCCGTTTGACGAGCAACTCGCACACACCTCCAAGCAAGGCCTTGCCAAACATGCCCAGCATATCAGCTTATCGTGGTGGTGACATGTGGTGACCGGATGTTGTGGACTCGCATGCATCTGGAAGAGTTTGGGAAAAGTGGCCTTGAAACATCTCGAACAGTGTGACACGGCTCTGAGCAGCTGTGAGTTGGAAGCTGCTCGCACTGCTTGGCCTTCGATGTCGAGTGCCTAGCAGGCCTAACATCTTTTAAACTCATGTTGCGGCCTGATGAGCGCGGCCCTTCCTTGCTCAGGATCCGTTTGTTGCAGAGTCCTCCTACAAGTCCCCCTTTCGAGGGATGCGAAATTCTCGCATTGTGTGTTGTGTGTGTATATATGAAGTAGGGTATATATGTCTGTTTTTGGTGAGTGTATATAAGGCTCCATTTAAAAATTGGTGAGTGTATATACCTGGTGTCCTTTTGGGGATACAAGAAATATAAACCCTACTTCATATATATATATATATGTATATATATATATATATATATATATGTGTGTGTGTGTGTGTCTGTGTGTCTGTGTGTCTGTGTGTCTGTGTGTCTATGTGTGTGTGTGACTGTGTGACTGTGTGACTGTGTGTCTGTGTGTCCGTGTGTCCGTGTATCCGTGTGCCTGTGTGCCTGTGTGTCCGTGTGCCTGTGTGCCTGTGTGCCTGCGTGCCTGTGTGTCTGTGTGTCTGTGTGTCTGTGGGTCTGTGTGTCTATGTGTCCATGTGTCTGTGTCTGTGTGTCTATGTGTCTGTGTGTCCATGTGTCTGTCTGTCTGTCTGTCTGTCTGTCTGTCTGTCTGTCTGTCTGTGGGTGCGTGTGGGTGCGCGCGTGGGCGTGGTGGGCTCGTGCGCAGTCTTTAGCTGTCCCAGGTACGTAGGCATCCTGCAAGCATGCTCAAGCATGTGATAGGTGGACCTTCCAGCTGACGTTGCACTCGGTCAGTGGGCGCAGCTGGTGGAGGATTTGCAGCACTCCTCAGCCGAGGCATGCAGCTAAAGTCAAGAGCATTCTAAAACTTTAGGATGCCATCGATAGGCCGCTAAGCCGCTAAACTTCACCTAAACGCAAGCGGCAAGCGGACTGGGCTTGCTCCTGCAGAATGAGCACCCCCGGGCAGGACTTCTCGGAACTCCCTGCACAATCAGCCATGGCATCAGACGTGGCTGTGGTTTGGCCCATGACATTGGCACGATGGCGATTCCGCAGAAATGGCACATTCCCCGCGGATGTTGAGCCCAGTGTGAGCGTTGCAAGCATTGCTAGTCGTGCTAGTCCAAGGGTACATGAGGCTCCAGCAGTGCCAGAGGCAGATCTGGACTGTTGGACAAACATGGGTGGACGGCCAGAGGCTTGGTACCTCGTTTGTTGCGACCTAAACTGGTCTGGATGCTGGGGTGGTGACTTCACACCGCAGATGTGTTGCACGCAAGTTCCTGGTAGACATGGGCTGGTGGCGAGACCGTCAGCGGAGCCTATGCTTCTGCAGAGGTTTTTGAACTTCAGCGATGACGAGTTTGCGCTATTTCTGCAGGCGCTGGCCCCGAATAATTCGCAACAGCAAGCACGCGGGCGCTTCCGCTGCTTGACTCCCAAGGATTGTGCGAAAGAGGCATTTGCCAGGTTTTATCAAGCAAGCTGGGATGCTGGCATCCTTCCACTTCGCCACCCATGGTTTGTGGATAAAGAAGACCACCTGGTTGGAGTTATTTGGAAGATGCGTGCAGAGAACCGAGGAGGCAACCCCGCAGGACACGAGCATACCTTTGAGCGCCTGCAGATGGGTCAGTTCCTGAAACATGTCTCTGAGACTGTGTCGCCCGAAGAGATTCCCGCGGAAAACGGCAGAAAGCGGTTGCGATCTCAGCATGGTAGACGTTGATATCTCTGATTCATCTGAGAGACTTAATTAGGCTTGGCGAGTGCGTAGGGTCGGCTGAGGTGGGCAGCTGCAGCCATGCGCGTTAGTTAGCCTTAGCTAAGGCTGCGGCGCTGCTTGGAATGGGACTCTGGTGCGAACAGCCGGTTCTTCTTTGCCAAGCACTGCGATGTGAACGATGTCCTTACATATTTCGGCGATGGACATGCCCAGCTTCGGGAACATGCGGACAATGAGAAACGAGATTTCTTTTTGGACATTCATATTGCAGATCAGGTCGTGCCTGAGAATTCCACTGGCTTAGTAATCTGTTCGCAGGTGTTTGAGCACCTGCTGAAGCCATGGCTGGCAATGCAGCAGCTTTTCCGACTCTTAGGCCCAGGCAGGACTTGAAGCTACGTGCAGACTTCTTCCCAAGCCTACTTTTGCTGCAAGCTACTGCCTGGTAACTCGGCCAACATTGAGCTACCTGCCAGGTGGGCTGCTGGCGTGGTCTGCGCCGCTCTTCAGCCAGATTCATGGATCACCCCAGGATTATTGGCGCTTTACCCCTGATGGGGCCAGGTCTTTGGCAGAGGCCATGCCTGATAACAAACCGCCGCTTCCTTTCAGTGTGCCTCTTGCTTGGTTGATACGTGTGAGTTTTGTGTGAGTTTTGAAAATCCAGGAGGCTGGCTTTGAGGTCTTGGAGATCTGGGCACCGGGCACTTTGCGAGAGCTTGCAGGCTACCTTTTGGGCCTCACGTCGCCATACTGGGACAACGATGCAATCATGGGTGGTACGTCTCATTGGCCTTTGCAGGTCTACATGTTGGCCCGCAAACCACAGTCGGGCAGGGTGCTGCATTCATCCACCTAGCCTGTGGTTGGGGAGCAGTCGTGATCAGTCGGATGGAGTTCTGGAAAACTGTGCCCCCACCACAAGGAGTGACAACCAGGCGGTTCTTTCCAGATTTTCATGATGTCGGTGAGACGAGGCTTGACAGCGTCCTGGACAAGAAGCCGCGGGCCCCATCCGGGAAGAGCTGAGCTCACGCAGCTTCGCGAAATCGTCAACGCGAGAGAGATGCAGTGTACAAAAGTGTACCAGTTGAGGACGAGCACAGCTCCATACTGCATGGGACTTTGGGCGCCATGCTTCGAGAATGCTCGAGATGTTCTGGGCTTGTAGGCCGCGGCCGTTGAGATGCACCTGATCATTTGGCGTGACAAGACCGCTGTCGCACAATCTTGCTTGATGAGCCTTCCGCTTGTGATTGCTTTAAGAGTTTATTCGGTTTTGATTGATCGTTCTCAACATTACATATTCGGCAGAACATGTGCACCAGGATGTGAAAGAAGTTTCGGTGGTTAACACGATTTGAGCCAGCCACCAAATTCCTGAAGCTGATGTGGAGTGGTGCAGCGGTCTAGTTGCCAGTGTTGCCCCCCCATCCATGCTTCCATCCGACCCTGGCAGCCCACCCTGGCTCAGGGGTTTTCAGGGGTGTTGGTGGCAACTGCCCCACCCCCGCCCCCCCGCCCTGAGTGCAGTGGGTGACGAAGTCTATGGAAGGCCTGCAGCCCAGAGTATGCTGCAAAGTGTTTCGTTCTTGGCCTTATAGCACCCGCAGCGCAACGCGTGTGCAAGACCTGCTCTGAGCACAAGTTAGGCGACTGCAAGGAATGGAGAGTGGCGAGATCGAAGAGGAGGGCTGTGCGATTTGATTTCGCATTATGCAAGTATAAGCCAATCGTACAGTATAAGATGAAGATGGCAAGCAGTGGGCATGGCAGGCCCCACCGCCGACGAATTCTTTGTCCTACTATGTCAGTTCCTGGCGAGCAGGCGCAGACCAGTCCAGACGATGAGTCAGATAAGCTTCGTCATTTCCAGTCATCACATACTGTTGCTTTCAGTCTAAAGGCTCTACAAAACGCAGGCCCTGATCAAGAATACGCTGGCCGGGCAAAACCGGAAAGATAGAACTCCGAAAATGACCGAACATGAACCTATGAGGCTGGGTCTTGGAATGGGCGAAACTTTTTTTTTTTTTTTGCGTGCGTGCGTGCGTGCGTGCATGCGTGGGTGCGTGCGTGCGTGCGTGCGTGCGTGCGTGGGTGCGTGAGTGAGTGAGTGAGTGAGTGAGTGTGTGTGTGTGTGTGTGTGCGTGCGTGCGTGCGTGCGTGCGTGTGTGCAACATGGCCTGCCAACACCCCTTTGAATTTGTTATTGGAACTTGACAGCTGCAAGTCTCCTGTCTTGCCCTGCTTGTGCCGGCGACTGTTACCCACTTCTGCCACGATAGCCACATATAGCCACGTTAATTATAAGCCATAGTCCTACTTGCAAGGGCAATGCGCATGCAGTGGTATGTGCTTGATATGTGCTTGGTGCCGAGGTCGTTCGTGATGGGAGCTTGCCCAAGCTGCCCGATCCCTGCACGTGGCTGTCAGAAATTGCAGCAGCACTGGTTTGCACTGGACTTCTGCTGCGTGAAGTCGTCATCAGGCCCATGCAGCGCTCTGTGCCCCAGTTGCGGCCTCATCGTCACTTCCTTTTCTGTGCAAGAGAAGTGTTGCACCATTGCTGCTATATAGTGCGACTTATATGCGGCACGCAATCGCAAATGGCTGAGGGAGGCGGTGTCGAGAGTCGAAACTGAGCCCTCCACCATCTTCTAGAGCTGCGAAATTGCCGATCGTTGGGCCATTGCGGCCGTTGCGGTTCCTCCTCAAAGGCAGTTCGAATCATAGGGCATGGGGCGCCAACTGGTGTGGGATCCGAGTGCTGTTGGAGGCATGAAAACATATTTAGTCACGTGCAGCGCTGGACCGTCATCGTGTCATGAAAGCCAGAATGCTGTGCTGGCACGTGTTGGTATCCGATACCTTCTTGTACTCGTTCGCAGGGCAACCTAATCAGTGCGTGAAGTTCGCAAGCATCAAATGAAGCAGGCGCGAGGGCATTGACAAATGCATTGTGCTGAGGCCAAACCTGCCCTTATCCGTGTGCATCAGGCCACCATGGGAAGTGGGCATGGAGTCTAGGGAGTCTAGGTCAAGCATGTCTGTTGCAACCTCCCGAGCTGGACTTTTAAACTATTGTTTTACTCAGTTTGCGCTAGCTTGCGATGTGTTGTGTTGAATCTGCCGAAGCACCTCGACAGCATAGCAGTGGATGTAGCAGTCAGGAAAGACACACGAGAGGCGACTCTTGAAATCCTACGTTGTTGGTATGCGCAGTGCAAAGTGTTGGCTTCCTTCATGATCCGCCGCTGATGATGATCCTGAACAGCAGGGTTTTGTACTTTGCGCACGATGGCACCCAGGCGGGGAGCTGAGGAACGCTCCAGTGTGGATCGAGGAAACCACATGGCATAGCGAGGCCGATACTGGCAACTTGCTCGAGCTCCAAGCCTCCACCTCCACGACTGTTGAGGCCGACTGTTGAGGCGTTTGTTTTTGAAGGACTTGATCTGCCTTGGCGGCTTTCAGTTAGACATGCAAAAGGGGCCTCCAGGTCTTGCTGCGGCGCGTCCGTGAAGCGGTGGGCTGTGGCGAGAAGGGTCGCCTGCTGTTCCGCGCCACTCGACAGATCATCTCTGCAACATTGTAAGACAGTCTCGCCGTCAGCCGCGCCCTTCTTCGCAGCAATCTTTGTAGAGTGCCCCCCGCACTAAAGAGGGAACAACTCTGTGTGGTGAGAATATTTTTGGAAAGGTCCGATCAAGGATTGACGCAGGAGTTCTAGCGTATAGCCGCCAAACAGCTTTGTTTTCTTCACCGATTCTTCCCGATCGTGCTCAGGCAGGTGCCCTGCTAAAAACTTTTTGAACACGAGGATGCTGAGCTTCGCAGTGCTTCACCTCCACTGAATCCCTGATTCCCTATGTCTTCTCACACAATCCCAGGCCGGCCCAAGCCCCCAAATCAACAACTGTACTGGCATGCACGCCTTCAGAAGAACAACGAAATACAAAATACACGTCACAAGCAGACATCTCACTGGTACGCTTGTTGACACTGGTTCCAGAAACTCCCTGCGGCCGGCAGCCCATAGCCTCTTTGCGCCGCTTATCAAGAGACTCCCTTGGACCCGTAAGGTTGTAATATGTTGTAATGTAAAATGTAAGGTTGTGCCCTGGGGTCCCGTTTTCACGATGCCCTTATAGGGGCCATACAAGGATAAGATTAAGGGATTGTGAAAGAGTTTGGATCCCTTGAGTGTGCGGCCGCCGTGTAGTGACTGTAGTGTCCTGGAGTTGTAGAATGTAGCCGGTGTAGCCAGTCATAGCCAGTCTCATTCTGTCATGGCAAGGGACTACAAAGTGAGCCGCGCCTTGCTTCTCGTATGCTCAGATGCGCCCGCTCGATGCCAGTTCCACGTTGGAAGCGTGCTCAGTTTGACGTCGCCATGGAACGAAAGGGCGCTGTGCGAGCTGTGCAAGCATTTTGCTCTTAGGAGATGAGCGGCATCCACAAGGATCCTAAGGAGCGCCGCACAGAATTTCGAGATGTGATACGTAAGGCACGTAAGTGAAGTTAAGTGCCATCTGATTGCCCATTGCCATTGGTTGAATGCGTCTTTTCGGGCACGGGCGTGAATCATGTGGGAATCTCTTTGCCAGAGTCAGTCTGCCAGTGCACTGGCTCCCGAGGCGCTGCACTTCCTGCTGAACCGGAAGCACCGGCCTCCTGAGGTTAGGCCTCCAGATTTTTTCCGATCCGGCAAGGTTCCATCCCCGTCAAATTTCCATGTTCCTTCCCCATTTCAACTCAACTTCCATCATCCTGCAGCATAATTCAAAGCATAACTTAGCAGATCCTACGGGTACCTGTTTGACGCCATATGTCACAAAGGAGTGGAAGAAACCGGGTCAGAGTTACTCGTAGCACACACTAGCAGCAGCCAAAGGCATGGGAATGCAGAGGAGGTGCAGAGGATGACGAGACACTCATGCAAGCAGGGTCCACTCTGTCATGTCTTCTACGGTGTGCTCAGGGCCTTAGGAAGGACCCTAATTTAGTCCAGTCCGTGTCGGCACTTGGCAGTGTTCTATAGGCATTTTGAAGTATTTCCCATAGCCGGCAGATCATGATACTCCATGCCTAGATTCTGGGTCTGAGGTGGTCGAGCGTGCCAACCGCGAGGCTGGCGACACATCCCATGCATTTCGGACGGCACTCGAACAGTGAACAGCGCAGAGCAGCGCATGCTTACAGGCTGCTGAGCTGTCAGCAGTTTTGGGCCAAGTCTTGTCTCAGATGGGACACCTGACTTGCACCCCAGCCACTGCATCTTGAGGCCATGGCTGTGGCCGCGGCTGAGGCAGCGGCACGGCCCCGCCGGCGAAGGCCGCCGTGATGGGCGCAGTGCCGGACAGCATCTTACAGTTGCACAGCATGGGATGTGGAAGGAAAAGCCCAAGACCTGCCTCCGCCAGCTCTGTTCAGAGTCAGAGCCTGAGGGACATGTATGATCAAGGCGCGCCCGGTCCCCCCCCCCCCCGCCCCCCACATGGCACCCAAACCCACCCCCTGTGGTGTGGTTGGGGGATGGGACGCTTTACATGTTTCTAAGCCGCTCAGGTGACCCACCTCAGCTTAGCTGATCGCTGACCAAGTCAGCTCCTGGAAGCCTCCGCTTCAGATGCTAAGCCTTATAAGCAGAGGCTTTTCATGTAACTTATTGATACGTATTTCGCATCCTACTCCAATGGTGACCAGCTGTACAGATTGGCGGTCTGACGAATTCGTGCTGCGAGAAGACATCACCGACGTCAAACAATGGCTCTGGCAAAAACCCGGGACCCACAAGAGTATTTCTTGTCTGCACGCGCTTGCGCATGGACTACACATCAATGCCACGAAGTCACGAAGTGTGCAGCTTAGGCGGCTTACAGAGCCTGAAGCACAGCTTGGCCTGATAGGTGGCAAACCCGGCAATTTCTGCAAATCAACGAAAAGACTCGCGTCTAGAGTTAGGCTGAACCATAGTTTCTCTTACCAACGAGAGGGGCTGATTTGCTTGCGCGAGGGTGCTTGTTCATTTGGGTACATCCATGCAAGTTCCCAGCCCAAGACTAATTTCAGGAGGTTTGTGGGCACCATGCCATCCGAGCGAACACTTTGGAAACAAATGGACTTTGCAGCATTTGGCAAGGCTCGCGGGCTTCCTGCGTGCGTCTGCCTGATGTGATGCCATGCGATACCTCCTGTGTTTTTGTCCAGAAGCCTTGTGTCAGGCTGGACTGCGCGGCGTATGAGGCCGGGCCTTCCACAGACTTCGGAACTCGCCTCAGTCGCTTCGCAACCTTGGCAGGTGGTTCCTCTATGCCCGCCGATCCCTGGCCTTTGCCAAACCCGGGGCCCAGCAGCGGAAGCTTCGATTTGTGCGCCTTGAAGCCCTCCAATACAATGATTCGTAACCTCTCTTGTGTAGCTTGCTTGGCGAACGTTGATTGTGATCAGGGTGGCGCCCGATGAGGGCTTGGGAGCTGGCACAGGCCTGAAGATACATAAAGAAGCAATTGAAGGAGGCGTTTTGCACGGTGCAGTTTTTCAGTGCAGGCATTAGCCGACAGGTCCAGGGAGCAACTCAGCTAATCTGGCCCAAACTTGAAGAATCTTGAAGTTAGGTGCCTAGAGGCCTAGAAGCTGCAAACAATCGTCTCCCAGGATGCGCCTGTCTCAGATGCGGAAAGGAGTCCCAGGACTGACAAGTTATCGATGAAATGGAAAGCATATGTGGCGCATGGCGAATGCTCGGGGGTGGCTCATTTGCTTTGCAGCGAGACATCCTCCGCCTCTGCGAGGACGAAGCGTGCACCAAAGGATCGACAGCCCAGATGGAAGTCACATCAATTTTGCAGGGTGGCTAAAGTGTGGCCAAGAACATCGTGAGCCGAGCGATCTGCAAGTTTTGTCAACACAGGAGATGCCGTTACGCTTCAGGCCTGCTAGGGGGTGGGGCGGAGTCAGTGAATCGTTAGCTGCAATGCCCGCGACCAACTGAATAACTAAAACTTCTCCTCCAAGATGCTGGTAGCATAGACACCCCATTTGGAGAAGAAGATCTCGAGCACAGCACCAAGCCTCATTCAGCTTGTAGGTGCCTCTGCGGGACATGCATCGCCACGTTATGACCCAAGATCACAGCCGAGCAAAGCTAGACTTTCCTTCCCCTGCTGAGTCTGGAAAAGACCTCTTGCAGGTCTGACGGTTACGTGGATTCTAGAGAGGATTCCTTTGTGTTGGGAGCTCAGATGCTGTGGCCCAGAGGTGACCGCCAGATACACTGTGTTGGACAGCAGATATTCCATGACTGATACGAAATGCTCACTGCACCGACCCTGCTCCTGAAAGCCAGTGGTCGTTGGTGGATGCTGCAGTCTAGAAAGCCAATTTGGATCGGACTCTTGCATCTTGTCCAACCATGGGTTGCAGATGGCTGTAGGTTTCGGAGCTTACACCTGGGTGGAGGAGAGGCCGGTCGACCGAACATACCAGCCATTTGCAATATTTTGCAATGTGTCAATAGATCAACCAAAGAAAATAGGCTGCCGGCCGCGTGGTCTGCCGCGAATGTGACCAGGCCCTGGGCTTCAGGACCGGAGCAATTAGGGCTACCATGGGCTACCGATAGCCACAGTTGGGCCCCAGCGCCCCTTCTCTGGTGAGAGTTCGGGGGGCGAGTGGACTTTACGTGATTCAATGTACGGAAGAATCCGCCCTTTTCCAGAGTAAAGTCTGTTGCGGAAACTGGCGGGCTGTAACGGAAACTTGAAACTATCTCCCAAAACCGAAACAGAAACAACAGGAGGGTGCAACCGAAACCAACCTGGGGCCGCCACGGAAACAATTGCGGGACGTAACAGAGACCAACTGCCCGAACAGAGAAATGAAAGGCGGAGAAAGGATTGATTTACCCAGCCCTCATTGGGGTTGAGGGTTGAGGGGTTCAGGGTCTAGGGTTTCGAGTTTAGTTTTCCGTGTTGAGGGTTGTGGAGTTTAGGTTTAGGGACTAGGGTTGACAGGCCTCTGATGCAAAAGGGACTAGGGTTGAGGGTTTAGTTTCCGTGGTTTCTGTTACATTTCTGTTTGGTTTCCGTCACGGGTCTGTCTGGTTTCCCTTACACCTGCGTATTGTTTCCAGGTTTTGGGGCATACTTTCCGTTACATTTGTGCTTGGTTTCTGTTGTGTTTTCGGGTTGGTTTCCGTTACAGCCCCTTTTGGTTTCTGTTACACCCCTTACCCGGCGAGTGGAGGCTAGGAAGGGGTGGGGGTAGATGGGGAAGAGGGCAAGAATCGCCAAGAATGCACACCACAAACAATGACAACGCATGTGTGGTGTGATCGCTTGTGCAAAATGCGCAGCTTGTTGAATGCTTGAGGAGCGATGGGATGTTCTTCCTACGCCGGGATAAAGTGGAGCAGAGGCTTGCTTGCTGTGGTTTCCTCACAGCGCTCAATCAGTGTGCCGTGATGCCATGTTTGCCAGCTTGGGGTGGATATCTTGTAACATCTTGTAACCAAGTGTGAGCAGCAAGTGGGTAGGTACTGTAGTCATGCTCATTCTTTGTCCAACATCTGTCTGTGGAATTGTCATGCGTGACATCGCGCAGTGTGAACCAGGGCGGAGAAGCTGGAAGTGTTGGTGGCGCCGCCAAGATTTAGGGAGGTAATGAGGGGTCAGCATCAAGTCGCGACTTGAAAAGATTCGAATTGGCCAGCGCAAAACGGCTTGTAGAGGGCTTGACATTGCTAGACACAAAGCACTTGCTGAGTCATGGGCAAGTCCAGGTCTGCAGCTTAAAGCTGCAGGAGATCAACGACCTGAGTGGTGTGCCTGGAGCAATGTGCAGAATTCCGCATATTCGATGGCTGACACCAAGCACTGTTTTGCAGCAAGGTCCTGTGCTCTCGGACATTTTTCCGTACAGTAGCGTGAAGGGCTCAGAATTGGCGGTCACAGCTTGTCTGTCAGTGTGTTCATCTAAGGGTGGCCACTTGGGAAACTGACACGACTCCTCGTCGTCAGCTTTCTGTCTTTAAATTCTCTTCCATCTCCTGGCCCCTATTCATGTGTCTACCTTTTTGTTGGGGGGGGGGGGGGGGGTTGATTTACCAAGTGGAAGGCTCGAAAGAAGGACTGCAAGAGCAAAACGACCGAACTGCAACATTTCTATAGTTCATTATGCATACCTCAGTGGAACCTCCGGAGCAGCCCACCGTGATTGCGAACGCGGCTGCAAACGGAGAGCGCCCAAAAACCCCGAAAAGTCGAAAACTGGGTTTGAATTGAAACAGCATCTATAAATCTTAAACAGGCAAAAGGAAAAGCATGTTTACTTGTTCAGGTATACAGGAATTAAGGTTGGTGCTTCAAAGAGCCGAGAATACAAAGCTTAGAAGCAACGGAGGGCTCGCTACTGAAGTCCAGGTATTCCCAATGAAACATAGACAATTTTGGACAACAACTATAGAGGAAACAGAAGCTTGCATCTTTGACAGCGGAGGAAGTAGAGGTTTTCTTCTGAAAATCGAAGACAGGAAGTAGTTTCCGGCCAGCATATGGAGGAAATGGAGGCGCATGTACATGCCGTTGGAGGAAACATATACGTTTTGCAGAAGTCATCCTTCACTAAGTTAGGAGAAATACAGCCTCCTTATTCACGCTTCAAGGACAGATTCCTGTGCGAATATGGGGGTATATAGTAGGGGTTTCATATGCAAAGAAAAAAGGACGCAGAGGTCTCCTGTCAAATGACGCTAGCGCACACCACCTCAGCCTCCCCCGGTGCAGATGGTCTTGGTCTTGGGGTCCATCGCGGGTCCCGAGGTCCGCGGGTGGGATAAGTTAAGGTTTTGCCATGCGGCCACAGGAAGCCAGACAGTCCGCGCACCGAAAACCTCCACAGAGTGATAAGCGGTAATTCCATGGAAGGCCTCCCCCCAAAAAAAGAAAACATGTCAAAGCAGAAATTGCCAAAAGCAAGCAGCCAGTCCAAGTCATTTTCTCGCACTTTCTTGGGGTCTGTGGCGTCGTAAGCTGACAGTGTCCAGGTGCAGGAGCGACTGCTACAAAAGGCAGAGCTCCGCGGATTTGCCTCCTTGCCTGGAAAGCAGCTTGTCCAAAGCCAGGGTTGTGGTGATTGGAGTTGCAGAATCCATGTTTCAGACTTCAGACGAGCTGCCCACACGGCCCCGAGTTTGCCCTGCACTTCAGAGAAGCCCGCCACACCGTCCCCGATCTCACAAGATATGGACACATGGATCCTGCGCATGCTAGGTCTCTCATGCTGCTGGGAAAACACAAGAGAGATGAGCGGAAGTGTCTCAGACCAGGGTACAGAAGGAGACCCCCACACAAGGCCAGATCTTGTGGTGGTCGTTCACCGCAATGAAGGCACGCGGCATCCTGTGGTTACATATGGATTACTGTAAGTAGTTTTGCCGCATGTAGTTTTGGCTTGAGGCCGTGCTTTGCTCACAGACCGCAACGGCTTTTACCACGATGCTGCGCCTCAGAAGGTAGAGAGCTGCTCGCGGCCTTTGAGAACCAATGTCGCACGAAGGAAACCCGTGAGTTGAATGGAATCTTGGAATGAGCATCAGCAATCAGCTGACGGCACCGTGCACAACAAAGCACAACACAATACAGTCAGACCACGTATCACAACGCACCAGGTGCTGGGGTGTGCCTACAGGCAGACACATGGGAATGTGCTGGCGCGCCCTGCCACTTCAGTTCTCTTGTAAAATGCACCTCCTTGTCAGCTCATGTCAGCTTTTGCCAGGTAGTCCTGACGCGGGCAGAGCCGAAGGAGAGGGAAGAATTATGAAAAAACTACGAAGAGCTGAACTGTTGCCTTCCACGCTTCGTTCCTTGGCAGGCGGAGTCAGATCTGTTTGACAAAGTCATGCTGCGGTCACTGCAGCGGGCCCAGATGGAAACCTCAGGATTGAGGGAGGATGGCCCAACTCCCTTGCCAAAAGCAATACAAACCAAAGTCGAAGACCTGGCAGACACAGTGACTCATCTTGTTTCTGTTTTTGCGCACTGGCTCCCAAAACAAATGGCAGAAATTCCTCACTTTATTGGACTCTCACTGGAGCCTACATCTGACTCAAGCCCAAATCCGAGTCCTGTCATGGACTCAAAGCAATTGCATGACATACCGGGACAGCCGACAAAACGGAATACCCTGGATAGCACAACAAGAAGGCTTCATGCGTTTGAGGCTGTAGCTTAAGATTGATTGAGGCTTAAGCCCCAGGTCCACAAGTGGAGACCAGCCTACCATTGGCATTTTGAGCGGCCTCGGGCAAGTTCTGACGTGCTGCACCCAGATGGCATGGTACAGTGTGCTGCAGCTGCTTGGGTGTTTCAAGAGTTTCGCTCGTATCCCGAAGTTGTGACCCTGCAGTGTGGCTTGTCTGCTTGGCTGGTCGCATGAAAGGGTTCTACCGGGATGATAGCATCGCATCCAGGACTGATGCAAGCGCCCGAATACAGTAGCTTGCAATACCATCTTTCCCACAAATGTCAGTGGCTGACTGACTATGACTTGTTGTTGCCAGCAGTGGGGCATCAGATTTTTGGTGAACGTGCCGGCATGGTGAATCCGCAGACACGGATTGCAGTGGACATGTTTGTGCCTGTTTGTACATGTTTAAATGGTGTGTTCCTCTCCGAGATGGGGTACTGCACCCTCGGCCGGGCAGCTCCAGCAAATCCTGGCGCTGATGACGAGGGCGTGCCCCGACGAAGCTTCATGCTGACGTTTTGCAGCATGTGCTTCTGCCAGCCTGAATCCTTCCGGCGCGGCTTCCTTTCAGCGTTGTGGTACAAAGCCATTCCCTCTCCAACAAACTAGCTAAATAGAGGTTACAACGACGGACGGAAGGAAGGAAGGAAAGACAAAGATAAAGACAACACACACAGAAAGAAACGAAGTAAGCAAATGCTCACTGCAATACGAAATATATACATATACATATATATATGTATGCATATGCATATATATATATATATGTATGCATATGCACATATATATATATATATACACATGCATATTCAAATAGAAACACAAACTTCATGTCCTGCAAGCATGCTTGATAGGAAGATCATGCCATTAAGAGTTGACTTGCGTTAAGAAACCGTGCGAATTCAATTTTCAACCAGTCATGCGAGCATTGTGTTTGCAAATGGGGGGGAGAACCCCCCTTTTCTTTCTTTTGAAGCCTTGCAAGCGAAGACACTGCCCTACGAGGACCTTTCCAAACCTGTCATGCGAGCATCGTGTTTCCAAAGGGGGGGTCCCCCCGAACGCCTCGCTTGCTTGTGTTTTATTCCCCAAACAGTCTACCGTTGGGGTTCTAACTTCATTTATGTTCTTAGTTGCATGTTTGCCGGCAGCCTCCAAAGTCCGTTGCTCAAAAACTTCATTTATGGATTGCGGACATTCTGAGGACTGTTGCCGGGTTCCTGGGCTCCTTGTCTCCCTTTGTCTCCCTTTGTCTCCCTTCATGTGCGTGGCTTTGCCGGGTTGCTGTGCTCCTTTTGTCTCCCTTCGTCTCCCTTTGTCTCCCATTGTCTCCACTGTTTCTTCGACACGCCTTCGACTGTTTGGGGGCTTCGGTGATGTAAATTTATTTGGAACAGATCTATTTCCTCTTGATTTTAGTCAGAAACCTTTATTTTTATTGCCTTTGTATTTTCATAGGAAAACCTCTGTTTCCTCTGTCTTTTAATCGACAAACCTCTATGTCTTCTGTATTTTAGTAGCAAAACCTTTGTTTCTTTGTATGTACTGACAGGCCCCAGACCAAACGCCAAAAAAGGATTCCTCGTCCTTTAATCGAAGCAACGTCTGATGGAGGGGAACCTTGCTGTCACAAAGTCGTGTGCCAGCACCGTCGCGACGTGCTGTGATTACCTACGCATGCGTACATGGACCTCTTCATTGCAGATGATGGCTTATGGCGTGGGTGCATTGCCTGGAAGGTACTTCCGTGAGCCTTGCCAGGCTGTGGCGGCAAGCACAGCTGCGAAGAGATGTATTATTGCGACTGTTCGTTGTATTTGAAAGGGTACCCGAAACACACTCAGTTTTCCAGTCATGAAGTTGCCTGGGAGGCGCCCACCGGCATCCCTGCAAGCTGGACAAAGATGTCGTCAGGGCACACAGCTGCTTTTACGAGAAGGATGACGGCATCATTCCAGCTTTTTCTTTCCCCTAAGGAAACCAGGCTCTGCTTGGTGCGCTCTGCTGTGAGAGGATGTGGGAGGTGAGGAAGGTTGCAGGCGGTTGCACGCGGTCACCTCCATGTTTCACTTCGAAGTGCAATAGTCACGTCGAATTCTCGGACATGCCTGAGCATTCCTGTCACGTACAAGAGACGGCACCCTTTCATGTCTTCACATATTGTGCAGACTTGTTTGAGGAGGCACATTGTGCTCAACGATTCACGTCCTTGCCGCAGGTCCGAACAGAGCTCCCTGTAGCTTAGATATAGCCACGGCATGGGAAACAAATAGCATGCAAACTTGTCAGGCTGTGTTGCTAGGCCAGCAACATGGCATCCTTGTGAAGAGATGAAGAGATGTAGGTCACTTCGGGGAGTTAAAGTCACAGAGGGTTTAGGTGGCCAATGGGCACTGCCGTTTGCAGCCGGTGCTCCGACACAGGCGAGACTGCAAGACAGCAATCAGTTTTGCCCAGCTTTCAGCATTTTCCTTGAGAAGCATCGGGGTCGGAGAGCCTCTTTGCCGTGGAGGCGAAACTTTGCCCCAACAGTGGGCAGCTTGGAGTTGGGGGGTCTTGACCCCAGGAATTTGGGTACCATGCCGCTGTTCTCTGACAGTGCATGGGTCAGCAAAACTCCAAGAAGACTCTTGAAGTTATACTGCAATTTAGTCGCCATTTCGTTTTGAATCTGTCTGTTCGTTTTCTCGTGAACAATCGACGGCATTCTGGTTGGATAGTTTTCTAAAGCAATGGTTCTGCAGTGTTGAGACTTTTGGTTCCTTGGATTATTGTGATGCCCCAGACTGCCCTCAAAGTTGTTTTCGTTTTCCATCTCAAGGCTTAATTTAGACTACTTTTGCAACTCCAGGGCCCGAACACACATGGCCAAATCAGTGTGGCAAGAGGTGCCTTGTATGACGAACCAATCCGAACTCTCCAAATATGTCTGGGAAGGCTTAGGGCCAGGACATGACCAAGATTGTTGAAATCGGCAAGAGGTGCGAATCTTTCATGTCTGGGCAGGCTTAGATGATTTGACCACAACAAACTTTTTTGGTGCACCGACCAGTCGAGCACCCCCACAGCAGCCCGACCACGCCCTCACCCCCCAGTGCCCCGGGGACTGGTTCGCCTTGCAGCTGGCGGGGGGCGGGGCTGGTCGGGAGGCAGGGCTTCGTCCAGAGCACGAGTACCCAAACTCCACGTACCGATCCAGACACGCAGTGAGGTCAGTTGAGAACGTCAGAGACAAGAGCCGCAAGCTCCGCAGCACCTGCAGCGCCCAAATCTGCCTCCAATCCTTCTGTCGTCGAAAGCCGGCCATACGGGACCTGCCACATAGAACACTACAGTCCAGTGATACGGTCATCAAGAGTTCCCTGCAACGCCCACCATTCTCTTGTGTTGGATTCACGACACCTAAGACTACACAAATACACCTCTCCAGGGGACCGAAGATGTGGTGTTCAGCGAGGACACGCACAAGCACTTGAATGAGCCATTCATGAAGCACTCCAGTGTTTGTTCTGATGAGGAGGACCTCATAGTTACCCGTGCGGCCACTGCAACTGGCACGCTTCTGGATGGGCGCTTAGACATGACCGTAGCGTCGAATGGTTTTGAACCAGGGACGTTGAACGAGCGTATGCTGTGAGAGGGGGCTCTTGCTGGCTGATGGCCAGTTGCAGCCGCTGAAGCACCATGCTCGATCTGACTCATAGCATCTCCCAAAGCTGCTACATGAGTGTGTAGGAGGGGGGCCTCGACATTTGGATTCCATAGTCGCGCCTATACGAGTTCTGGGGTCAGGGGTTCCAGGCTTTGGGGTTTAAAGTTCTGGATGCGTGTTGAGTAAACTGGAAGACGAAGGTGGAGGGGGGGCTTGGGGGGTCGGGGGCAGGGTGTGGGGGAGGGAAAAGGTGAGGGTGGGGGGGCTGGGGAGTAGGGGGTGAGGAAGCGGTTTTGGGCGGTGACCCCAATATAAGAGCGGGAACTGCCCCCTAGTCCCGGCAAACCGTCCGCTTTCAGATCCCGATCGACCCCTTCCAGGGAGAAAAACAGGGTGCTTTTGGTTTTGGGAGGATTAGGAGGGGGGTGTCTGTTCTAACAACCAATTCCAAATTGTTCCAGGGCGAGAAGGAGGGTACTGTGCAAGCTGTTTCGTTTGCAGCCTACCTCATCAGGATCAGCTCCAAGGCAAGTGGGTTCGCCAGGCCACGCAGCTTCGCTGCGTGAGAAGGCTGTGAAGGTGAGGAGGTAAGCGAAAGCAGCTGCTGGGTCAGGATGGCTTCTTCATGGGCGTGCTCTCGAAAAGCCCGAAGCTAGCGCTCGCATACACAACAAACTTGCCCAGATTTGAGCATCATCTGCAAGGCCGCTTGCGATGGGGCGAGGCCTTCCGAGGTGATGAGAGTCTGGTCGAAGAGGCAGGGCCCAACAAGGCGGGCGCATGGCGTCGTGGTCAAGCCCATACACACGCGAGATCGTGTCGCGCAAGCCCAAGAGTTGTGAAGCATAGTCGGACCCGCTTCTTGATGTGACACCTGAGGCGCTTCAAAGCCACCGTTTCATCTTTTAGCATGTGCAAGTGCAAGATGCGTTCTTTCTTGCTCCATAATTTTGCGGGCTCGCTCTTGCTCGTGCTTGGGCCTGGTTGTTCAACGAACAACCGCCTTTTCAAACCACGCAGTCCCGAATCCCGACACTTACAACTTGCTCACATGGCCAGCTGGGCAGATTTCGAAAGATTGCTTGCTTGGTTTCGGTTTGGCTGCCAGTTGCCTACCAAAATCAGCTCACCGTGATCATGGACATGCGACAAATGCACTCTCCGAAACATGCCTGGCTTGTCTCTTGACTCTTGACTGGTCTTCGGCTTGGCGTTGCCATGGGCGTTGTCGCTGAAACACTTGGCCGAAATTTAAGCTTCTCAAGAATCAGCTCAGGCGAATACACCCCAGACATGGCAGCACACGTGCTAACTTTCATGCTTCAGGCCGACTACATTTTTTAGGGTAAGTGTTAAATGATTGAACAACTCCCGGCGCAGTCATTTGGGATTCGGTCGAATTCTGCATCATTTTCCTTTTTGCGGCTCTAAGTTAAACAATGCTGGAGACACGGTAAATCATCATTCTCAGGCCTGCAGATGTGTATGGCATGTCATTACGAGGTTTGTGTTTTCTGGGTGTAAATGCTTCAAAGAGATTTAGCAATTCTATTTCATGATTGGTGGTTTTCAGTTCTCAGTCAAGATTTTGTTTGGGGACTGTTTTTTGTTGTGGTGTTGGCGGCTTGTTAAGGATGGAACTTTCCTGGTGCAGGCATGTGGAGTTTTGGAGCATGTGAGAAAAAACTGCCTGATTACCCCGTAGCCGACTTTAGCTCCACTGCTTTCCAGGCAGACCTTGTTCCCAGGATAGATTCGTGATGATTGGCAATTTTGGTGTGTCATTACCGGCAGCTTGTTAAGGATGAGCCGTTTTTGAGATGTGTTCTGAAGTTCCGAAGTCGTTTCACGGAGAGTATGCTTGCTGCTGGGAGTCTGTCAGGGATAACACTCCGCAGGCTCCCACGGTCTTGGATTCCAAATGTGGCAGCTCCCTCACGAAAGAAGAAGGGGGGGATGCTGGTTCCAGACTTTCTTTGTCAAAATCTTTGATAGTCTTTGCCCACTGCTTTAGTACTGATTTCACCCTAGACTCAGACGAAACCTTGATGCGCTGTCAGTCCGGCCATCCACAAACAAATACTGGAAAAATGTTCTTGGTCTACCCTGCCACCCAGCACAAATCTTTCGAGAAAAAAATCGAGAAACAAACATCCCTACTCGAAATATAATAACCGCATGCAGGGCCTTACTTCTTTACTGGCTCTCTCAGGTTTGTTCCTGAAACGCCCTCCTCAACCTTCTTCGCCAGTCGGGTTTGGAGCGGTTCCCGGCCGCTCCCACCCGACTGCTGGCGCGCGTCAAGTCCATTGTTACACCACTGTCGTCTGATGGGACGCGCTCGCCCTTTGCCTTTCTTTCGCTCTCACACGTGTCTCATGTGTTGCTTGAGGATGCTTGAGGGGAAATTAGTGACGGGAAATGAGAGGGGGAAGCTCAAAACTGTAGACACGTGTCGGCACCGACAGCAAAGAAGATAACCAATTCCAGCCACCGCGGAGCAGAGAGAGAGCCACTGCGGAGCACCGACCGACATAAGACCAAACCCAACAAACGAGACCCGCCACCCAGCCACTCCCAGCCACTCCCAACCCACGCAAACTGGGCGAACAACCACCCGGCTGACGTCCTCAACATTGACTTGTGGAGCCATCCAGGGTCTCTGAATCTTTCCCTGTTCTAGTCGGTGTTGATGGCCACTATGGTCACGAGCTGTCCCCGTGTCCTTTGCCTGCTGTTGCTGCACTAATCGCAGCATGGCGCTGTGAGTGCCATAAGGATACCACTTCTTGGCCCACACCTGAAAGTCCAAAAGCCAGGCAGTGAGAGAGCAGTGGGATAGCGGAATCATGTGATAGTACGAGCAACTCTCGTTCGCTGTTTCTCCCCACCATTCCAAGACCACACACCTCACCAAGCCCATGCGCATATCTTTCACGGGGTCAGCTGGGAGGAGACTGTCATTTTGTGTTCTTTCAGAAGAACCTGTTTTTTCGAGTCTTTGCAGATGTTTGCGGCACACACACGCTTGTAAATACTTCCCACGCTCGTCCAAGATGATTGGCGTGCTGCCCAGTTGCTGTCCGCCTTCTTGGCAGAAATCGACCGGGCAAACAAGCTTCACCATGAGCACCAGAAGTAGTCCATAGCAACACGCTTGTGTACATCATCTTTGTGTTTTTAGTAGGAACATATAGATAGGTATGCGCCTCTAGAATCAAATATTCACCTACACATTACAATACCTCACCCGCAAATCACGGCAATATATTTCAGTGTGCTACAATTCTTTCTCTTCTGGCTGTACGAAAACACCATCCCTGTAAGCAAGCTCACAATTGAGCACGCGTCAGCGGAAGATTCCATGAACGACTTCGTCGTGTTGCGCACCCCCAAGCCGAGCACAAAATGTCACTTCCGCACGCAACTGGCTTTCCTCCGAGCGCATCGATTCCCAACTGATGTCCTAAATCCGATCAGAGAGCTACTGCAACATCCTACTGAGAAGAAGAGGAAAGGCATCAGGCGTTGCAATCTCGCCGTGGCACTGACATCGGGTTGAAAAGGGGTCGAGCCTTCTGATCTCAGGGCCTTGCTTTGCCCATGCTGATGGCAAGCCAGTGCATCTTCCCAATTGCACGCTACCTTGAGAGAAACTTGCCGGGATGCGGATTTCTTTCAACATGCAGTAGAATGAGTACACTTACGTGCTTAAACACCCCAACGTAAAAGCGGCCCAGACATCGACTGCAGCTGTCGGAGGTGCGTCTCCAGTTGGCTGGGGAGGTGCATGAAGGAAGCGTTTTCGCAGGTGGGTGTGAGCACCGTGAGCGCAGTTGTCGGATGTGTGGCCTTGCTGGCACTGTGCTCATCGGTCAGGCCGCCACATGAGCATCCACTGGGCAGACGGTGCCCCTGCAGGGTGCAGCAATCATGCAAGAAACACACTAAGGAAAGGGGGTTGCCAGAAAGAACGACCTCTTCATGGTTGATGAAGCATACCTTTCGCTAGCATGACGAGCCGTGACTGGGGCAGGTGTGGGTGGATAGCGGATGGGCCCTCACCATGTCCTTCCACTGGATTGCACTAGTATTGCACTTGAAGGGATGTCACTGTGTGAACCCCGGCCTTTTTTGTGGGTGCAGATAACAGCCATGGCAGCTGACAGCCCAGGGTTTATGGTTTAGGGTTTAACAACTGGAACAAAGCCATCCTCTTAGCGTGCTAAGTGTGCTGAAATCCAGCTTGAAGACTCTTTCTGCAGCTGATCGTTCTCGCAGTTGGTTGATCAGGGAGCTTCAGAACGGAAGTGTGGGCAAAGCTTCCTGGCAGACCACTCTCACATCGTAGAAATGATGCCACCACCAAAACAGCTGGGGCAAAGTCAGTTACCATGGTGAAGCCAGCAGGTCTGCATGCATGCCATGACGTGCAAAAAGCTTCTGGCTGTCAATGCCTGCTAGATCCTGCTAGCGATTCTGCTAGATGAAACGCCTAAACCCTGAACGTCCCTGAACGCGCTTGGCCTTCAAGCTGGGTCGCTGCTAGGCGAGATCTGGTTCCTGGATGCAGAACTGGCGCGCTGACAACCGTTGCACGCGCCAGAACATGCCAGCACCATCACCTGGCACTGCAAGTGCAAGGCAAATTAAGGATCGCGGAAAAAGTTCATGACGCTGCTGCAGCTCTACTGCACCATGTTTAACAATGCCGTAAGACGGCCTCCATGGCACATGACTTTGACTTGGGCATCTGACTGACACTTCTGCTTCTGCTTGCAACCAGCTTGGCTCAGCTTGGCTCGCTGAGAGACGCGCGAACTAGGTCCACAGTTGGCTTGCGGAGGCAGGTGTCATGCAGCCACATTGTCACATTGTTCTGCAGCAGGCGTCAAGCAACTGCAACGTGAGGCTGGGACCGATTTTCAACGCGCGCTCCTCGCAGACCGGCGACATGCAGGATTCCCCCCATGCCCAGAATTTGTGTCTTTGTTCATGATGTTCATGGTTCATGTCGTGTTCAACTGCTAGCTGCTAGCTCGTCGATTTTCTCCAGGGCCTTCATTACAATGTAGTTTTACTGAACAGATTCCGTGGAGATCTTTCTCGAGGAGCAAGGCCCCCGACATCCCCTAACAAACGCGGAAAGGGCACCTACTTTAGGGTTTCCCTTTTGCTTGAACCCGTGCTAGCAACTGCCTGAGACGGGAATGCGACACCTTTCTTTAGGGTTTCCCTGGAAGACAAAAACTGTCTCGACGCTGGACTGGTGGGACTGTCATCGTCTCCCCAGTGTCTCCAGATGTCTCGACACTGGATGCTGCGACCGCGTTGTTTCCCGATTGTCTCCCAGACGTCTCGGTGCTGGATGCTGTGATCCCTTTGTAAAGTGATCAGTGACGAGTGTGTGGGACTGTTGTCTCCCATTTCTATCCTTTCTGGAAAGCGAGCAGACACGGGAGTCACAGGTGCCACCCGTGAGCCAGATTCGTTTCGACCAAAATGTTGAAACAGGTTTCGGCTTGGTTCCCCAAACTGCTCTAGCTGGGGGTTCGATGGGTTTTGTTAAGACAGGTGTCTGTGATGCACATTTGGATCTCACGGCAGTAGTCTACAAAGTCACGAAAGCCGCCCGTGGGAGCTAGCCGAGTCTCTTACCAACCGTGAGGTTGTACAACAGGGTGTGGGGAGGGGGTCCAGCTAGGATGTGTGCAAATTGGGGCTGCCCACCCCCCCCCCGCCCCAGCCCCTCGTTTTTGAGGTTCTCAAGGCGCTTGTCTGCCTTCATAAAGGTTCGGGGCGCTTAGGCTAAGCGCCACTCCGGCTCAAGACAAAAAAAATAGCAAACCCACAAGGGCTGTATGCAAGGCTTCCGCAAGTAAATTACCGTGACGTGCTTTTGAACAGCTCTCTTTGCACATATAGCTCGGTCTAAGCCTTCAAGTGCGACAACTTTTGGAGCAGCCCTGCCTACCCTGAGCAAGGGCGGCCTTGAGTATGGTGCATGGGATGTCCCTGCAAGCGTCTGCTCGTGAACTGTTGCCAACATGACACAAAGTGCAGCACGGTTGCGCGTCTCTTCTGCGGTCTGCATTACTTCGTGACCTTCCTTGTTTAAGTGCTGATCCTGTATACGCTTCGCATTGATGCCCAGTCCAGCTAGAGAAGCTACATCCACAACCAGCAGCCACGCTTCACGCCCCCGAGCCAGCATCTTCTCGGGGCCCTCACTACCTTTCGTTCTCTGCCCGTCCCCCACAAGTTTGTCTCCCAGATGTCTACCCAGATGTCTCCAAGCTGGATGGTGTGACAATGCTGTGACGCGGTGTCTGGGACTGTTGTCTCCTCCGATGAGCCTCCCAAATGTTCGAATACTGTAACGCACGTCTGCGACAGTTGTCTCCGGCCATGTGTCTCCCAGACGTCTCGATGCTGGACACTCTGAACGTAGAGACAGGCTTATCGTTAAAAGCCCCTTCCCTCAAAAAAACGTGGCCGTAGTACACCCCCCAAAACACCCCAACCATATTCGAGGAAGAAAAACCGAAAGCCGAAACCATCTATTTCAGAAGCTCCCACCTCGCATGCTCACGCTTCGAGAACGTTGTTTGACTCTTTTTGCTTGACATTTTTGACTCTTGTTTCGCCAGGCTGAACTGCAGAGAGGAGAGCGTAGGTTGATCGAGTAATGAGTTCAAGAAGCCCTCCACCAAAGCAGGTGATTTGTTTCGGCCTGTGATTTAGCTTGGTGAGTGGGCTTGCGCTGCCGCTTTGCGTCGTGCGCAGGCTCAGATGGGACGCTTCCCAGGCGAAAGCTAACAAACAGAAGCAACATTGAATGTTGAGGAAAGGCCACGGTCGTACATAACTCGGAACAATGCTTGCAGGTTACGCCGGTTATGGCGGCTATGCTGATGGATTCGGTGCTTATTCTGGAATGTCTGGAATGTCTGGAATGTACCCTCAGGTCCGGCGGTGCAGTTGTGTTGTGGCAGTAATGCGGGAGTCTGGTGTGCGGAATGAAAAGCATTGTCGATTTAAGGCTGGCTCCACATGGGCTGGGGGCCTGCAGTTGCATGAGCCTGGCTTGCAGTTAGCGTTTTTGGTTCTCCCAGGTGCCGAACTTTGGCAAAGGCGCACCGTTAGTATTGGCCATGTCATTGTAGCCATTGTGATCTTGGCCCATTGGCATCGCCAGGAAAAGGTGAAGGCCGGGGTCGAGGCAACGGATCTGCCAACAAGCACATAATGATTGTTTTTTACGAAAATCATGAAGAGAGGAACCAACAAAGACCAACGTAAATGACGTAAATCAATGCATTGCCAGGCAGAGGCAAGGGTAAGGGAAAGGGCTACTACAAAGGAGCCCGTGCCTTTGCCCTCTCCGGCCGTCAACTGCACATCGCTTTGAAAGGGCTCAACGCCCATTTTCTCAAGGCCCGCGATTGGGATGACAGCTACGGCCTCTGACCAGTGACTAGCAGTGGCTAGCCGTGCACAGGGTTGCAACTCAGAGAGAGAGAGGGAGAGAGACAAGGTGATCCTCGTCGACAGATTGAGCTTGCGCAGCCAGAAGCTGAGCTGGACATTGCACTGGGTTTCCACTTAAACGGTTCTGAGCCTACTTGTAGGTTTAGATGGTATTGTCGGTATTGTGACAGTGTTGCGAGGGAGTGTTCCGCACTTCAGTCCATTTGAGTGGCGGGGTCGGTGCCACCCGAAAGCTCAAGACTGCCCCGCAGATGCCCCCGAAGGTTGCAAGGAGGAACAGGGGAGGAGCATCAAAGCTGCCCAGTACAGTAACTCTGGGAGCGACGCAGGAGAGATCTAAAGCAAGAGGAACAAAAAAAAACGGCGGTATCTGTCTGCTCATCTGGCCTTGCATTGGGAGCGGTGGAAACAGAAGATGTTCGTGAAAGCTTCATGCTGGGAAAATAGCAGGACATGCTTGCTGAAAAACACTGTGCCTTCAAGACAGGTCTGACTGACCAGTCCGTCAAGAAGCATAGAAGTTCCTAGGCAGTGAAACAAGATGTCAGTGAGGCGCCGAGCAAAGCAGCGGGACCAGTCGGCAATCAGTCAGGCCGACGGATGTCGCCCGGGCATTGCGTTTGCGATTCACTAATCGTCGCATTGCAGAGCAGGCGCAACGCTCTGCCCAGCTCCGTTTTGAGAAAGACCTGTTGGACAGGGTTCAGGCTCTTTTGTGGTTATGTCTGGGCGTGCATGCCTTCAAGCAGCACTTTTCCCACCCCATCTTTTGCAGGGAAAATGGGTCGACGAGGAAGATCCAAGCATAAGCTATGTCGTAGAGGCTGGAAGCTGTTGCAAGGTCAAGGAATCAGAGTGGAAAGGGGCCAGACCCATAATGTGAACATGTTTGAACATGACAACACAGATGACATTTTCACCATTCTGCACCCCTTGCAGAGATGAAGTGACAGGGCGGTATTTGCGCAGTATCTGGCGGTGACAACGCAAGGACGTTCCGAAATCGGCCATGACCTAAGCAGTGCATTTGCTGGCCTAAATCGTCCATCAGAGTTTTTTGCAAGCGAAAGCACAACGTTCAACGCGGTTTTAATGTACAGTAATCATGCACCACCAATAAACGCGTTTGTTGGTTTTTGTGGTGAATGCAGCAGCAGCGATGCAGATTGAGCGTCTACGGCGGCGAGCTTTGCTGGGACGCGAGAAGGCAGGGTAGCATCGGATAGCATAGGGGGGCATAGCATGTCGGCACAGCATTGCACTTACGTTGCCTCGTTCTCGGCTGCTCAGATTCTGGCACAACCTGAATTTCAGTGCCTTGCCTCCTCCAGAGGAGCAGGCTGAGCACGGAGCTGTGATTTGATGTGACTTGAGTGCTCAGCGGGTTTCTCCAGAACTCCCTTGGCATCTCGGATGCGCATACCGGACGATCCTAAACGTGCTTCAACATCAGTTTGCACCACCCTCTTAATTGCAAATGCTTACGCGCGCCGCCTCGGCAGCCGGGCTGGCCCAACGCGGCCTCGGGATTCAAGGGTTAGTAAGGGTGAGGATGCAAGGCAGCTAGGGGGTCTCAGGGTGTCTACGCGATTCTACGCGGCCACAGCCTGGGCATCGGATTTCGGCAGGGGGAAAGGAGACCATAGGAGGCCAGATCATGGTCTGCTTGTTCTAGACGCTTCTCGGTTGGACGCCGAGGCGAATCATCCCAGACCTAAACTGCCACATAGTGCTTTCCTGGAATCAGGTGGACAGAGTTGAGTGGAACCCTGCGCAGGTGCTTGACACTCACATGTAGGCGCTTGTGTTCTGCTGATTTCTGCCTGTAGTATTGGCAGGGATCGCCGCCCACAAAGCAGATCATTTGGGCAGCAGCCCAAGCCAACAAACTCTCGGTCCAGTAAGTGTTGGTAGATGTTGGTAGTAGGCCAGTTGGCATGGGTCTTACTGCTGTCATGGCTTGATGTGACTGGTGCACGTGTGCGATGGCTTTGTTGTGGGCGTATGGTCCGGTGCCCCGCAATCCCGATGCTGTCAGTTTGGAGCGTCGGAATGCTGAAAAGGTGTGTACTACAGCAGCTAGCATGCCTGGAGTGTCGAGATACATCAACTCAACGCGATGTTTTCATGGCGATTGTAACCACTTGATGCAGGCGAAGCTACCATGCAAACCGGCGCGTGCAATGAGAACCGCTGACACAACGAGTGCGCGAAAGTAGTTCAGGGTGCACGCAGGGAAGTATTAGGTGCCCTCCATTGCCCTCCCATGCAAACTCTGGACGATGAAGAACCTGCGACTAGTGCCATTGTTAAAAAAATAAGTTGAACCATCACGCACTGGGGGCTCACCTGAGGCGCAGCCCGGGCAGTGCGGTTCGCTTCAGTGATTTCATGTGATTTCCAGTGATTTCCAGTGCTTGGCAGCTTCCACGGGACCCGTACCCCGCAAATGAGCTTCACAAGACGCAAAAAGCCTGTTGTTATCTTCGGAGCAACTGAAGCCACAAGAAATTCAGAAATGCGGTCCTTGGCAGTCCGCGGGTGGGGACCGCACTTGCTTGGCTTCGGCGGACGAATTTCAGTGGTGTGCAAGCTATCATCGGCGCTCACTGAAACGTACGCCGGCAGCCTGCTGAGCTTGTGGCATTTGTCCGAAGGTTCGGGCACCTGAAGAGGAGGTGGGTGAGGGCGAGGATGGCGACGAGGTTGGTTTCGGCGTGAAGCAGCAACGTTCAAGTCAACCTGCGCACTTGACCAAATGGCTTCATGAGAGGAAGTCTAAGTCAGGCGGGCCACGCAGACGCTGGTACTGCCGGAGAAGGAGCTGACGGTCAAGGTCACGATGCTGAGGCATGGGAAGCGAACGTAAGTGAAGAGCACAATCGCCAGCCTATAGAGCCTACGTCAGCCTTCAGAAGAACATGTCGCGTCAAGGTGCTGACTACGATCTGATGCTTCCCTGAGCCTCCCTGAAAGCCTTGGAGATTGCAGGGAGCTGCAAATCTCACATGAGCTTGACTAGGGCCTCCAATCCATTTAGGTTTCTACTGTAGCCAGAGTCAAAGCATACTCACCTACTGTGACATACGTATGCTCCATACATTCTCCGCAAAAAATGCAAGCTGACGGGTGATTATGCTTTTCAATTCGAGGACATGGCCGCTCCGTGAGCAATTGTTGTACGGAAACTTTGCTGTATGGCTTACAACAGTTAGCGCGAAGTTCTTGCGATTGCTGCGCGTTGACATGCCCGCACAACAGCCGCAAAGTTGATGACTGCTGGCTTGCTTTGGCGCGAATGCTCCGCCAGTCTTACTCAAGTTCCAGCTTCAAGCACAGCAGCAGAAGCCATTGAAAATAAGGATCTGGCATTAGGCCACTATTCTCTCCGAAGCTTAGCAGGATTCAGCCGGACTAGTCTTCTGATGTATGTGCTACTCGTCGTCAGGCAAGCCTTCTTTTTCCTTCTATGTACCATGAGTTGTGGCAGATCCGTCTGACTTGTAGAGTGAGTCAGCACATTGTGCTACATTGCGGCTCCAAATGGCGGAAGATGGTGGCACAGGCAAGGCTTCTTGCACAAATCTGATCGAAGCCACACGGAAACATGAGGTACGAGGTCAGAAGTCGTTTCGAGATCAGGGGTCTCTCCAAATGTCACTCTCGTGACTCATGTGCCATCTGAAAGCTGACCTGCAGGCTCCCCTGGCAGCGACCTTAGCGGTTTGAAGGTCTTGGAGTGTGTCCGTGCCGTATCCATTGTAGACATGATGCTGCACTTGTGAGCGGCCAGTCCATGCTTGAAGACCCAAGCGGGCGCTTTGTTCGGCAAGAATCGTCGAGAGTGAGCCGATGAGGCTCTCCAGCTGCCATCTCCTTCTCTACGACGACAGCACCTTTGCCGCCTCTGTTTGCAAACCTGAGTAGAGCTCTAGGCCTTGAAGGTGTTTTGCACATGTGACTACCAGCAGATTCCGCTTGCCAGCACCCCATCCATAGGACGCCCTACTAGGACGCCCTGTCCCAAAGAACAGATTGATGAGAGCAGTCTCCAAGGCACCTGCACATGCCGTCGCAACGATGGGGTCTGAATGCATCCTGTATGGGGACTTGCATGAGTGCGCGGGGGTTTGAACTGAGCTACGCAGCTACTGAATGATTGCGCAAATGCTGGCGAAGGGAAACACAAGACGGTGTGTTTGCTTTGTTCCGGCGGCACATCTCACACCATCTTCCGCTGCTGTGCCATGGTATGCCGGTGGAGTGCCCAAATCACATCGATTCTGGCAGGTATGGCTTGAGTCTCGGAGTCGACTTAGAGAGCGAGGACTGCTTAGAGCTTGTTCAAGAGGCCTGGTCATTAGAGCTGTGCCGACTGCAGTGCATGTCACTCAGACTAATCGAGCCAAAGGTCTTGACATGTGTCTTCACCAGGCTTGGAACGCACCACTCCCAGCGAGTTGGACGGAGTATATGGACGAGCCGCTCGGCCGCTCGAAGAGCGAAAATGTTTGCAAACGTGAGGGCGAACCTGCTATGCTTTTGCCACCGCGATTGCATTCGGTGGGGGCGAGATACACAGCGTGAACAGTTGAACCCCAAGGTCGGGACGAGCGTACTATGTGAAGGAGGGTGCGGCGCTTGGTTTCTCAGAGAGGATCATGCAGATTGTTGAAAACGTCCGCTACAGTCTGTTCTTTGGCCTTTGTTGAAGCCGTGAACGTGTTGTGCTTTGCTGGTGCAAGCTGCCGGGGGATATCGCAATCACTATCGCAGCCGCTATCCCCAGCCAGCTGTTGGTGTAGCCCTGGTGTCTTAAGCTTCTAGAATGGACGTGGCTTTGGGGTACGACGCTTACTGTTGTATCCTTCCACTGTCGGGTTGACCGGTTGCTCGCAAGGGGCTGGGTGGGTTTATGGATTGTGACTTGAGGGCATTCAGTAGTTCGTTCAGCATTGCAGGGACATGACAGCCCCTCCATAAGGTTAACTCAAGTAGAAGTTTATCTTCGACAACACATAAGCGAGGCAGACACTAGCCGTTGAGTCCTTATGGCCGGCATCTGCGAAGCAAACAAAGTGTTTCAACCAGCGTTCCTTGCTCAAGTGTA
The DNA here is from genome assembly GCA_905221605.1 of Symbiodinium natans. Lineage (NCBI taxonomy): Eukaryota > Dinophyceae > Suessiales > Symbiodiniaceae > Symbiodinium > Symbiodinium natans. The sequence continues at coordinate 72,948 of CAJNDS010000879.1, read as the reverse complement.
GTTGACCCTGACAAGCCAGTAAACTTTCAGTAAACATCAGGAAATCAACAGCTGACAGGAGCCAGCAGCTCGACCTGGGAGCATCCAGCAGACCAGATTTACCGCAGCCTCATCGACTTGATCCGGAAGGTTCCGCAAGCGAAGCATGGAACGTCATGTAAAAACAGCCTTCCGACTGAGCGACTTTGCCTGTGACCCGTCAGCGTTGACAAACAGACATCGCAATTGCGTGCAGCTTGTAGACGTGCCTACTTCGATGTTCCGCTTGCTTTTGTCAAACCCGTGCAGAACATGTGCTACCAGTAGACCTAAAAGAAATCCTGCGCAATTCCTGCCCGATTCCTGCCCGGCCACTGCACGCGAGTACAACATCTCGTAGAGAGAGTGGCGAAGTCTGGCAGGCTCGCGTGGAGGGCATGGCGCGCCGCCAGGACATGGTCTGGGTCATGGCTGAATGCTTTTGGCACAGTGTTGCAAGTAAATGAGACGCGGATGAGCGGTGAACAGCGGCTGCAAGACGCCGTGAGTTCGTGTTCCATACCTCTTTCACCATTTGCGATTTTTTGTCGCACTGGCATCACAGTGCTGAGGTCCGGGAGCATCTGCGCGAGAGGCATGAGGCGCCCTCCAGAGTCCAGGCATCGAGGCATCGAGGCTCTGCAATAAATGCAATACAACTCCGAGCAAGCATCCGCGAATGCTAAGCACGCCCCCAATGTGCCCCACATAGTCAGCTCCACAGTGCGACGGACGCGAGATTGTGGGCAGGCCGCAAAGGCCGACTTGGCAGGCCACGTCCCCACTCTTGTCGCCATGTTGTTCCCTCTCTCTCTTCTTCTCCCCCTGCCTCCCTAGCGCCTAGGGACCTAGCACTTACTCTCTCTGTGACCCCCACTCTGCCCACTGTCTTTCTGACGGCACTTCCTTCCTTCAGGTTGGAGCGGGCCATACGTGTCCGATCAGGGTGAGTACTACTACAGCGACCGTCTTAAGGTGGCAAAGCTTGACACTAAGAAATCGTCAAGAGCACTTAGCCGCTGTTGTGCCAGGTCAGTGCCTGGAACAGTCCCATTGCAGAGTGGGAACACGAGTTGCAAACACGCCATGCGGTGCTGGAGAGGCCTCGTCGACAATCACTGACTTTAATTTTAACGCTACGCGACCCGCCTCGGCCTGGCCCAGCGGAGCCTGTGATCATGTGGTACGCGCAACTACAGCCCCTGGAAGCTCCGCAGCTGCAGAGGGTCACGTAGGTGTCCAGGGCACTGTAGCTTCTTGCCTCGGGCGCGGCGAGCCCGCAGATGCCCGCAGAGGGGTTTGAGGTGAGTGCCTGGGAACGCATCAGGTCTACAGTGTTGACGTTTGGGGTTTTGAGGTGTTAGCTCTCAAGCCCACGTGCCAAACCACGAAGGCGCTCTGAGGGCCAAAAGGACTCCGAACGGCGACGTCCGGACACAAAAACAAACCGAGGGGGGGAGGGGGGGGGGTGGGGGGCTAGGAGAGAAAAGGGGAAAAGGTAGGGGTGGCCCAGCCCAAACTAGCCCGTGGTCCTGGGGGTACCCATTCCGGCCAAAATAGATGCCAACGGAGGGGACTAGAGGTGGCCTGCTTTATGCTACCCAGACACCTACGGCCCGAGGCCTCGGCGGATTTCCGAAATGTGCTGACAGGTGCATGCAGGTGCTGTTGCTTTGAGAAAGGAGGGAGGCACTCAAAGTTTCTTATAGCATCTGACCTCTGAGTGGAGCCCCAGTCTTAATTTCCCGTTGCTAGTAAGTAGGGGGGTAGGGAGGAATTTCTACTCCCTACAGTATCCATAGGGTCCCTAATGGAAACCTACGCCCATATAGACATATTGTAGCGATATATGATGTAACGGCTACTGCCCGTGCCGCCGACCCCCAAAAACCCCACGGAGTCTTTAAATTCACTCATCCACAGCACCCAAAGCAGCAGTGGCAATTGCAGGTGGAGAGCCCTTTACACTCATTCATCCACAGCGCTCAAGGCAGCAGTGGCAATTACACTGGTGCGGAGCGCTCCACAGCAGGCGTAAAGGTGGTGGGTGCTGGAGCCCCGTTTTGATCATCCACAGCAATTACATGAGAGGCGCAAGCATTTGGTGCGGGCCGTGTGGGTTTGGGTCTGCGCTGAAGCCTTCTAAATCTAAATCTATATCTGGTACGGGTTGGTGGGGAGGGGGGACGGGCTGGCGAAGCGGTGCAGGCTGCCCCGGCTTGGGGCCGGCGGAGATATATAGATATATATATATATACACATAAATATGCTACCCCCATATCCGCGACCTACAGTGTTGCGTGTTTCACCTTTACGCTTTCCACTGTGCACTTCCACTTTTTCAGAAAACTTTCCACTTTTCACTTTGGTCAGACCAATATACTTCCTAAAATCCCGAAAAAAGGGCGTATCACGAAAGCTAGTCCCTGAGAGCTAGGTTGCGCAACAGGAGCCTAGGTTTTGTTGAGGTCTTCAACCGTGCCTTGTCCGCCTGCATGGACCTTTGCGGTCCGTGCTGTAACGCGATGGAGGTTGTGCAAAATGCTTTTCGGCAGTCTGCCAAGCCCCCTTCCTGATTGCCCTATGTTCAAAGCGATGTTAGTGCGTCTCACCCCAGCTGGTAAGTGAACGCTTGAATGGCACGAGAAGCAGGTACTTGTTGTCGGAGCAGGACGGTGGCATGGTTTTCACTCTTGGACACGAGAGGAGTTGTTTGTCATGTCTTGTTTCACGATCAATTGGAGGTAGCGCCAACTGGCGAAGCTCCTCAACGTCGTTGGCCCCCAAGCGTGACATGGCCTCTCAGACACGTGATGAGCCAGTTTAATACCTACTGTACGTGTTTTCCTGACAGGTCCAGATATGCTCCAGGCCTGCCAGTCGGACAGAACGTGCACTTCAGCGGTTGGTCCCATGCTGGTCCTGCGCTTAAGGTGCTGAGACTGGAGCTGGGCAACTTGCGGAAGGACCCGATGTCGATGAGAGCGAGTTGGCCTTTCATGATGTCGTGCCCCAGGGCCGGGTGCTTTTTGCTTGGGATGGGCAGAAAGAAGAATGCCATTTTGGAAGACCGGACAGCAGATCCGCAGATTCACAAGACACACGCTTTACGTGCTTAGTTGCTTTTTTCAGGATTTTGTTTGTTGCTTTGCGCTTTGTTCGCGTGCCTATTATAGGCTGTATTTTCGCCACCGCTGCAACGAGACAGGAGACATTCAGGATTCTTAGTGTTCCTTCAAACGTGTACATATCTAGACATATATTGTTTTATTACTGTATTTAGCTTTATTGATTTGTACCTCTGACTTGTCTGACTGCCAATTCCAGTCAGGCGGGATTCTTGCTTTAAAGGAAGCGTGCACCACGGCTGCCCTGAAGTGAGAAAGCTGGATATGGCTTGAAGCCTGAAGCTTGAATAGCTTGAAGCTTGTTCATTCTGCTCTGGGTCAGACATTATCCTTCTTGTGCCACTAGTGTTTGGCAAGTCAATGCAAGTCAACTGTTTTCGACCTTGTCGTTGCCCTTGTTGGGCCTAACAGTGGCAGGAGTTGTACGGCAGCGACATGGAGTGTAGGATACAGTAGTGTAGAACATCGGCAAGAGTTCAATTGCGATAAGCAACTGTAGGTCTGGAACCCGGAAATTTGCAGCATCATATTCACAGCAGGCAGTATCAGCGTCCGAGCGCACTCTGCTTTTGAAAATTGAAATCCTTCTCGCTCGCCTCAGCCTCTGTCTCCTTACAGAAAGTGCATTCTACATTCGCGGTGATTGCTTGGATTTCGCTTCTGCTTGCTGGTCTCGGGTCACGAGGGGCGTCTACTCGTCCCGGACCATTGAGGGGTGAGGTGGCTTGTCCCGACTCTGAGGGGTTAAATCCCGGCTCTCGGAAAGAGCAGACCCCCTCACGAAATTGGACGGGGTGCATGTGTCCCGCCAGACAAGAGTTACCAGGGGCAGGCCGTGTGAACGTCGCCTTAAGAGTGGAGCAAGTGGCTGCCAAGGTGCATTCTAGAGGTTGCTGCTGTTTGCTTGGATTTCGCTGGCTGGCCTGGGGTCATGCTGGCAGATTGCATACGCTTCCAGTAGGATTGGTTTCCGACCGTCTGAGTCTGTCTCGCTCTGGCGCTCTCCCTCTCTCTCTCTCTTGTTTCAAGCTTTGCCCTCTCCCTCTCTCCCTTCCTCCCTCACTCTCTCCCTCTCTCTCTCTTTCCGCTTTCCCTTTCTCTTCATCCTGCAGCCGCAGAGTTGAAAATTGATTGAGCAATGAGAAAGTTCTTCGTACCCCCAACACCCATCCGAGCGTTGACACGGGGAAAATTGTAAAGCGTGTTTGTTGCTTGCTTGCTTTGCCAAGCACTTTGACACGTGTGCTGGAGAGCTTTGCATCGTGCACAGGATATGGGGGAAGTTCCAGAGCCATCGACTTGCCGCTCGTATCACACGGCTCCGCGGCATGTTGAAAATGGGGATGCCAAGTCTGAATCAAAATTTGCAATGACCTATGGACTGGGGTGTATCTGTGATTATCTGTATGCCTAGTCCCTAGTAACCTGGTATGGCATTGCCCTGTGTTATTTTCTCTCCGGGGCTTGTCACACCGTCCACAGGCGCGATCTGGTGCTTCTTCCCGATCGGGGTACCAGCCTGAGCACGAGCACGTTGGAACTGATGTGAAGTCATTTGCCCTTGGGTCGCAGGCGGCTCGGTTCCTATGTCCAGGTGTTAACCAAGTCTTAGCAACGCGGTTCGATCCCGGGACTGTAGGAGCCATGCCGAAGCGAGCCGAAATGTAATTACCCCGGCGTGGGGCTAGCTGTCAATTGTGCGAGAGATGGTTCAGAGATCGATCAAGTGAATCATTGACAGGCGATCAAAGCACAGCCTTGGAGACAAAGAGCGCCGCAAAGAGCGGAAGCGCCTCGGAAGCACCGGGAGCAGATGTCCGCAAGTCTGGCGTCAGATGGCCATGCTTTCATCGAGTGCATGATGTCCAGACTCGAGCTCCCACGGCTTTCGTGCCGAGGAGCAGAAAGGATGATGACGAAGGACACCAACACCTTCGTTGGTCCGACCATAGTTTGAAAGCTGCTACTTGCGAGGCTGCCGGCGTACTATCAACGTGCACTGCACGTCTCGAACCCATGCAAGTGGCAAGCCATGGAAAACCCTTTCCAACCCACATCATCCCACTCAATCAAGCCTTTAAACTAAGCTCTTGATTTTCATCATCTTCTTAACGCTATCTTCAGGACGTCCTGTTCTGGGCGACGTTCCTGAAGGCTTGCCTCTCTGCTGCGATGTCTTGTTTCAGGAGCCCTGCGCAAGCATGAGTTACACGAGCGAACAAGAATGGGAGGAAATGATGCGTCCTCGCCGGAGAAGGGCCGAAGCAGTCCCGACACTGAGGACAGCGTGCCTCACGACAGTTCGGCTCCATGTTTGCCTGCCGGCAGTTTTTGCGGGCAGCTTCAATCTTATCCTCAGGAATGCAGACGTGCGAGCATCGCGCTAGCCATGTCCGGGATTGTTGCGACTGCTTGCAGGAAGCTACCGGAGACCCATCGCCGTGATGAACGTGGAAAACACCGCAACGCATGTTGCGCTTCCTTCATTCCCAAAGTACGATGATCGTGTTCTTCTCAGACGCAGCTCCGCATGTCAGGTCAAGTCTTGTAGTCGAGAAGTTGTGTTGAATGAGACGCTAGCAGCTTGTGTGATTGGTATCTTCAGCATTTGGTACTGACGGTTTGGACGTTGAGCAAACCCGGACCTTAAATGCTGGTATGTCCGGGTTAATTTACACTCGCACATACCAGTCAACTGGTCCTCAGCAAAAATGCAGTAGTTGCCAGCGTCGTGGCCATGGATGTCATGGATGCTGGAGCATCATTCATACTGCATCCAGCTTGCTCTTTGGAGGCCTCCTTAAAGCCAAAGATATTGCAATGATATTGCACTTAAAGTGGTCAGAGCTACCAAGCAATTCCAAGCCCTGCAAGCAGGTCTGGCGAGCTGCTGGACGGCATCTTCACCGTCTTCACCCACGCCCGCCACCTCAACATGTCTCATGTTCTGCAGATGCTCTCGGTACCCGCGTTGCATTGAGCGCCGGTTCTCTGGCCTTCGCGCTTCGTCGCTTGCGAAAGCCCCGTCAACAACGGGTGGCATGGGCTTGTCGGGCAATTCCGGACGATGGCAGGCGAGGATTGCAACGCTGCAGGGGTACTAGCAGTTACTAAGAACATCCGATTTGGAAGATTCGGTCCCTTTCAGAACCTCAGACTCTCGCATTGATGCCGCTGGCAAGTCTGCGGAGCTTAGTGACGAAGTGTTTCGTGAGGTGCGCGGCAGGGCTTACAGTACATTGTAGCTCAAGGGCTTTGGCTCAAGCTGTTCGGATATGAAGAAGAGTTTTCAGCTTTGTAGTTGCACCCTGTAGACCTTCAGCCTGATTGGGGGAACATGCCGGGTTGTCGTTGTCGAGGAACTGCAGCATCCCTTCCATAGCTTGCAGGGAACGTGGAAAACAACCCAAGGAGCTGATAATTAGCTTGCCAAATGTTCTTTTAACACTTTTCCATCCTCTGAGACGAAGGCTGCAGAACCTGACTTATTGCTCATGCAGGGACAAACCTGCAGGCTTCCTTTACCAACGGCACTGTGCTGTACCAAAACAGACGACATGCAGTGCCGCCTTTGATTGTTGAAACCAGAAGTCCGAAAGAACCTTTAGAGCAAGATGCTGCTGACATTAGCGAAACTGCCACAGTTTCAGACACGAGAAGGATCAAACAGACGACGTAGTGAGGCGCCTTCTAGTACACCGATGGTGCTGTGCACGTACATGTGGAAGCGATGCCCAGTGGAAGAGCCCGAAGCTCGTAGACAGGCCTCCGGTGTTGAGCCTAAGTGCCGACGCAACTGGCGCATGTGCATTTCTCTGTACCGTACACGGCCGAAACGCCTCGAGCCACCTCAGCTCAAGGCCGTTCCGCTTCGTTACATGCGGTGTACCTCAAGAAGCCATGATGACCACTCAGAGTTCATTCACTCTTAAGCGAGCACAATGCGAGAGTTGCATGTTAGATGCATCAGCCTTATATTGCATCTTGTGACATGTCCTCTCCTCGTGATTTTTTGATGTTGGAAAAGACGTAAGAAAAGGACAAGCATGGCAAGCCTTGCATCCGTGTGTTGCTTGTATGTGTTCCGCGAATTGAGACAGGACTGTGCTTCCAAGAGCAAGTTGCACAAAGGTTGCGCAAAGTAGCGTCGCACAGCGTTGCTACTAAAGAACACTAAGTCAGTAAGTGTGACATCCGCTCTGACGGACGCACTACGGCAGCAATGTGCTGCATTGAGCTGAGTGTGAGCAGAGCTATGGCAGCCGTGCAATCCTGGAACCCTCAGAATGCATGGCATGCTCTTATTGAAAAGGTGTGACTGTCCGTGGCGCGCGTCATGCGGGATATTCCAAAACCATCCAAAACCATGCAACGTGACGAGGTACTTGTATAAGGAAAACCTGCTCTGCGTCGGATGTGTAACTTTGTTCGCAACGCCCCGCGTTAGATTTGCACTGGCTTTATCTGGGTTTGTCGTATGTGGTTTGGAAATGCTCGGGGCATGTGTCTGGTCAATCGACAGGCATTGGGAGACCACCCTGTGCCACATCGGGCCTCCATCAACTGAGCCACCAATGCGTGTGGCGGGCTACGAGGCTTTCTTGTATTGCACCGAACAATCAGTAACTATCATGAAGAGACTTGCAGGGTGTCAGCTTCATTGCGTGCAGGCTGGTGCCGTCCGGGCTCTGTCACTGTCGGATGAGACGCTTTTTCTTGCTGGCTCGGGTCGAGTCAGGGCAATGGATGTGTCCAGTGGCGGCCATGCCGGGGAGCGCCTTGTTCGATCTTAAGTGGTTGACTGAAGTTGATTGTTGTGGTGCGTCTTCCACAAGCATGCCGAGAGCCTCTACGCAACTCACAATCCTGAGTCGAAGTTTGGCTAATCGACGTTCTACAGCTGACCATAGCTGACCTGTGCTTTTTTGATTCGCGAAACTTGTTTTGTCGATCCTGGACCAAATGTGAGGGCACCAGTCACTAGTGGCGCAGGGAAGTCGAGCGCATGAAGACTTTGAACCTTGACTAACTCAACAGAAAAAACAGTACAAAAAGGGGAGGCGCACAGCTTGTTCAAGCTTGGAGTCCCCATGAAGAGACACAGCTGGCTTGAGCATGCTTGAACACGCTTGAATTGGCAGCACGCGGCAAATCCCAGCAGTCCAGTTCGGCTTTGTCTGTCCCAAATTGAGAACCACGTTGACCTGGCGGAAGAGTTGCATGAGCATCCACCACAATCGACAATGGATCAAAGACTGACGCAACTGAGGTCTTGAACGTAACCAGCCTAACGTAACTGGCATCAGTTTTGCCCCTGGTACAGGAAGTGGCCAATCTTCCCACCCCCATGTCATCGGTAATTAGCTTCGTTGGGCACTTTCCCAGTGACATGTGTGCTTTGCAACGACACTGGATCTTTAGCGACACCGCAAGAGGACCTTTCGTAGCAGGTTTTTGCTCACGTTTTTCTTCTTGTCAGAATTTCATTGCATCAACCAACGTGCAGCTGCATTCTCATACATCACTGGTCAGATCTGCAGGCACATTGACTTGATCAGACTTCACATCATAGCCTGAGCAACGAGCTGTGCTCAAGACGTTGACCCCTGCCGAGCCGGAGATTTCACTCAACAACGTGTGTGCAATCTGTAAAAGCATCGGTTGGGGTGGGTGGGGCGGAACACTCATAGTGCCTTCTGTGGTGTGCGGATGGAATGAATGCAGCAACGACGATGGATCCACGTCGGTTCCACATTCGCAGCCGCAATCCTCGGCAATATGGGCCGATATGGTTTGCGATTGCTGGGCTGTTTCTCAGAATTGCCGGATAACATATTTCAGCTATGCGAAGACCGATGTGTGCTGAGAATGCTCAGCGTGCCACTGGCTTAACTCTCGTGCACGAGCTCATGCTAAACCATATCCACTGATTCAATCGTCAGACCATACGAACCTTGTTTTGCTGTGTTCTGGCTTACGAACTGCCACGACATGCACAAGCATTCAATAGCCCAAGCATTGCCAAGGCTTCTCTCCAACACCGGATCCACAATCCGCTCCAAGTACTGACTAGACAATCCAGAAATTGAGTGAGCGACTGTGGAGGACCACCGTCAGCTCTCAGAGGACCACTGAACGCTACTGACATGATTCCTCTGGCGGGTTGCAGACACCAACCAAATCAGCCTGCACTCAAGCCCAGGAGTTGCCCAAGTCAACGTAGACGTTGGTCACAAAGGAAAATCAGAAGAACAAAGACTGTCTTGCTTTTCTTGCTGCCAATCCAGAATTGTACAGTGAGGGTCTCGGGCCCGACTCGATTGGTGCAGGCGTGCTCAGAGTTAAAGCTCAGGTTTGCGGCAGGCTCGCATGTGCCGCACGAAGTGACGGCTCTTTGGTCTGGGTCGGCTAGCGGGCGAAGGTTGGTTGTTGCTGGAAGATCCGATGGCAAAATTGTTGCTTGGAGCCCCTCGCTTTGCAGCACCAAGGCTTTGTAGTACTTTATGGAATTACAAGTTGGAAGAGCTATGGACAACCGATGCTTGCAAAGAGTCTTGCAAGGATGCGGGCTCTCGGCGACGCCCGTGGTAGTCGATGACATGAATTGCAAGCCCAGGCAGCCGATCACCGGCTCCTTGGCTCAATAGCATACGTGCTGTGGCCTTGTGCGTCTCGCTGTCACGAGCGTCCCGGCCGGTCAAACTCCTCTTTCTGGCTAGCATTCTCCGCCGTTCCGGCTGGTTTCACACACCATTGTCCCGGCGTGCGTGGTCATCTCCGATGCCTTGGCTCTTGGTGCATGACATCCGCGCACAGGAAGAAGTCCTGAATTGCAGATGCTTGGAATTTTCTGGGATCGAATCTGGTGTAGCTCCCAGCCTTCGAACAAAACGTGCTTCAAGGTTCATATGTTGTTGCCAATCGTTGAAATCGCAACCCTGCAGGACCATTTGTTCGGCCAGTTATGTGGGAACGAAAAAGAGTTGCTTTGCAAACGTTGTTTTTCGGACTTGAGTACTTAGGTTCGTGAACGAAGCATATGCATGCACCTAGGGAAGTCCTGAAGAACACTGGGGAAGCTGAATTCAGTATTCTGTGCTCCAAAACTCCAAGGTTGAGCACTCTCAAATCCAAATCTTGGACCCCAACCAGATTTCTGAAGAACAAGGTAAAGATTTGATAGCCTCAAAAGTACTGGCAGCAGATACATCTCTCTATACATATACGTATGTATATGGTGCATACACGTGTTTGAAAACTGGCACTTAGAAAACTGGCACCATCGTGGGAGGGGTGGTGGCTTTTTGGTTTTTCCTGTTCGCTTACATAGTCTGGAGGTCCTGTGTGGTACTTTTGCCATGGGGAAAAATCGCTTTCATGCACGAAGTGGCTTGGAAGGCCTTCTGGCGACCGACCGGACGCTGGCCAGCAGCACGCGTGATGGAACCATCTGTCTCTGGGATCCTGCTGGTATGGCAACCACTGCCGGCAGCAACGTGCGTCCTGTGAGCCGCTCGGACAGATCAAGCCGATACCATATAATTTCAGTGCAAGCAGGTGTTTCTCCGGTAAGCATGTTCCAAAAGCCTAGGCACAGCAAGCTGTGACAAGCCTGTGCTTTGCCTGACATCGGGGCATGGGGCCATATTCGCTGGCTGCGAGGCACCATTGAACCCTTGCTGAGTACATGCGCCATGCCTGATTTCACGCCTGCTTGGGTGCACTGGACGAAGAAATTAAAACTCATTACATCTCATGACTGAATTTGAGCTGGCATTTTTGTCTCCAGCTTCCAGAGGCTACTGAGGCTCAAATATTTCGTCGAAAAAGGCAGGTCAAATTGGACCAGATTTCGAGGGCCGCGGCCACGCGCACGTATGCGCACGCAGGGCGAGGGCGGCAGTGCTACGTGCTGAGATGCTGCAGGATCTGCGCGTAGCCACTCGAGAGCACCGAGCTATAGGGTCATCTAGAGCTGGCGGCCGAGGGGCCCTGTCTGATGTGACAGCTGCGCTCGGGTGGACCTGGCGAGGGGGAAGGGTCGGTTGGTGTCCTCGACAAAGCAGGGGGCGGGGCGGGTGATGCGCCTGCGACCCTGGTGAACTGGCTGCGTTGCCCACTTGTGGTACTGGTATGTTCCACATTTTGGCACCCCCCCTTAGAAGTACATTCCAGTAGATTTGCGCCTCGAAACAAACCCAGAAGTATAGGAGCGGATGCAGACTTCGATTAGAGGCTTTCAGCACAGGACGTGCGATTTATGCGGCGCTCGTTTGAGTCGGAAGCAGGTCGTGCTGGGGGTCGGGGAACGAGGGGGGGGTTTGAAAGGGTGCGCTGCGTCTTGAACAGGCATAAGCAGAGTTCAGCGGTCTTTGCTAAAGTGTTCAACGTGGAGCCGCCGAGCCCCCCGGGATGAGGCAGTCGATGAATCCGAAGCCTGAGCAGCAACATTAACAGTGCCAATAATGCCAGGACGGATCAGTGCTCAGATTCGAGATATCAAGCGGTACCGGTGGAGACGAAGTGCTCAATGGAGAGGAAGTGTTCAAGTCTGATGCGGCAGTCACTGCGCTGGTAACTTGGCGCGGACATTACGAGATTCCGTGGTTCTGCTGCGGTGTAATGCAAAGCTGTCTCTGTTCGTTTGCTTGCCTGCCTGTCTGTCTGTTTCTCTCCCTCTTTCTTTCTCATGTTTGATTTGGTTTGGTTTCGTTGGGTTTTGTTTGCTTGGTTGATTGGTTGGTTGGTTGGCTGTTTGCAGGTGTTTATTGCACGGGCAGAAGGCCCCCTTGAAGCAGCTCTGCAGCCTCAGCCAACAAGCTTAGTGGTCACTATATGAAGTGAGGACGCTCACTCTACGTATCTGCAGCTTTCAATCAAATCCCATCTCGCATGATGCGTTGCTGTGCCAAGTTCTTGTCTTGAACAAGTCGAAACCCATCTTCATGTAGGGTTTCATGCAGGCCTTTGTTCCCAAACAACGTTCCAACGGTGTGTAAACGCGCGCCGAAAACGCCGCTTTGTAGACGGCAAGGGCAAATAGCGTGGCAGGGGCAGTATTTCTGAGTTTTGAGAGTCAGGGATGGTGAGAGTACAGCGGACAAAAAATCGAAGGAAAAATTGACTAGAATGCGCTGGGGCCTAGGTTTGGGCGACATGAGGGCGGTCGAGGTCCAGACATTTTAGACCTTCAGCCAATTGTTGTCTCGACGGACGTCGAGACAGTCTTTGGGCCAGTGGCCCAGGGCCCGCACTCGCTCCTTCCTATACATGGCCAAGGCGTGCAAAATTGGGCATGGATGCTCTAGTGGTGACATGTACGTAATCATCGTGCGGCCATGGATGCTCTGGCCAATCACGCGCACTGGTAACACGGACGTAATTATGGTGCGGGCATGGATGCTCTGGCCAAGCGCACGCACTGGTAACACGGACGTAATTATGGTGCGGGCATGGATGCTCTGGCCAGTCCCACGCACTGGTAACACGGACGATATCACCACCCCCCCCCCCCACCCCCCCCCCCCCCCCCCCCCCCCCCCCCCATCACCCCCCCGTAAGATGGACACTTAAAGGCTATGCTGCACGTGCGTGCCTTGTAAACAAATACTTTACAAAGGAAACACCCGCAGAATAGACGCAATGCACCCTCAGATCAGCGGCGCGGACGCGGAGCGCGCGGAGGATGCGCGCGCGCGGACGCGGACGCGGCGCGGAGGGCGCGGAGGGCGCGGAGGGCGCGCGAGGGCGCGGAGGCGCGGAGGGCGCGAGGGCGCGAGGGCGCGGAGGGCGCGCGCGAGCGCGCGGAGCGCGGAGCGCGCGGAGGGCGCGCGGAGGGCGCGAGGGCGCGGAGGGCGCGGAGGGCGCGGAGGCGCGAGGGCGCGCGCGAGGGCGCGGAGGGCGCGGAGCGCGCGGAGCGCGCGGAGGGCGCGGAGGACGCGGAGGGCGCGGAGGGCGCGGAGGGCGGAGGGCGGCGGAGGGCGCGGAGGGCGTGCACGGAGGGCGTTAGTAGGTGACTACCCCATCGTCTTGTCCGCGTGTGACTCTCGTGCCCATCGACCGAATGCATGCTCCCCGTCCGCGCTCCCCCCCATCCTTGTTCCCGAACCCGTGCGTCAACCTGACATCCATGCATGGTCCGCCACGCCCCTCTCCCAGCAAAATGTTCCGACCCCCCTCCCTTGACCGTGTCGTCTCCGTGGCCTCCCGTCTTTTTTCATTCCGTCATCCCACCGTGCTGCGTTGACCGTCTCCTCTTCGTGGCCTCTTTCGCCAGAAAGCGATCCGATAGAACGCCTTCCGCGTTGAAGCGCCAAACGAGAACCCAATCCCAGAGAGGTTTGCGAAAACAAACAGCACGCGCAGAATAGACGTTAAGTGTCCAAGGCACACCCCCCCCCCCCCGACCTCCCCCCAAAAAAAGTAGTAGAGAGTGCTGGTGCGGGCATGGATCCTCTGGCCAATCGCACGCAGTGGTCACATGTACGTAATCATCGTGCGGCCATGGATGCTCTGGGCAAGCCCGGTGAGTGGCGAAAAACGCGACAGGCGTGTGGTTTCTGTGTGCAAAGCACCGAAAACACTGTAAATACCGATGCGGCCAGGGCGTCCTCCGCGCGCGTTTACGTAGCGGTGGAGCCCCAAACAAGGATGACAGTATGTGTCAGCGGGAGGATTGCACGTCAATTCGTTCCACGTGCACGAAATATAATGTTTTTACAAACGCTTTAAGCAAGTTATTAAGCAAAGGTAAGAGAACTGAAGGGAAGGAAGGAACGCAGGAGGGAGAAGGAAAGACTGAAGGAAGGAAGGAAGGAAGGAAGGAAGGAAGGAAGGACCGCAACATTACGATTGTTCCCCACATCACCATGTAGGGTTTTCGTTCTTTTGGGTTGACCTCCGCCAGCTCTCTCATCCGCCCGCCCGCCTGCATGCACGCGCCTGTGTTGGAAACGTGAACATAGAGGAAGAGAGACAAACGTTGTGTAGAGGAAGCACGTCATGAGGAATTAGGAGAGACTGAATCTATCTGTGTATTCATATACTGGTTACGTCTGGATGCTCAGCACACATGCGCTCTGCTCCATACCCTTGGCAACATGTGCCACAGTTGCTTCACGAACAATCGACTGCTCAACACGCACCACATTGGTCGATCTTGCGGTTGAAGAGTGTGTAAGAGTGTGCAACCGGCAGTGATGATGCACCATGCACAGCGTATGTTACAGGACTTCTAGACAGCTGAAGAAAGCAAGGGTCACCAGCAAGGATCTCCATCGAGAACCCGAACCCCAAAAAGACTCTCAAAGGGAATGCTCCGACGCCCATGACAACGACCATGTCGTGAACAACAGCAGGATCAAAAAAGGTTGGTTTTCCCATAGAGAACAAATACTTCGAAGAGAGTGCCGGCACATTCAAGAGGTGGATCAAACATCACCAGATTCCATCTGCGAAGGAATGCTGTTCCAGTTGATGCGATGCTCAAAAGGCAATGGCGATTGCACAAACAATCTTTTTGAAAAAGACCCAGGTTGACGTGACGACAACCAACCGCCGTTCCCGAACACGTACCTGAGAACCACATCTTGCGTAACGAGAATCGTGCAAACAGCCACGTCATACAGTCCCAACGTCTACAACCAGGCGGGGGTCAGCACGTGGGCAGATGTGAGTACCTTCAGACGAGTGCAGGCAACGGAGCATGAAATCAAAGTCACACCCTGCCTGTACGGGTACATCATGACAAAGAGGAGGAAGGCCTGGCAGAAAGGAAGGACTATCGTCGCCTCTGCAAACCCCTTACATCTGACCGCTCCTCGACGCAGGTGTGTTGGCCAGAACATTTTGGACGCAGTTGTTTTCCAGCACCATGACCGACTCGAAACACAAGGGTCCAGGTCCGGGGGTTGTAGGGAGGTTCAAGGTTGAGAGTGTTTGAGGGGTTTAGGGGGGGTGGGGGGGGGGGGGGGGGGGGGGGGGGGGGGGGGGGGGGGGGGGGGGGGGGGGGGGGGGGGAGGGGGGGGGAGGGGAGGGGGGAGGGCGAGGGGAGCATGGAAGGGGGGGGGGGGGGGGGGGGGGTGATGGGTGGAAGGGTTGGGTTAGGGGGGAGGAGGCCCGATCCGGGTCTGCTTGTTCCAGACGCTTCTCGGCAGGAAGCCGAGGCGAATGTTTATGTTTCTGTTTATGTTTGTGTTTCTGTTTATGTTTTTATTCATTTCTTTATTTAAGTTTTTGTGATTCCTGTTTGTCCTTAACCAGCAATCCAGCGCTCGCCATATAAGAAGAGCTTTGGGCTTGAGATAACAGACCCTCAGCGATCATTGTGTGTATTTACTGACATGCACCTCCCGTTGTGAAGTGCCCTTCAAACACGTCAATTCTTTCTTGCCCCTCAACAATTGCAAAAATTAATTCTCATGTGTGTGTGTGTGTGTGTGTGTGTGTGTGTGTGTCTGTCCGTGTGTGTCCATCCCATGAGTCGTTCTGTGTTTCAAAGTCAACCCTTGAGTGCCCCACTGTCAGGCACATGTTTCAGCAAGTGGCTCTTTGGTTCTTGGGCACAGCAGCGGCCACATGGTGGAGCTTGCAGATGGTGGAAGGGACACAAGCATGGTTCCCTTCCACTCTGCCGAGGTGATGCTTGCCATGATGTTGTATGGTTGCACATGCCTTCCACACGGTTCGTTGAAGCATAGGTAGTGCGCCTGCAGGGTTCTTGCGTCACGTGACGATGAAACCAGCGTTGTGGAAGTTGTTCGCCTTCTTGCAGTTGCTGTGACCTGAAAATCGGCATGTGATTGGTGTTGGCCCGGCTTTTCAGCATGTAGCAGAGCATCTTCTGTGAGCAGCATTGCTTGCTGACCTACCGATATAACAGAATGGTGCGCACCAGCCAGCGAGAGGTTCCCAAGCACACAGCACGGAATGGGAAGCATGTTGCACTCCTGAGACGTCTACTGGGCCTTTATATTGTACTGCTTCCGAGCAAATGCTGCAGTAGCTCTTCGATGCTGGGTGTGGTTGTGCAGAGATTCTGCCGACTAAGGAGCTTTCTCCAACAACTCCAGACAGGTATACTCAGTATTGGTGAGGATGGTCGCCTCGGCATTTGGGGGAGCCAGGAGGGCATGCTGCAGCCACTTTGGGGCTTCCGGGGCCTTTCCTCCAGCACTACTGCTGTCGCAGATGAGACCCAGCTCTTTTTCACTTGCACAGTGAACGCTGGCACTCCAGGCGCAAGAAGGGGAACAATAAAACAACAACAGGCAACGCGACGCACCCTGCAGTAGAGCCACGGTGAAGCATTTGAAGACTGCGTGCGCTTTCTTGTGTGTGACCTGTGTTTCAAAGCAGTGACATGTCAAGGTCTGATGTTGGGGCAAAATCGGCTTGAAGTCGTTGTTGGTAGGAGTGGCTGGTTGACTTGCTTGTTGCATCTTTCGCCGATATTGCTGATCTTCGGCGTTACGTGTCCAAATGCCTTCGAGAACTTAAGGGCTCGATCCAGCATGACCCTTTTCCAGGCAATCGTGTTCTACACAGCTCATGGAAGCGACCAGACTCAGAGTTCGATGAGGCACAGATGAAGCAAAGCATGTGCATTGGCGACTGTGGGATCTACTGGGAGTGTAACTGGGCTCAATGCACCGCTCTTTTCACGTATCAGATCCTACCAGATCCTGCCAGATTCTACCAGATACTGCCTTTGCCCCCTTCGCAGGTGGCTCCGGCCTGTGAGGCCATCATGCACGTCTCTCTGTCAGAGCCGGGAGGGTCGCCGTGACAGAAGACGTTGCTGTTTTACATGGCTGAGAAAAGATTGGACAAGTTGTAAAATAGGGCGATCCTATGAGACTTTCCCAACAAGGGAAGAGGGGTTGCGTGACACGTTGCTAAACAAGAAAAGTCAAGGCACTCTGGTTGGGCATGTCGAGGTGCTAGTAGTATAAGTGCATCTTTGGCTTGAGCACATGAGCCCTTTCAATAGCGGGCGGGCCGCTGTGTCCCAATGCGGTCATGGTCAGCTGCCCAGGAGTCTAGTTGAGGCTAGGTTTTGACTTGGCGCGAGCACTCCTTTCTGCGCTGTCATGTGCATAGCGGGAACCGGCCGATGCAAAAAGTATCTAGGTGGTGTGCACCAGCTTGTGCACCGGTGAGACGCCCAGGTCGGAGCGGCAACGCTTGCCACCCTTGACCGAAAGACCCGCTTCTCCAGAGGAGTCCTTGAGACTTTTGCGCTGTGTTGTTGGGCTTCTCAACGAAAGCAGCCATACGATGCCGTACGATCTGCAGGGCCGTAAATCGCAGCCGCAGAGCATGCTGTCAACGGGCGTTGTGGCTCGCAGACGTCCAGGCCTCAGAATTTGCGCTCGAGGCTCAGCCAATGATGGTGAAATATCGAGGACGTTGGCTCAAACGGGTCTTGCTTGGCTGTCTTTGGCTGTGTGGAATCCACTCCGATCGATGCTTGTTTTCTCATCCCCAGGTCAGGAGCCACTCCGCCTGGACCCTCTTCGGCATACACAAGGTACGTTGCCAACTCACTGCTGTCTTTTGCTGACCACCTGCCCAATAAATGTTTCCCAAAGGCGATTGCCTGGCCTCCCTTGGCAAGCTCGACAAGGAGCCATTCCGGCAATCCATCCAGGCTGGCTGAATTCAATCAGAAGCTTTTGGTTTGGCCTCAAGGTGTTTCAGATAAAACATATCTTTCTTGCTCACCCGAAATGGCAAGCGCTGATTGATGCGAACCTCCTCAATAAACGGAAAATATTTCAGAAAATGTTGTTTTAGATAAGCCAGGGCCTTGGAAGAGCTTGAAAGTTTCGAGGAAGACACCCGAAACCTTGAGCCTGCGGGGAACTTAAGGAAGCTCAGATCTCTCTTATGCAAATTCAGCTCTGGGCTCTGGGCTTGAGATTCCTTCCTGTTCGGTGGGGCTGCACAGCGAAACACTCGAGGGTGTTGCAGCCATGGGTGATGGATATTTGGCTTCAAGGAATGCAGCCAGCTTTTTGGTTGCTCTTTCCCTGATTGAGGTTTGCTAGCGCCTCTCCTGGTTGATCACAGCCCACCTGCCACTACTGTGGCACAACACAACTTTGCTCCTGTTCTCTTCGGTGACATTTGTGACCCCGCCGTGGTCAAAGACATTGCCATGTCCTGCGGTTCCCTGCCAGCCCTACTCGGGTAGAGGACACACCTTGTTCCGTGTTTTGCAAGTGGGGTGGAGCCTCCACCTTGCCGCCTGGGTGGTGAAATCAGCCCACTGCCGTGGACCTGTACAGTTTCCCTCAGTCCCGAACCCAACCCTCCTCCAGGCACCCGGCACTGGGAGTGGTTCTAGATAACAGACCCGGACCCCTGCTCCGGAGTCCTGCTCCGAGGCTAATCGGGTTGAAGACCCAAAGCTCAAGCTGTGGGGAAAAATCCAGCTGACCGCTCCTTCCCAACCAAACACGCTCCGGTCCCAGGTTCCGGACCCCTACACCCACGTCCCTTAACCTGCTCCGGACCCTTGCCCGGACACTGCGAAGGCACAAGTGCAACGTTACAGCCAAAACCTGCCTTTGTCGAGGAAGGCGTTGCGGGCGGAACAGGTTCCAAGCAGACCCCTTTTCCGTTCACATATATATATATAGATATACATGTCATGTGTTTCTGTAGAGATTCACCATCTTCCCGATTCACCATATGCCCAAAAAAACATCTCCCTCAACTCAGCATCGCTCCCTGCCACAAAATGACGCAAAACCAGCTTTTTCAAAGGCTTAAAAGTCTCATGGACACCCCCCCCCCCCCAATCAGTTTTGAACCCCTTCTTTTGGGAGTTCCACAGTCCTGCTTTTACCCAGCTTGCCCAAGTTAAAATTCAGGGGGGGGGGGGGGGGCATTCTCGGAGAAACATATCAGATATCTGGATTAAAACATGTCGATGAAACATATGCATCCGAACCAGGTGCTTGGAAGAGAGCGGCAGCGTGCCGGCCTCATCCCGTGTGTTGCATAGACGAGGCAGTCTCGTTAGGCCGTAGGCGTGCGTTGCAAAGCCACAAAATTTCAAAATGGTTCAAACCAGCATGCGCCAGGTTGGACATGTTTGCAGGATGTGCAATTGCAGGGCACCAGTCCAGATCCGACAATTGTATTTTCACTTGCTTAAGGCAGAGATGGCAAAGCATTAGCCGCAGAGCTAGCAGGCCTTTCAAGCTGGCAAACATTTGCGGCATGCATTCTGCATTCGTTTAGAGATGTTTTTGGTTTGCCCCTTTTTTTGGTCTGTGTTTGCTCGGACTACTGACGAAGGCCCGCCCCCGACCACCACCCAGGAGCAACTGACTGACACGTACCAGGGATCACACAGTTCTTGACATGATGACGTTGCAGCTTTTGCCAGGAGCCAGTGGAGACCCGCTGCAAAGCCCAGGCAGTCGCATCTCTGCAAAGGCGCGCAATCTCACCGACAATCTGCATGCAAAAAATGCACAAGCAGGACCTTCTTGTCATGCAGGCTTGGGCGCCTGATGGGGCCTGCGAAACAGTTAAGGGGTCCCCGATGCAGTCAACGTTTCGGGCGTGGTAAGAACATTTCGTGAGGCACGCCTCTAAAATCAACTTTCCGCGTCCGGGGAGGGGGCTGCAGGGGAATGGGTCCTGTTACAACCCGGGGATGGGGTTTTTCTGAAGAGACGATGGTCCCATATCTCAGTAGTAAGTGGGGGACGGCGAACCGAAAGACCGCAGTACCGAGCCAAGAACTTTTATCCCGGCAAGCAGCCATCACTCGCAGGATTTAGAGTCTAATCCAACAAGCTTTGCGGGGTTGTGCTGGCAAGTAGAGGATGCGTACCCAGTTTGGCTTCATGACGTTGTCATGATGCATAGTCCGTTCAGGAAATGTTTCCTCTCGCAGCCTTCGGGCCTCGGACCAGTGTGCGTCCCAAGTAGATTCGACGGGACAGGCAAGTTCAACACACACGACCCATTGTCAAATACTGTCAGCGAGCAATGGCCAATGAGCTGTTCAGACATGCAGGCTGCACACATTCTTTGGGCGAACCGATGCCAATCGATCGGCCTCTCATTGCAAATCGAACCGTTTGTCGGGGGGGTGAAGGGGCCGGGGAGGGGGGAGAGGGGCGGTCCGTTCTACACTGCCGGACGGCGCGACTGTTCATTGTAGAGAAGAAGCGGCAGAATATAAATGAATAAATAACGAATATGTTGAGTAATCTATACTTGACCGTCGACGAGATCTTACGGACACATATGCTTGAGGTTGTCCAACGCCATGTTTACA